>BLKR01000600.1:0-212500 GCA_011170035.1 Teleogryllus occipitalis | reverse complement strand
TTTTTCTATCACGAGACATTTAATACCTCGGAGGACTGATAGCTTCCTGCTGCAAATTATTAACTGATTAATGGAAATTATTTAATGTTTTTAAATTAACTTTTTAAGAGTGTCAAAAAACCTCATGCGTGTTTTTATTCGCTTAGAAATATGATTTCTTGTCAGTAGTTAGTGAAAAGGAGAAAAAGGGTTTTACATTCCAAGCAGCTGATTAGCTTAAAACATAGTTATAAAATACGAGGCTGTCAACTCCCTATTGCACCTTCTTGAATGAAATACTATTTATATACGTATATAACTAAACACTCCATTCTTACCTTTATTACTATTGGGCGGATTTTGATGACCTAAAACATTGTCCAAAATGATCAATAAAATGCTCTTAAAATGCTTTAAAAATGCCCTAAAACGAAAAAAAGGACGTAAAAAATCTTATCGAAACCAATTCGAATAAACAATTCAAACTGTTGGATACGTTACTGATAATCAAGGCTCCTTTCATTCGTTCGAGTGAACTCTGCTCGCAAACTTTTGGTTTGGACTGTTCTTTACCAGGAAATCTGTCTTTAGTTATCCCGAAATTGGCCGAACCGAATGTCGCTGATATACGTCACAAGAATTACATACTCACAACGGTTGTCCAAACAATTTCTGAGTGAACAAATAGAATATGTTACTGAGTAATTCTGTGAAGAACATTTGTTGCATCTCGTAAATATTATTTGAAGCAAGTGCCATTCAAAATGACATTAAAATCGATAAAACCAACAAAAAATGAATTAAAAATTACGGAAAAGGTAAAAAATGACTTATTAGTCGAAATCGACAAAAAATGCAATACGATGATCTATAAAAACGGGTTATTTTTTATAACAAAAAATGAATTTCTATACTAAACGGCATTGTTCTAAAGTGAAAAGGAAAATATGACATTTCATTAAAATCCGCTCCCTATGTATCACTATTGTACATACATATAAACTCATATTCTAAAACCCATCTCTTGTACAATGCAACCAATTTTAACACCAATCTTTCTCACGCCACATCCTCAACACGAAAACCTGAAACGTTGGCTTGCCAATAAAGTCTGTTTTGTTTCCTTTGTACAACATCAACAAATCAGTTTTATGAACGTTCCAAAATTAGATCAAGAAAACAAAATGTTATTCTTTCTAAAGTATATAATACCGAGAAAAAATTATGAATTTTAAGCCTCAAGTTGCAATTTGCGTAGAAGGCAGCAAATCATCCCGCGCTCTTGGACACCCCTGTGCTTCCTCTCGCGAGAGTGATGGGCCGGGGGATAGAGGGGGAAGGAGAGGCCGATTATTTCGGTCTCTGGGAGGCGGGGATGCCCTGTCAGGATCTTTGGGTTCGACATCTTCGGCGGACATTCCCAGACTTCGGCTTCCCTTGCGTTTCCACGCTTTAGCGAAGTGAATACTTAATGGCGGATACAACGAACGTAGGAACAATACGACTAATTTGCAAAATACTGCATTACATTGACATCTACTTCAAGTAATTCAGTGTGAAAAGAAAGAACGATATTTCGCGAAACAAAGTTATACAAAGTATCAGAACTGTTACAGAAACTGTTCCTTCTCTGCTTTTATCTGCTAAAATGTTATATGATTTTGACAACCAAACTCAATAAGGAGAAACGCGAAAGTAAATATTATATAAATACATATAACATGACTTATGTAACGAGTGATGGGAGCACATTCTGAAGAAATCTGAAAACAACTTAGAATTCGAAGGAGAAGGAATTAAAATTTTGAGAGGAAAAAAAAATAAAGCAACTCAGCACCTTGGAAAATTTCCAAAAGTCCACCAAATGCCCTAACAATCTATGTACGATGTGGCGACAAGTAGGATTTCGTTTGCTTTCTTCTGCGGAGAGATATACATAAATGTAGCTTCGCTATGAACACGCTTTGTTGATCTCTCCATTTGCTAGTAGTAGGAGTAGATTTGGGTGTGTGGGTTACTATTCAATTAGCAATACAATAAAATTAAATCTAGTTCGTTTTCAGTTGCAAATAATTTTCCTACTACTCGGGAGATAAAATGTGTAGTTTTCAATTGTTGCCAACCACACATTGTTGGTATTTTTCATCTTTCAACTATGATTTGAACAGTAAAAGAGGGGTAACAATTCTGAAGGTCATGGAAAAGTGCAGAGTTTATTTCTCTCCCGTAAAGTAAAAGAGTACAGTAAAAGAGTAGAACAGTACACTAAAAGTAGTACAGTAAAGTACAGAGTAGTACAGTAAAAGTAGTACAGTAAAGTAAAGAGTAGTACAGTAAAAGAACAGTACGAGTAAAAGAGGGGTAATAATTCTGAAGGTAATGGAAAAGTGCAGAGTTTATTTCACTCCCGTACGACACATGCAGTTTTTACTGTTTTTTTTTAAGAAAATAAATCAAATCACGAATATATATGTTGCCGATTTGATTTTTGATCACGTTCAAGGAATCTCACGCGACCGTCAAAGTAGGGAAGGGCTGACAATCCGCTGCTGACGAGCGACCGGGCGCAGAATGAAAACTATATTCTAAACGGAAAATAATTGTCCACTTATTGGCAGATCGCTGACCTATCTGAGTCTCTGCAATTACGTTGTGACCGGGAGCGGGAGCAAAGACGCAGGTGGCGTGTGATATGAGCCAACCGTCCCATGCAGGGACGCCAGAGCCTCTCCATGCAGCAAATTGCTATTTGCAAGACATAGTGATTTTAAGCTAATATATGCTATAGACTATGGATGGCGATTTCAGTCGAAAGAAAAAAGTACGTATGTCCGCAGTTGATTCATTGGTGAAAAAAGTGCGCCTCTGATCTCGTTTTAAAAAACGAGACTTTAAACGCAGACATTATTAAGTGTCCATCAAGTTCAGTAAGAGTTACGAAGTATTTTGCTTAGGAATTGGTTTCCTGACTGGAGGTCCCGAATCTCATTCAAGACCGCCAAGAATCTAATTACTACTATTCAAAACCTAGGCCAAGGAACCGAAATTGTTTTCTGCGGAATAATATTTTTAATCATAATTTTAGTTCCAAAATAAATAATGCATGAAACCAGAAACCATTTTTCTTTTTTCGAGCATCTACGTGACGCGTTCTCTTTACACACAAAGGCTATCATCCATCTTGCTACATGCCCTCCCGTCATGTACTCACTTCCACGAATTTTTTGCTTGCAAGTTTGATCGAACTCCATGTCATTATGAATTAGCCATCTTTTCATATCCCCAAACGGCAGCTCAAGAGGAAGATTGATGTACTTTCAAAGGAAGAACAACCAAAAGATCAGTCTGCAATGTATTCGCAAAGTTAATTTGTTACCAACGTTAATCGAGATTGGATCAATTCGACAGTCAGACAGTCAGTGCTTTTCGAGCGCCAAGAAACGTGTACTCATCTGCAGATTGCGTATAACGAATGCGCCAGAAACAATCACCATCGGTTGTGTGGCGTCAAAGGCAGACGAGGTTGTGGGCGCTGGCGGGCGCCGACACCTCGCGCTCCGCGCCACCCCACGCCTCGTCGCGCCGCTCCGCGCCGCGCACCTTTTTAATCTCCTTTTCATTAGTTAATTGCTTGTTTGGAAATAGAGCGCATCCTATTCATTTCCTAAAAGGATTCCTAGTCCATGATTTAGCACGCACGCACGTTAGCGGCGGCGCGGGGCAGCGGAACGGGCGGGTGGCGCGAGGCTGGATGATGGGTGGCGGAGGGGGAAAGGGAGGAGCGGGGAGTGGCAGGAGCGGAGTCGAACACGGGAGTCAACAGACAGAGAGGAGGAGGGTGGGGAGGAGCAGGGGCGGGGATGGGCAGGGGAGTGGGGTCTGGCAAGGTTTCGCGAAGAAGCGGGGAGAAAGAAGGTAATAGGAAGAGCAGGGGAGTGGAGACGGGCAGGGGAGGCGATGGGGAGCGTGAAGAGCCTGAGAGCAAGGATGGGCAGAGGAGCGGGGAGAGGAGAGGGGACTAGCAATGAATCGCGATGAAGAGGGGAGGAGGAAGAAAATGAGTTGGGATGGAAGCGCGGATTTGAAGGGAGCAAGGAAGGAGACAGGGAGCGGGGAGGGGCAGGGGATCGGGGAAGAGCGGGGACTGGCAAGGAATCACGAAGAAGCAGGGATGAGCCAGAAAATTGGGTGGGCTAGGGAGCGGGGATGGTAAGCAGGTGAATGGGGAGAAGCAGGGGAGAGGGGATGAGCAGGGGAGCAGATGGAGAGCTGCAAGGGCTAGGAGCGGGACAGGGGAGCGGTGTGATCGCGGAAGAGACGGGGAGCGGGGAGGAGGAAGGGAAAAGGCTAAGCAAGGGAGCGGGGAGGAGCAGGGGAGTGAGGAGAAAAGAGCGGGCAGCAGGGGGCGGGGAAGGGGGAGGGGTTAGAACGCGAGGCACTCCGAATGCGTCACCGTGACGCCCATCGCTGGCTGGGATGTGCGGCGCGGAGTGGGGCGGGGACGGCGCGACGTGGCAGATGTGTAGAGAGAGGGGCGTGGCGATGCGGGGCGAGGTCGCGCATGCGAGGGCGTCATGGCTGGGATGGCGTTCGCTGGGCCGCGGCGCGGCGCGGCGCGGCGCGGGGTGCGGCGCGGGGACAGCGAGGGCAAGTGGCATGAGGGGAGTGCGATGCGCAGGGGGTACCGTGAGGGGCCGGCCTGTGGGCCGGGGTGCAGGGGTGGGGGAGGGCAGGGGGCTGGGAGGGTCTCGATGCGCCTGACAGCGCGAATCAATCGCACCCCGCGCTGCTACAATGCCTCCTCGCTCGAATGAACCTGCTCCTCCTCTCGCCCTGCTCTTCTCCTCTCCTCTCCCTACTCTTCGTTTCCGCTTTCTCCTTGACAACTTCCTCTATTGTTGAACAAGTGTACAATCATTTATTTGTTCCTTTGCCTGAAGCATTTCGAACAGAAGGATCATATACCCAATTAGAGTACACAAACAAATTCTTTTCCATTTACAATTCTTTGTCAGAAGTTGTATTTAATAGAATTTCAAGAATAATTTATTATTATTGTATTATTATTAGAAAATTGAATCCACTAAATTATTAACATTTCTCACTATATGTCTGAAAAGTTCATTACATAATTATCATTTGATTTACATAACATCAAACTAATGATGTAAGCGAAATATTACTGACCTGCAGCAAAAGCGCTTTCACGGTTCTATGAAATATATGTTCCCTTTTGCATTTCATAATTTTAATGGGAGCTTCCACACGAAATTTAATGACGGATTTTTTTCTCAGAGAGGTCTCGTGTCGAATGCTGCACCCGTCCTTTCAAAGACTTCCTGTGAATGGCATAGAACCTCGGCAGGGCGCAACAGAAGGATCGTGCACCCGGAAGCGGGCTTTTGTCATCGGAGACGCTAGAGGTGACTTCCGTAAAGACCGCTTGCGGGAATTCTGCTGGGTTGTAATTCCTTTTTCTATATTTCGTTTCGCCGAGAGAGGAGGGAGAATACAAAGGAAATAACAGAGTAAAATCTTTGCGACGACCATTTGTGTAGCAAATTACTAGTTTAAAATAATGTAAAAAATACTGTTTATTAGCAATGATAATTCCAGGCAGATTTCTTCTAAATATTCATATTTATATGATTAATATTTACTTTATTGGTAAGATTTCCAGCTCCAAATCTTTTGGAGAGGGGAGAATATGTAAAAATCTAATGAAATGTTATACTTTCTATTTCCACGAAGCACGTATCTTATTTAACGGAGTTATTAAAATATGACGAATTTAGACAATTCATTTATAAAAAAAAACAACGAACATATCCGACGTACAGAGAGAAGCATCTTTCTTCAAATATCATTTCGAGGGCAGCCCAATAAAAAAGAGTGGAGAGACAAAAAATGAATTCACCTCTTGTGGATGCAACTCTCTCGCCAAACTAGAACTTGAAGGATAAGAGAAGTGAGTAGAGACGGGTGGGTCTCTTGCCGGAAACAGAAGGCAGCAATGTTAAACAGTGTCCGTCGTGAGCACCCGTGGGGTGAGGGCGCGCTGCTTGCACAAGGCAAGGCCCTCTGCGGGCGCGGGGGCGGGCGCGGGGGGGCGTGGCGCCGCGAGTGCTTTGTTCCGGCGCAGGCCCGGCCACGAGGGCCCTCCAGCGCAAGGGCCAAGGGCAAGGGCCCTCCGCCCCAGAGGCTCTCGAGGGCGCCCGGGTCATGCGCAGCACCTGCCCGAGAGCCTCTTCCATTACGACGGGCCGACTTGGGACGACATTTCTTAGCCGCGCTCTCCCCTCACTTCAACTTCGACTTATTAATGAATATCTCAGCGCTCTACCGGAAGTTTGTGCAATCATCTTTATTCTTATTTATTTATAAGCGGATTACCTGGCGTTGCCTGGACAGATTTTTTTCACTATCATATCCTAAGCAGTCTCGCCCGCCCCGAATTCTTTGCCCGCAGGCCCTTTCAGGCCTACCATTGACAGCCTGCCTTCACCTCCCTTCCTGCCCATGCCGCCCCTCCCGCCCGCTCATCACGCTCTGCTTGCTTCTTCTGCTCTTCCGCTACACCCGTTCCCTCTGTTCGGCCCGCTGTTTCACCCCGCCTCCTCCTGTCGCTCTTTGTGTCGTTACTACTGCTGCTGCTTCTGCTCCTTCTGTCACGTTCTGACACATTCAAGATTTCATGAACCTGCTGAACATCTGTGCAGATGGAGTGTGTTAAGTCTATACAGTAAATCCTCATGAACACGAATTCCCAGGGCCGGAAATTATTGGAGTTCGTATATATAAACTACGTTACATGTAATTTTCTACTTTATGTTCACTGGCAAAAAGTGATCGTTTTTTAACACTGCATGCCCTAGAAGTTTGTAACATTTATTCTCTATACACAGATTGTACTACATTTGTTACTGAGTAGAAGCGGGAGAGGAAGCCTACGCTTTTCTGTCTTCTATTCCTAGGTGGATGGATATGGTAGCGATTTGCCTTTGTCTTCCGTGCAATAGTCTCGCACACGCGACCCTTTACAAAAACGTTTCAGTGTTTGTAATTATAAGTGATGTATTACGTTTTAAGGAGTATAGCAGAACAACCTATAAAGGCATAGAGTTATGCAAGTACAGCAGGACATCAACATACAGGCACAGGTTTAGGCAAAGATACGTTTAATTTTCAAAAACCTGTATCTTCATGTTGACAAAGAATAGTAATTGTATTACTCCAGAATTTATAACTTAAAACACTACCTTTGTTTCGCAAACTAGTATAATCTTGAGATACAAGGATATCCATGGATTGTATTGTAATTGTATTGTAATTGTCCTTGAAAATGTTATGAAAAATGAGGGCAGATAAGATTAAAACCTGTTTTTCATTTAGCTAACTAAATATGCTCATTAATTCTATGAAAAATGGTTGATTATCAAATGTATCCTTTTAATGGTGAAGATATGCTTGAATTTCTCAAAATTTCAATTATTCTCAAATGGAAACGAAAAAGATATTTAACGTAACGTGTGAATAAAGGGGTATAATGGTGGTAAATAAGAAAACTCGCTCCTATCGTCGCTCGTTTTCTTGAACATACCACTCATGCAATTGTATCCCTCTTTATCTACTTGTTTCGTTAATTACTGCAATCGTATTATATTATTAAAATCTAGTGTTTTAACAATAAAACCAATTAAAAGGAGCAAGTGATAATACATCTAGGGCCCACTACCTTTTATTTAAAGAATAATCACAAAATTTACTTCAGTAAAATGATCATTTCATCGGTTTTGGGGAATAAAAACAACATGAAACAATATTTTTGTGTTTTTGACTTCCCATAAAGTGCATGTGAGGTACTTTCCAGTTGTAACTTTTCAACAGTTTTCTTTTCGTGCTATGTAATTGCAGACGTTCAACTAGTTCTACTTTAATATTTAAGAACAAATTTTTGTTACTACAATTTTCAATGATATTTGGAACGTTTCGGCCGCAACCACGCTAACTGAGCCACCAGGCAAAGACCGCGACAAGGAGGAGAAAATGGGGCTAAACACGCATCGTTATAGAGCGACGTATGCAAGCAAAGGGGATGAGTGGCCAAGGCCATAAAGAGTAGCATTAAAAAGTTTTCTCTGAATACTTAACGAAAGTGGCAAAACAACCGCTTCCACCGCCTGGAGCAAATAACATCCCTGTTACTGGCTTCATATTTTTTACCCAATGGGTCGTAAGCAAGCGACGGATGTTACGAGCGTCCACTGGATCGAGAAGAAAACGCCCGCGCAAAAAAGCTTTATGACCACCCCCTCGGAGACTAAATTGGACCCAGAATGCAACGCGCGACTTGCTCAGCTTCTCCGGATGCTATCTCCCACCGCGCCCATCAGATCGCTCCGTGCGTCCACTCCCACTCTACGCGCAACCAAGCGAACCAGGGAAAATATTGTGCTGAAGCCACGTTCTCCAAACACGAAGCGACTCAGATGAAAACACGCCGGGCATTCAAGTGTCAAAAAATGAGCTAATGAATAACACGAAATATTACAAATATTCGTTCTCCCACAATGCACACTTCGGAAATGTAATACTCAAAATGTATGAGTTACATGAGAAATGGAGCAGAATTTACAAATAATGTAGTTTTCTGAATAAAGAGAAAGGTTTTCTGGGTAAATAAAGAATTTCACAACATTTATTAAGAATTATAAAATTAATATATAATTAATAAATTAAAAAATCGAACTACGTTTTTGTATATTCACTTTAGTTCTACTTGCAAAAAAACACTTGTCAAGAGTGTGAGTAAACAGTGCAACTAATGGCTCAAAAGGGAATTAAATAATAATAATAAATTACTTTTTATTTTTATTTTACATTAATCTCCTGGTTTTAAGATTGTGGATTGTTTATGGTTTAAATGCATCTTAGGCACATTAAAGAGTTTCCTTTTATTAATTTCGACAGTAATCAACAATGTCAATTGTCATTAATCTAATGAATAGAACCGTCACAGGTATATCAAATATCTGAGTGAACATAATGCCTCTTCTTCCTCCTCCAATAGAACTAACGAAATATCTATGCCGCGTGTAATCAGTGGCAATTCCTCATACCTATAAAGTTTGTAGTGAAAGAATGTTTAACCCTCACACTTCTCTTTGCGCTTTCACATTTGGAGTAAAATTGAATTATTTAAACAAAAACTTGATATAGATTTATTTTAAATTGTAATATTGGAAGAATTTGGAGAAGACAGAAGCCAACAAGGTTGTTGCAGTTTCTTTTACAAAGTTTGGAATCAAACATTTAAAACTATTTAAAAGTACATGCACAACTTTTCCCATTCCTCGGCTGTCGTTTAGAAAATTAAATTTTGAAGTATTTGAAAATTTTGAATCTTAATTTCCAAATATCTTCTCACAGCTTACAAATTAATTCTTTCTTGATGGAGATAAGACTTAAATTAGTCACGGGGTTTTGTGTTTGAGTGGTGCGGCAAAATGTATGGATCCTCTTCAATGACGAGTAAGGTCTCTCGGCAGATGTGAATGGAATTGTTGCGATGAGCACAGCTAATATTTATATCGCAGTGAATCCTCTCTTCAAATTTCTGTTCACGAGATAATTCACAATTTGAGCTGGTGTTTTGACAGATCCTTAATGAAAAATGTAAGGTTCTGTAGAATCCAATCAAAGGCAAAACTTCATAAAACGATTTTTATTCAATAACCGGATACAATAGCCAAAGTTCCGTATAATCCGTAGAGTGTGCCAATTGCGAAGCCGTTTCACCGTTGTCCAGAAGTCCCATAAGCAGCCGAGTCGTTGAATATCCACTAGAGAGTTCCTCTTCCGTCGCACAGGTCGTCGTCGTAGCCGATCACCACTCTTCGCGCCGCAAACCACTCGCCAGAACACAGTCGCTAACATCTTCGCTCGCTGTCTCCCCTGGCGTCGGGTCGGAGCCCTCTTATAGCCCGCTAGGGCTAGCGGCCCGCCGACTAGCTCGGAGTAGGGGCGGTGGCGGGTCCCTACCCGCTTGCTCGGGCGTGACGGCCGCGCGCGGACAGCCTTGGCCGGCCCGCAACGGTCGCCTTCTCTCCCGCCGGGGGCGTAACGCCCAACATTCAAAAGTTTTTACTTTCACTGCGCTAAAAATAATTACTTCTGTTGTCATTGACTCTATGTACACGTTCAGAAGTAAAAATCCATCAGAGCTAATGATGCTATCTTTCTGGATATAAAACCAGAAATTGCTTGCATACTCTTTGGAAAATGAGAAAAATGCAGCGAGTGATTTGACACTTTAAATCTGGAATTAATTAATAATACAAAATTATTTTATTTCGCGTTTAATTATTTCATATAATGATATAGATGATGAAGTTGTTTTAAGTTTTGTTATTTTTTGTCTTCATTCATAAGATATGGCCTGGTACATTAATATACAGTTAGGCTCGTACACTTTCATTTTGTGAAACACTGAAAATAATGATCTAATATGGAAGGATCTAAGGACGGAATATGTTATAACTTTTTCTCCCACCTCTCCCGCTACCTCATCTACCCCTCCTCATCTGGATTCTCGTATCCATCCACGCCCCCACCCTCGGCCCCGACGACTCCACCGCCCTCGATCTAACCCTCGCCCTTGCCCCATCTCATGTCCTGATTTCACCTGTGCCTGTGTCTACGCTTTCTACCTTGTTCCAGCCCTTGCCTCCACCCGTGCTTTGGCCTCCATTCCCGCCTCTACCCTCGCATCCATCCTTACCTCCGCCTTCGGCTCCGTCCCTGTGCACCCCTTGCCACAGTTCCTGAGCTCAACTCCGCCCTGACTCTTGCTACAACATCGTTTCGTCCCCCGCCTCCCACTCCCGCCTCCACCCCCGTCGCCAGGCCCGCCTCCGCCGTCGACTCCGCCTCGCCCCCACGCTCGGTTCGTCTCCGCCTCCCCGCCGGTCATCCCCGCCTCTGCTCTCAGGTTCACTCCGCACCTCCGGTCCCATCCTCGCCTCCGCCTCCATCGCCATGCCCGTTTCCACCCCACCTCCTCACCCGCTTCCTTCCATTCCCCCGTCCCACCTCCGAACCCGCCACCACACTATCTCCGCCACGTCTCCTTCCCCGCCGCGCCTTCGTCCCTTCCCCGCCCTCGCCACCACTGTAACATCCGCTCCGCACCTCCCCTTAGGTCCTGACCTCGCCTCGGTCTCCGCCCTCGCACTCGCCTCCACCTTCCCCTCCGTCCGCGCCCTCGCCACCGTCCCCACTCTTACCCCCGCTCTCACTTCCACACTCGTCTCCATCATCATCTACTTCATGCAAATTCAGTGGTTGACTGTATTTATAGAAAAGCTTAGGTAGTGGAAAAAGCTAGCGGTTCAATAGTGTACCAGAGAATTTGTCGAACAAATAAATAACCACAAATTTTCAAAAACCTAATAATTTGTGCACAATTCGTTACTTAGGTAATATTGAAGTTATCTAAGTATATTTTAGGTGTTAATTATAATTATTTACGAAATAAAAACATTTCTTTCAACATCGCTACCGAGATATCATATTTCTATACACGCCACTTTTTTAATTCATCCAAAACAAGTAATACACTATTCGAGACCTGTAATATCAAATCAACAAACTAAAGTGGTGTTTCTAGATTGCAGGAAAGCAACGTAAAGAAAAAAGGCACCTGTACCAAGAACCGAAGCAAAATTAGTCCGTATGATATAGTGGCTCAGAAATGTGCCGCTAGGCTTTAAAGTGTTAAGACCACTCAAGAATATTCTAACAATTCTTGTAGCACTAAGTTCGTTACATGGGCGTCACAATGGGTAAAGAGAGCTGTAGGATACTTTTCCAGGACTTTACTTTGAAGGCCGTTCAGATAGTCACTCATTACCAAACATCCATCATACAACTGACAAATTAATTGATATCCTCACTTGTATTCTTCAGTATTATTTCAGTAAGATGACGGAAAAGAGCAGTTGCAGTTTAATCGGCACGCGAATCATACAATCCAAGAAATCGTTAACTTTCTTCTGCGATACCGAAAACAAACTTAACACCGCTGATATCTGAGAGTTATAAGGAATTCCATGTTATTTCCCTTATTTAGAGATTCT
Source organism: Teleogryllus occipitalis (assembly GCA_011170035.1). Taxonomy (NCBI): domain Eukaryota; kingdom Metazoa; phylum Arthropoda; class Insecta; order Orthoptera; family Gryllidae; genus Teleogryllus; species Teleogryllus occipitalis. Next base: position 200,384 of record BLKR01000600.1, on the reverse strand, counting down.
TCATGCTCCTCGCGGCCGCGGAAAGATTGTTCTTGTTTTTCTAAATAACAGACAGCATTATTCAATCTCCTCAAGATTTCCCTATTATTTTTTACTTTTTCGGTATTACATTTTAAAAGAACTGGAGAGATGTGTTTCTGACCAATTGTGCTTTTTCACTGCACTATTAAGATAATTCAAAGTCCCTTACCCCCGATGATTCTAAACACTTCTTTTTGTTGAGAACAATAAACATGTGCAATAAAAAAATTAACAACCACATCACATCTACAAAGCCAATTACAAATTTCCTAGAGTTCTTTTCGATAATGTCTTTCGAAACTTTCCGATAATGTCTTTCGAAACTTTGCGATAATGTCTTTCGAAACTTTTCCAGCGTTACATTTTCTCCATATAGGTCGATAACGCGAGTTTGGGACATTGTCGCCTTTTATCAATTACTCGTTTCTTTCCTTCACATGAAAATTAATGAAAGCAATTATTTACAAACATTTGTTTTCACAATTGACAATTTGTTTTTGACAGTTTTGACAATTTCTAAAGGCAACGGAAATAACGTAACAAAGACGGCCGCTCGCTCACTAGCAGGCCGGTGAATCGAGATCCAGCGCCTTCGCATGCTGCGTCCTTGAGTGGGAGGGACGTCGCGCGCATGCGCTGCCGCCACCGACCCGCTCTCAAGACGTTGGAGCCATTTGCCAATGGCCTTAGCTGCGCCCGCACATTGCCTGGATGTCATGGACGCCCCGATCTACAACGCCCATCGCAAGGAACACTGAATAAATGGAATAAATGAAAAAAACTAAATGAACTTAATGGAAAACGATTTTTTTATTTCCTTTGGCGTTGACAAACAACTTGCACACCCAAATAAATCAAAACTGTGTGTAATGCTGCATTTGTAACGGAAAACGCTTAAAATGATGTTTTTATATAATTTGTTTCTCAATAAAGAAGGATTTCGGGCGATAATATACTTCTCAATTACTGGGTTCCTTGACTGACAGTACAAAACGTATCAGGAACTGCTTAGTGGTACAAACAAAACAAAAATCGATCCGAAAAGCAATTTGGTGATATTAATGGGTCCCACCATCTAGCGGGGTAAGATCACCGTCACTTTCCGAAGAAACAGGCACTACACTTACGGAACTAATTACCTTAACACCTGACTCGTCCGGAATCATTTATCAATCAGTCAAGGAAAAATAGAACGTTTACGCATCCACGTCCCCAGGACGGAAAGAATGTCGAGTACGGATGTGCTAAAGGCGCGAGCGCGGGTAAGATCACCGTCAATGGTGCGTTGGTTGGCTGGACACAAGGTCAGAGGGGACGAGGGAGTTAGGAGGCTACATTATCACCTCCCCATTCACAAGTTCGTTTACAAGGGCGTTAAATTCAAAGGCCCCACTATCTGCAGCCTTAACATGGAAGGGCCCAATAACTTTGATGCGGCCAGTTTAAAGCGCTCCACTGCTTTCTTTCACAGATTTGATGAAATGGTGTAGATAAAGGCAGAATCACTATCATTTAGGCTAAAGCAATGGAATTAACTGGGTCTTGACGTAGAAGTTAACTCATCGTAGCAGACATCAGACATCACAGCAAGGTTCATCAAGAAGGGTACTGTGGGCGCCTGAGAGACATTCGCGGTTTATTTCCTTCCTGGGAGATTCAACGGAACGCCTACCCGAACACGCTCCGCAAGTTTCCACAGCGAGAATGTCTCACCGCCTTCTCTCAGTTAAATCGTCGATCTGAGACGCTGATACCTCTCATGCACACTTCGGTTGACTCAAGTCGGTTACGAAAATTGAGCAGTTCAGTTCTCTATTTAGCGACGCATGCATTAACAGCTACGTCCGCTTCTATCTCCATTGTAAGTAAATCATCAAGAATGCCCCTTAATTTTGAACTTGATAATACAGAGTAAGCACATCAGTAAGTGTAAAATATCTAAATGCCAAAGAAGAAACAGTTAATGCATTTATATATATATATATATATATATATTTACGGTTTTGTCACCTACAGTACATATTGAGGGTCGTCGTAATCATATTTTCCATACGGTATATAACACTATATTAGTGTCAATAAATTTAGGCGACTCGAGGTGCTTTTCGACACCTCCCTACTAATCACTCACGGATGACCTGTCCTCTCTTTTCAGCACACTAGCAAAAAACGGCCAACGTCCACATCTGCGTATTTGGAGCGGAAAAGGCGATAGTTGTCGCGGAGTGGAGGTCATGCCTAAATAAAATCTCTCCACTATAACAGAGCATTTACATTGAAATGAATTTCACATAAAGGGACAGAGGACATTTAATGTAAGAACTATTCATTTTACGTACAGAAGGTCATGCCTAAATAAAATGTCTCCCCCGTAACAGAACATTTACATTGAAACGAATTACACGTAAAGAGACAGAGGGCATTTAATGTAAGAACTATACATTTTCATCATCTCGAACTCAATATTTGACTTCACATTTCAACCTCAGATTTAGTACGACCTCGGTATTTCCCGACCCGTCACCCGCTCTGCTTTGACTAGTGTTCGGATTATTGCAATTTCTGTGCCACCTAAACTCGCTGAGATCTCAGTATTGATCATATCTCTCCTTGAACATTGCCATTTCACACACACTCACACCAGACAAACAAACAAAAACAAAAAAAAAAAGGCTTCGCATTCCTGCTCGGGCCTCACACGCCAGGAGCTGTTCCGACAGCCGCGTGCTGGAACAGTTATCAATCATCTCTCCCTGCAAAAAGAGGAGGAGGACATTTGCGACCTAGTTTCTCTCTACTTTCTTTTGAACAACTACGATGATCTATTCACTAGGTGGGAATTTATTTCTAGACTACGATGAAACACAATAGCCAGACACGCGTAAACCTCGGGTCCCTAAATTATCCCTTCTCCCGCACTATTGTGCTTTGTGTAGATGAGCCCCATTCCTTAATCATCGCCCTACCATTTTAACACCAGCGCAAAACTTCAACTGGATTTTGAAACAAAGTTAGGCTATAAATTATTTACATCTAAACAGAAATAATCTATATACTTGCTGCACCACCGCAAAGCTGATTACATTGCACAAAAAGAAAAATTGTACAAAAACTACAATCAAAACGTTTACTAAATATGCACTACACAGAAAATCGAAAATCTCTAAAATATTGTCCAATTTTGTATTCTCTAAAACTGATGAACTGGGGGACTTTTACAAATTCCGGAACAAAAAATCATTGTTCTTTGTGAACGTAAAGTTAAACATATTTCTGAAAATGTAATAGAAATGTATATTTATTGTGAAATATTTAATACTGAATTTATTAACTTTACTGCTAATTTAACCATTGGTTCGACACACAAATTACTCCTTACCTGTTGCATGTGTACCAATACGGAATCACGATTCCTGGAAGTTCTATTGATTGAAACCAATTATAAGATTGATTGCAACTAATATAAATTCGGCGGGTTCCGCTGGCGGGGCGTAAACACTGCTGGGCTCCGACGCCGGCTGGCTGCTCGCGATCCTTGCGACCTCACGTCGCGGCGATTCGGCGGCTCTCGGCGTTGCAGGAACCTCGACGCGCCCAGGGTAGCCTCGAAGATAGGCGCGTCCTCGGCTAGATCCACCGATGTGCTAGCCACTTCTCGGTTGCAACCAGTTCTTCTGCGATGCCGTCGGCTTCGACTCCCGCGTTAGCAGACAGTCGCAAACTGCATGTTCTGGAGAATTATCTGCAGCCATGGTAGCGTGTGATGTGCTAATTGTAGGTCGTGATCCGGCGAGTATTTACGGCGCGAATATCGCTTAATCTGACTGCCAGCAATGCCTTTATCACAATTTACTTGGTCTCATGTCGTACGCTTCTTCGTTCCGTCGCCTCCGTCCGTTCACGTCACAGTTCAATTCTATTTGACCACTAGAGAAACGACCTTGCCTACACACTCGTTTCCCGTTTCTAACACGAAGTTTTCTCTGACCACGTCGGGAACTGGAATTTGCCACAGGATTCTTTGTGAAACGGCGTGACGGCTGGGTAGAATGATCCGTGGCACGCCGAAATGAACATTTAATCACGCTTCGAAAATCATTCCAATTCTTCACATTTCAGCAGACTTCTCAACAGTTCTCCAGAAAAACTAACAGATTTCTCAACCACTCATCTTCAGAGATTCTAACCGACTGCTCTCTTTCGGAAATTTTAACCGACTGCACGAACTCGACTACTCTCCTCAAGAAAGTTTAGAGCTCTGCTCTTCCAACGGAAAAAATACCCTTGCCGCGGGTTCCCTCGGTTTTTCCTCGAGATCCATAGGCAGATTCAGTTCATGCTCTTATCTTGCGAATTTTTCATTGGCCATCGTGGGTTTCACTCCACTTGACCAATGCCGACGTCAGGCGATGACGTTGCCAACGCGCCACGTTTAACATGGTGGGCCGCCTTAACCAACGTTTCGATTCGCCGTTTCGGGTTTGGTTCGTAGGCGGGGCATATGTTCGGCTACGGCTCATTATATATGTGTGTGTATGTAATCATCGCATATGTGCCTCTTTACAACAGCTTTTCAGTGATTATATATATATATATATATATATATATATATATATATATACACGGTGGCTAGGAGGGTATCATACAATAGTTCAGTAGAAGATTCATATACAGATCTATAAAAAGATACATTTCAACTGCATTTTCAGAAACGTGTTTTTTGTGTCTGAGTTCACAAAGAATAGTGATTTTATTATTTCAGAATTTGTAAACCTGTATGCACTCACTCAAAATAATCAGTTGCACTTTGAGTGATAGAGTCAAGTCTTTTCTTTGTAGATCCGGGTATTTCTTTTCCCCAGAACAGCGAGTTTAACTTTCTAATAACTTGTCGTTCTTGTGTGACTTTTGAGACAATATCTTTTCCCGATACTCAGTTTGTTAGTTGTAATTTCTTTTATTATTAGTAATTTTTACGTGAAATGTTGTTTAAAATAAATTGAACCGTAATTTCACTTTGATCCTATTTGACTAGCGCAGTGGTAGCTATCGGAGGGAACATTTGACTGGCGTTAAGATCTGAACGCAAGAAATTTTGTGTTATATGTGGCTGCCGAATGGTTACCCTTAAAAACTTGCCATTTCTTTAGTTTATAATGTCTAGTGAATCAAATATGGAGTTGGCACCTTCAGAAATAAGAGAAAAAGCGAAAATGTTGAGTGGGAATTATTGCCGCAACTTTTGTACTCTTTCGCAGGCGGACTAGAACACCAAAGCCACCTGACGCAAGGGTAACGAGCTATCCGCTAGGTGGCCAAGGCTAAATCCTGAATGTCACCTGCTACAAAACGATTCAATGTAAAAGTTTATTTTATAAAAGTTAGCGAAAGTCGTAGAAAAGGTATCGTATGAAACTCAATATAATGGGTATTAATACACTCGTGTGAAGTTTACGATACTCGATCTATCGGAATATCATACTCGTGTATTAATACCCATCATTACATCATCGTTTCATAATGTACTATTACGACACAAATGATTGCGTCATCACACATTCAGCCAATTGCAGCAAGAGAATCGTGGGGAAGTAGAGATAAACGGAATAGCTGGCCACCGTTTCCCCGCACTTTGTCAAATACCCGAGATTCACAAGAAAGTTGTTTCGCAAAATTAAGTTTGATTCTCTTATAAATTTATAATGCTGTTAAACAAAAAATAGCGTATACAACTTGTTTACAATGTTGCTTTATTGCATTCGAACAAATTTGAAAACTCGCTTCTAACGTCATTCATTTTCAAAACATGTACTCATGCAATAAACTTAACTTTGCAAACTAATTGCTTAAACTATTATTACTTATTTCCTTATTTCATAGGATTTACTTTTAGACTTAGAACTTATTTGTAAACAGTCATTCACTTATTAGTGACAATTTGTCGCTTATAGCTGCCACGAATTATTTAATTAAAATGAAATAGTCTGAGGTAATGTTCTTTAAAAGACATGAAACCAAAATAACACCTTATCCCCTGAAAATAGTTTAAAAATATAAGAACTCCGTGCATCGCGAAACGGAGATAGTGATCAGAAAAGTTGATCTCAGAAGACATGGGTGAAACGTTCTAAGTCAAGTCGACAAAATCTACCCGAAAATGAAGTACGGGAACTCCTTCAAATTGCTTTTCTTCAAATTGCGAGGCACAATGTCGTCCCAAATTGGAAGGCAAAGTTTCGGCTGGGGGAGGCCAGTCGCCACCCCCCCCCGCTCTGTTTTATGAATATTCAAGCGGCGAACTGCAAAAATACATTATGTCCTGCTCCGTTGCGAGGAGGGGCGCAAATTGAATTCGCGCCTGCGCACTGAGACGGAGCGAGCGTTTTAATAAGCTGGAAGTGCGGGGGGATTCAATATCTGCTGACGCGGCGACTTCCCGAAAATTTCACACCCGGAGATCGCCTGCTCCGAAGGCGCAACGAAAATATTTGTACGTGGATCAATATCCCGAATCTTCATTACTACCTTTCTAAACGATGGTATTCAACATCTAATATGAAAATGACTACACAGTATAAATTACTACAATGTAATAACATGCAACCTAAAACAGGATGAATGGATTTATCCTCAAATTAAAATACGTATACTCACATCTCAAGAAAATATTTTCCAACGTGAATCCAAAACAAATGCCGAGGAAATTCTATTACTTTTCATTAATAATTCATTTCTCAAAGCTGGATTGTATGGTGAAAATATTTCGAATTTCATCTCAATAAAGCTCACTCCATCTTCGTTTCATTATACAGCTTCGTTCTTAATTTAATAACACCCATTTTCCATTTTCAGAAGAAAGCACATCAGTAGTCATAACTATAAATACTTTTGAATTTGAAAATTTATTAAAAAACGATGAACATAAGAATCAACTTCAAAATAAAACCACACATAGAACTGTGGTGGTATAAAAATATGAGAACAGCACTTGCTGGCTGTTGCAGCTCTGGGACCAAATGAGTTGACCACGGCGAGTTCACAAATAGCCTCCGAAAGAGAGCGGATGAAGTTTTACAGACCATCTGTCTCCTTGGGGATACAAATCCCGAAAGGGGAAAGGCTGGGGGTGACCTTGTTCCTGCGGAGAACACCTCCACTGTGGGAAAGACGAATTCGCTTCCCTGGTGAGCCATAGCAGCGCAAAAGCGAAAGGCAAGGAAAGCGCCGCCGCGTTGGAGAGCAGCTGAAGGGGGGGTTGCTCAGATATTTGGAAGCAACATGGCGCCAACTCCTTCCTCCAATTCTTCCCTGCGTACAGCAAAAAAGCTGAAGCCATGAAAGCCGGCCGGATGTACTTTGCGGTCCGGGAGGCGTTGCGTTCTAAGCACAGGTACGAATATTTCGACCGTCGTGTTGCGACCTTCCTCAGGGCGAAATGCATAACCATGTAGGCTCTTCGCCCAGAGGAAGGTTGCAGCATGACGGCCGAAACGTTGGCGTCTATGCCTAGGTCGCGGCGTCTCCCGGATAGCCAAGTACACCCGGCCGGCTTTCTGAACCTTAGTAATAAGGTTAAGAAAACTTGCAATCTTCGTGAGAAACATCCGACTGATATTATTACCAGCACTACTGGCAAGAATAAGGAGAAAAATAACGAAATAGTGGAACTAGACTTCTCAAATGCAAGAGAGTTGGAGCATAAGGTAAATTGACAACGTTTTGGTACATTTGATGAACGTACACTACATTCGCATTTAATGCATTTTAAGGATTCCAATAAAATTCTGCGATAGCTGCTGAGAGACAATTGATGATAAATAAGCTTTGAGGCTAAAGAACTTGTCATTAATGATATGCTAAAGATGTGTACGGTTGAATACCGCGAGAGCGTACATGCCAATTAACATCCTGAAGGAGAGAGAAAAGCTTTTGATTATAATTTTGTGATGTTAAAATGACAGTAATTATATAAACATTAGAAAAGAAGATTGAAATGCTAGAATTAGGAACCATCCCATTCAAAAATCGAGTGAAGAGATAAATGTTGAGAAGATAAGAAATTACAACTATTATTAATTAGTGTAAAATTAATTAATTAAATTAACTAGCACTGAAAATTAAATATATCCATGATTATTATAAATTGATTTAATATAACTTTTTGTACTGACTCGTGATGAGTTTTTTTAGATTTTATTTTCATATCATGTGATACAACATCTTTAAAAACACACTTGATACAAAACTAGTTCAGGCTTTGTAAAAAAAATAATGTAGGGGATTGTAAAAATATTTAGAAATAGTAAAAACTGCTTTACGCTTGAGACACTGTTTACCAACAATATAATCCACTTTGCTTCACTTTGAATATGGTTTAGTTTTATTGGTATTCAGTCCCTATTCTTAAATAATATTTCATTATGAGCTGAATGCCACATCGCTTTGCGAAAAAAGATAACTGATTATTTTGAGAAAGTAAGAATTAATCATGTTCTGACAAAATTATACAACACAATTACATGCAAGAAATCGAATTAATATCTGTGACACTTAAATTTAAAATGAATTCAAAAGATAAATCATATTTGAGAGTTTCGTAAAAATAACATCGAAACACTGCAAAAAATGAAATGAACAATTCGTCGTAGTGTAATAAAGTCAATTTAAATTTCGTCTTGCTATATGTCTGTTTAGTAGAGAACGAGTCCTCCAATTTCTAAAAATATTTTCAAGATTTCATAACATGTTTGTGGTCTTCCATTTTCACATTCAATTTTAAATCATGTGCTTTTAGAAGTATTGTATGTATGATGAACTTTTTGAGATTATGAAAAAGATTAAATATATTGCAAGATAATATTTTTAAACAAAATAATTATATTCGTTTTTTCGTTCGATATTTCGTTTTTTTAAACAAAATAATAAAACAAATTCAATTCAATGAATTTATTTCAGAGCAAAAACATCTAGAAGAGTGTAGACATCGGCTCGGTGCAAATATTTCTGCCTTCCCTTCGAATTTTTTTTCCTTACAGACATATAACATGCGAGAGAAAACCTTGAATATCAATAACTTATCAGCAAGTCCAGCACATTGTTATGTTAACGAAGCATATCATCGACCCTTTGAAAAAATTTCAACCTTATTTTCTGACGGGCGTTGAGCGTCGGGATACGGCGTTGAACGGTCGACGTAACTTTTTAGCACACAATGAAACAAAAGAATAAAGTCGACCTAACTTTTTAACAGTTCTTGCCATTTGAAAGATGAAGTCACTAACGGAGGTGCTGAACGGGTCATATTTTTGCTTTACATAGATTAAGTTTGTAATATTCTTTGATAAGTTGCACGCTGAAGGCAAGTCTGGCAAAGTTGCTGGTCTAAAGCCGGCAGTGTCAATCGCTACGAAAACTCCAGAATGGGGGCAGAGACGAGCCTCCACCGCTTGATCCCATTTTCGGAAGACGGGGTGGAATAAGATTAGAAGTTCCTCGTTGCCCTCAAGCTTTGCCGCCTCAGATACCCAAGGAACTTCCGCGACTGAAGTTGCCTTGTCGCCCTGCTTGAAAGGGCCTTACAGCTTCACACTCTCCTGCCTTCCTTCTTTATTCTCTGAGTTATCGCCGAACATTTCAAGGAAAGCCCAAAACTATTTAGTAGATTCGTTGTTTTCATTGCTTGTACCATCGACTCAGCATATCCCAAGAGAAGCCATTCCTCCATGGAGAAGCACTTAAAGAATGTAGAATTCGCGAGAAAATTATAGAGGATATTTCTAGGAATTTAGAGGGCGGTGAACTGATATTTAACTCCTTCAACTGTTCCGACGTTCAGCTTCGCGTTCCCGGAGATTCTCGTTGTTGAAGTTGACAGAACGAAAGATTTTTAAGCAAAGACAAGCTTTCTTAAGCATATTCCGTTTGTTCAAGTTTCAGAGAACTCTTGAACTTAAATCCAATCTCATCGCTGTAAAGGTATGTATTTATATTTACAGAATACCTAAAGACCTGTCACGCTTTCATTGCAAAAATGTGAAGCAAGTACGAAAGCAATAATCATATTTTTCTTCGGCTGATATAACTTGAATTCATTTGATTCTGTGGTGTATTCTAACAGGATAAGCATTATTGTTATTTTCTATACAAGAACTTACTTTAAACGAATTAAAATGTTACACCAATACTTCAGATATTTTATAACTTTTTCTTTTCATATATAACGTTTTTTAATATTTTATAACTTTTTCTTTAAATCAATTTACAGTCAAAATAAGGTTAATTAATACATATAAGGAACAAGTGATATATTCCTTTTTTAAAACATTTTTTACTTCATCTGAAGTCGCTAGCAACGAATGAGGAAAAATGCATATTAAAACAGAAATTTAAGAGTAGTGACTTGTAATTATACTGCTGGCAAGAAGTAGTTCGTGACTAGCAGTAGTTGTTTTGTTTTTTCTGCTCTTATATTGCCTTTTATGATTTCTAGACTCTCTTTGAAATATTGACTTTTCTTTCGCAAGTCCATCACGGTTTCGTTAAAATTCTGTAGTGATTGTTTCAACATCATGATACGATTAGTTAACTATGCTTTACTACTCATGAATATTCCATTTTATTTGTAAGACATTTCCCCAGACTGCTTTCCGGTCTCTAATTTTATTGATAATTTTATGTAGATTTCGGTAGGAAAAACGTCATTCTTAGCAGATTTTGAGCAGTATGCACATCTCACTTGAGTTGGAAAACAAAATAAAATGTTAACCAGTTTCATTACACGCTCGGCTGAGTTAGCCCCGAGCCAGTATTGCCGTTGTCTCTGCGGACGCTCTCCCGGATGTCCTGTAGTTCAAGATCTGAATATGGTGGAATTTGACACTAGTTATAGAGCTGGGTCGAATTCAGCCGCTGTCTCGAAGTCTAGACCGGGAGCGGTAGCTCAGTGCATCAACTGATGTCACTGATCGGGAGGTCCTAGGTTCGAGTCCTGACTGCGGCAGGATTTTCGACACTAGATTTTCAGCTAGGTCGAATTCAGTCGCTGTCTGGAGGAGAATTCTAGCGGCCGGCTGCTGTGATCGGTAGTTTTCCTTGGTTTCTCCGATCAACACCAGGCGAATGCCGGAGCAGTGCCCTAACAAACGGGCCACGGACCGCGCGCGATCCGCCCTTCCTCTGCCTTGTTCTATCCTTTCCCCTTACACACACACACACACTAACATGTACTACACTACCACATACTCCGGGAGACCGGTCGGGAGCTTAGACCTTGTCCCGGCTGGGGCGGTGCCCCGCTGGTGGGAGAGTCCTGGTTAGAGGACTAGCCAACGGTAGGTCGGCGCCGGATCTCGCCATCCAGCAGGGGAAGATCACCACCATCTCCCGAGAAAAAAACATGCACTACACTAATGGGACTAATGACCAAAGCAGTTGACGCGTCCGGAAACACGAAAATATCAACCAAACAATCAATCGAAGTCTAGCTGCTGGCTGCTATGACCGATAGTTTTCCGTGGTTTCTCCGATCAACACCACGCGAATGCCGGAGCAGTTACGTATCAAACGTGCCACGGACCGTGCGCACGATCCCTTTTCCTTGTTCTGTTCTCCCCTTCAAGAGAATTCCCCCACACGACGAGGGAAGAGCACAATTTCCCGCAAAAAGAAAATCAATACACAACCGAACTAATGATCATAGCAGTTGACGCGCCCGAAAACAGTCAATCAATTAGTTCATAAAATCTTGAATTAAAAATATGGATTAGATGTACCAATGTCAGGCAATACAAATAGGAAACTAATTCAACAGGGTATGACAGTGACAGTTTACTGAGTTGTCACATGATTTGTACTTGGCGCTGTTCAAACGATTAATCATTTTCAAGGCCCGACAATGGCCTGATTATGGCATAAGATCGGACTGCAGTGTGATCGAGGGTGAACTATATCCAATTGATCATTAACCTCAGATTCCAAGTGGTATCTTATGATCTCGAAGCGTATGGTGAAGAGCAAGGGAATTTAATAGCACAGGGGTTCGAAACTGGAAATCCGCGAAGGAGTTCTAAGTGGCATGCGAGTTGAGGTATCGTTTATAAACCCAATTGTTTGCTTTTTTCCCAAAGGATATTACCGATGACTTTTAGAGTTTTTTCGATTTACATTTCGTTTTTACTTTCTCGTGTACTGCTTACGTAGCATAGAGAAATTTATGTTTATTTGCGTTACAGTGCAGTGAACAGTTAACAATACAGTGAAGAACAACTTTTCCTCTTGTAGCCTTCCTCGTGCATCGTATATTGCAATAATTTGTAATGAATGTGCACTTCCATTGTGAAGTGTTTGTAACCGATTCTTAGACTAGATCCTGGCATGCTCTCGTTTCGTTGAGCGTCGTGGGCCCTAGTGCAACGCGCGTGAGAGCCCCCCGCGTGCATGTGCATGTGGCAGGTGCGGGAGCGCGGCATGTGCGGCGATGGAGAAGCGCTCGTCGTGGAGCACCAGCTGCCCCAACCTGCGCCGCCTGCCCCCGTCGCCCTCGCCGCCCCCGCCGCCCCCGCCCCCGCCCTCGCCCTCCGCCGACGAGGAGCAGGCCAAGGAGCAGGGCCAGTCCAGCCGCCAGGCCGCCTCCGCCCCCGGCCCCGGCCCCGGCCCCAGCCCGGCGCCCGGTGAGCGAGAATTGCAAGTGTCGCCAACACTCGAAATACGTACGCCATACCAGAATCAACGGCCCCAGCCGCCCCTTCACGCGACAATGCACACAACGAAGCCAAAGAGGCACATACGCAGCGGGAAGACGTTTCCGTTTTGACCCGTCCCGGGAAGCGTGAGCATCCAGTCAAAATACTGCATGTAAAAATTTCACTAACAAATTCCAGCTGCTTCCGACTTCGTTGAGAATACGGATGATTGTTCTTAAGAACGTATTTTCAACATATGTGCTTCTATACATGTACGTTTTGGGAAACATATAAAGATGTTATATTAGACATAAAACTTGGGAAACCGGAACGGGTAAAATTGGCCGTTTGCGAGCTCCCTCCGAACACTGTTAAACAAGAGGCGCGCAATTCTAAATGTGTACAAACTCCTGTACGAAGGGTAAGTCATTTCAGGTTAAAAAATACCGTGTTCCTCATAATGATAGAAATAACTAATTCCTTTGTTATTTTGGCCTTAGACCAGATTCCCATGAAAATGTTTTCGATAGTTTTCTGATTTCGTCGTAGATTGTATGTGAGTGAAACTTTGTGTGTATTCCCAAAATTCGAAGCGCTTTTGTAAACTTGGAAGTTTATTAATGTCGTTTGTAAACAGCGCGTACACAGCACTTCTGAAGACCGGCTCGCAGGCTAAGTTTTGACGACCTAAAATTCGACGCGACCGCAGGGGCGCGCGCAATGTAGAATTTGCGCCCCTATTCCGTCCATTCCCAAATACGCACTTTATTTCTTTGTTTCCAAAAAATTAATTTTTTTCGGTAATACTTAGAACTATCCCCAGAGTTTCCACTCACGCACAATCTTTTGGATGTTATTGAATAAAAAAAATTGTTATGAAACTGCTGAGCAGTAACGAACGTTTCTCAGCAACATGACATTAGTAACATTTATTTATCTAATTGACAAGAAGATGAGTTTTATTCTGAAATGACGTATCCTGTATTAAGCTCAGGTGAGAGAGGGGCATTTGAAGAGCTTGAAGAGTGGAGCTCCACGCGTTCGACATTCGCCGAGTTGCAAGCTTCTGCTCGACCAATCCCGAGCAGTTGATGGGTCGACTAATTTTTCGACTCTTTTGTAGTGTCCCAAAAGACAGACACATAGGTAGGGCGAACACCGAACGTCCGCCCCTCGGCAAATAGCAAGCAACCCATCCACACTATTGGGGATTCGGCGAGCGGTCGCTCGTTCCTCGCCGAATACCGAATGTGTGGAGCCGCCTGTAGGTTAGAAGCGAGGCCACTGGAAGAGCCCGCGTGTGTCCCTCAGCGCAGAACGGACGCAGCGGCGGCGGCGGCGGGGGCGGAGGCGGCGGAGCGGCCGCGCAGCCCCCGGCGCAGCTGCCGGCGCGCAGCAGCGAGGACGCCGTGGCCTCGTTCCTGCGCGCGCAGGCGGCCGAGGGCGCTGCGCGGCGCAGCCTGCGCCCGGGCGCCTCGGGCCGCCGCTTCGCAGCCTCCAAGTTCACCATCGTGCGCAGCAAGGTACACACAGCCAGGCTCTTCCCACTTGCGATAGCGCCGCGCTCGGTTGAATGTTGTGCTCACGAGCAAGCCCTATTATACTTAGAACGACATACCAGGGAGGAGTTTACTCGCCTCAGGGCGGGTACCTGACCTTTAGGTATATCCTCACCTCCATCGGGTTGTATTAGTGCTCAGTCGACTGGCGTCCGCATATGCCGGAACGCGACGCTCCTCCGAAACGGGAACCCAATGGAGCCTGGTTGGGGCCACCCTGCCAGCTCACATTTACCATCTTTGTCGGTTGGTATCGGAGTCGAATTAAGCACCACTCACAATGTGCTTAGACAAATCTCTACTCAATTTCCCGTGAGTGACATCTCCTGCCACGATATATATATATATATATATATATATATATATATATATATATATATATATAGAACCAACTGAGAACCACCAGGGTCGTATCTCCTGCCAAATGTCAGGCGTAAACGTCAAACGCCGGGCGCAAATGGGGGCCACCAGGTGCGAGAACCGGGCAGCGCGGAGCCCCAACCTGTCACTTCACTCTCATTTTGGCATTAACGAGGTATCGCCTGAAATCTGGGCACCCGGGAGGCAGATTTCAATTGTCCATCAGAACTTTCACGTATGGGCCTACGACACAAGGCCTCGGTCCCACTGGCGCCTGCGGGAAAGTCGAGCCTCCTCGGCGACCCGTTAAGGCTGAGCTCTGGCACCCGCAAGGCATAAGCGCAACAACGATCAACCAGCCAGCGCCTAGAATAAGCAGCTTAGTTTCTGCCTTGGCACACGAACCTAGGATATCTTGGCGACGGAGCTTCACTTGTACACCCGAAAATACTTACGCTATTTAATGTGAAGCATTCAATTACGTTATACACTTAAAGGGCCGCTCCGTTTAAGTTGGACATTCTAATCGTAGCATTTATTTTCAACGTTTTACGCACACAAAACTTTACTAATAGCAACACAAAGTTTCTCACCTCACTGCTGTATCGCAACTTTTTGCTTGGAAATTAGCTAAGCTGACATTCTGGACAAATTACAAGCAAACCAAATTACAGTTATGGCACCTAACGCAAACAAAAAGTACTTACACGAAAAGTAAAGGGGTTTGTAACTGACCTCCATTTACTCCCCCTGGTGACGGAAATGGCGACTAAGGGCGATGCGCTTCCACCCCCACCTCTCCGCAATGCACGAGTGTTTTGGACTTGCAGTTGTGTAACAGTAGTAATCACAAGCTTAGAGTGGCGACTCAGGTGAGTATTTTCACGTTGAAATTTTTTATTAGTGCTGTAAAAGTCCATAACTAAAAGAAATTTTAACTAGTAGTGCAACAATGGCACAAACTTTCTCGTAGTAGTTTTATAATCTCCTTCGTGTGTACTAGCTTTACAGTCTTACCCCATCTCCTTGCCAGCTGCCATCAA
Source organism: Teleogryllus occipitalis (assembly GCA_011170035.1). NCBI lineage: Eukaryota > Metazoa > Arthropoda > Insecta > Orthoptera > Gryllidae > Teleogryllus > Teleogryllus occipitalis. Next base: position 184,721 of record BLKR01000600.1, on the reverse strand, counting down.
TCACCGCCCACAATACAATTTTTTGAAGTTTTCTCAATTTTTCGATTTTTTAGTGATAGATTCGAAATATCACTTTTAAAATGTTCAAGAAGAGTAAAATCTCGTCCTATATGGGAATTTTCCTTGACAAATTTGGTGTCTTTTTAAGAAAAAATCGTTTAAGCTCTAGTATAAATGCGAAACTCATTTTCACAGGAATCTTTTGTGTTTTGAAAAAACTACATTTGAAGTCATTTGAAGCATATCCTCGTGCATAGATAGTGTAATCCTCGTGTAAAGTATCGATAGAAGCAGTTTCTTAAATTTTTGTTTCATTTCATCATTGGATGTAACTCATCAATCTAATTAAGCATGTTCTAAGGATGGAAAGGCAATATAAGATACCACAGACTTTTACCATTGTACTCTCTCTCGAAAAAGGTATTTTTGGAATAAATCCAGGATAATTTTCTACATGCACTTGGTTAAAAATCGTGCCAGTCGATTTATCTAATCAAAAGAAATCAATGAGCTTATTGATCACCTCTGTATGCATCGTAAATCCCTGTAGACAAAAAACAAATAACTAGTGATGCTGCAACAGCTCATACTTTGTTGCATTATTTGAGAATTTTCCAATGTTTGAAAAACTCAGTCTTCAACTAAAACTGAACCTACGCCATTTTCATCAACGTTCTTAGCTCCATTCGTGAGAAAAAGAAAATATGGACTCTTTGGAGACTTTTTGAGAAAATATTTTCAGTTGCTTTTATTTCAAGCAAAATTAACGCGAACCTTATTTAACAATTTTTTCAAGCTTGCAATAAGGAATAATCTCGATAATCAATATTGCAGTTTTACAACGTTATTTTGTTCAGATTTTTCTAAAAATACCGAGAATTTAACAAGAATGAAATCTGCGTTACTTTTACAAGCGTACAAAGAAAAAAACTAGAGGTGCTACAGAATAGCACAGACTTTCTCGTATTAAGGTTTTCTAATTTCCTTGGTGTGAACTGGTACTGTACAGTCTTGTCCCTCCTTCTTGCCTGCTTCCATCTAGAGAATTTTCTTTTGAAATTTTCGCAACTTTCCGGCTTCCAAATAGAACCTAAATTATATTTTAATTATATTAAGGAAAGCTACAACGTCGTCCTAAATAGAATTTTCATTCAAAAATTTGAGGCTGTTTTTAAAAAAATGGCGAGTAAGCATTACTGTAAATGCGAAATTTGAAGCTCTTTTACACAGGAATCTTTTGAGTTTTCGAAAAACTTCATTTGAATTCATTTGAATTACTTCCATTAACAAATGCAATCATGTATACAAATTGATGGAAATGTGAATTTTAATGTCGTGAGAGATATTAAAAAAATATTACATTTGTGTCATTTTTGAAAAAACAAAAAAAATAGAGCAATATGGCGTTCATGTTATCGGATAGGGTGCATATGGTACTATCTGTACAATTTTTTTTTAAATTTGGAGCCGTTTATGAGAAAATCGTGTTTTTGTTATTTTTTAAAATTGCAAGTATTGAATGCATTATTCGACGAAAACTACTTAAATTTTTTAAAAAAATCTACATGACCTTAATGAAAGAGATATTTATGAACAACAAATTTCATTTGTAGGATAAATCTCTATCTTCAATTTTATAGTTGTAGGAAGACGCCGGAAAAAATTCAAAATTTTGCAGTTTTCGAAACTTCAGACTTAACCGTGGAAATCGAACCTACGCCACTTTAATAAGTGTATTTTACTCTGTTGAAATTTAAAGAAAAAAAGAAATTTAAAAAAAGAAATTTAATTTACAAGAATTTTAAAGAAAAAAAAATGTAGCCGTTTTTGAGAAAATTTTGGAAATGTCCGGGAGGCTTCATGTAAATTCCCCCAAATTTTAAAGAATGTTTTTCCAAATTTTCAAAGCTTCAACTAGCGTCAGATGGACAGGGGTTCCTTCAATTTGGAAAAGATCGTACGTGTGGCTTAGCCGCTAGCAGTGTTCACAGACGGACTCACAGACGGACACAGAGACGGACGGACGGACGGACGGTTTGAAAAAAACAACACATTTTCGGTATCAGGGGACCTCAAAACGTATATTTCCGTTGAAATCTCGAAATCGATTTTCCGAAGCATTACACAAGTTTCTCTACACTACCTGTATTACTTCATATATACGTATGTATACGAGAAAGTAATAAAGAAAAATGAGGAGCCATTTTTGAGATTTAAAAACAAATTACAAATATTTCATGCAAAATTACACGAAAACTACTCATAGTTGCCAAAAATGAACATGGTTTAATTTCACTATAATTCGTTGAAGAACTGAGTTCATTAAGGAAACTACTGAGGCTATAGAACGGCAGAGACTTTCTCACATTAATTACTTCTCTAATATCTTTAGACTAGGCTAGCTTTTCGGTACAGCTCACCTTCTTTACAGCTGTTTGCTATCCACGCCTAAAATACATTTTTTCACACTTTCTCAATTTTTCAATCTCCAAATTGTGGAGTTGAAACAGGAGTTCAAGAATATTATATAAGAGTAACATATGCTCATACATGCACATTTTAATCGAAACATTTGGAGCCATTCTTGAGGAACAGTAGTTGATTGTTTCCAATAATGTGCACAATTGAGTTCAACTTCACAGAAAATTTATGAGTTTTTGAGAAACTTCATTAGAAGTAATTTGAAGCAATTGTACTCAGAAATGCCATAATGTATAAAAACACCCGAAATATAAATTTTACCGAAATGAGAGAGATGTCTAAAAATAACATTAGTGTCAATTTTGAAAAAGCAAAAGAATGAATAAAAATGGCGTTTACCTCATGTCATTAACTGCATTTATCTCTATTCATTCAAAAGGTTTAAGGGAAAAAATGGTTCCTTTTTTTAGAAAATCTTGTTTCTAAAATTGCCTTTATTTAACACAAAATTACGCAAAAACTACTCATATTTTGAAAAATCTAGATGACCTCATTTAAATATCTACTTATGAAGAACAGATTATATTGAAAAGAAAAATCTCCATATTCCATATTGTTGTTGTAGGAAGACGCCGAAAAATACATTGGGTAACTAATAATTAGTTACCAATCAGTACGAGCCTCTTCGAACAACATTTCATTCGCCGTGCGATTCACTTGTGATGCACATACGTGATTCATGTGTGAGCTTCATTTTTGTAGATTTGTGGACCAGAAGTGGTTTAACCGTGAACAACGGATGTACGCAGGCACTTCGATTATTATATAAGAATTGTACGCAATGGTTTGGAAACATGTTCTACTACAAACCAAATCGTCGTGTGTTTATTTATAATTACTCGGAAACCGCACCTACGACACATAACTACTTACGTTTAATTAAGTATATGGTTGTAGGGAATGAGAAATACATTAATTAGGGAATGAGAAAGGAAGTGGAACATATTCGCTTCTAGATCATTTTTTAAGCTCTTTGGACATATCTCTCAGTTTCTTCCCAAGAAGCGTTCTGCAATTCTTTTGAATAGAGTCCCGCGCCAGGAAGGCACTACCGTCGTGGTTGCGCACACGAAATCGATGGTCTGGGAATCACTTTCAAAAAGAGGACAGGAGACAGAGAAATGTCGGTTTTTGAAAGAAAAGTGTTACTTTTGACACGCTCCGTCACCATGCTTTCACGAAAAATATGCTTGCAAGGCGGTTAGGAGAAAGATAAATCACAACGACGTTTAAAGAGCTGAACGACGCGTTCACGGTGAAAAATCGCTTGAGCAAACGGTGTGAAAGTATGGAAAGTTTACTTCCATGTTTGCGATATACTAGCTTAAATCATAACACCAACATAGAGACAAAAAATGGACAAATTGTTTCCTTCGTTGAAAAATTATACATTGTCAAAAATAAATACATTGACGGTAAACAAATACATACATTAAGTAAGAGCAAAGAAGGGTATACAATGGGAATAAAACATTACGTTTTATGCTGATAAAATAAGCACACAAAAAAAGACGAGTTGGAAAACAACGAAATTGTTCGTAGCCGTTGCAACTACTGGCACGTTTACCGTATTGTTAATATTTTGAAAGAATCTGTGAAAGAAAATGCTTTCTACATTTTCTCCGAAGCCATGCGCTCCAAGCCCTTTTATTTTCATTTTCAGGCAGACGGAAAGGGAATCTTCAGTGGCTTCTTAGCGCTCCGCCTTCTAGAGAAATATCAACATAAACTTCGTATTTTCAATATAAATAGAATTAAGTGTATTGCTTTTCTGCAACTTTCATTGACCTCCTAATTCATTGTGTTCATCTCTTTAAATATATTTGAGGCATAACAAATTATTTTTTTATTAAGTCAACAAGCCCAAGAATAAAAATTGTGTTCGTATTCCCATGTATGTATTGTTGAATCAATTATCATAAGCTGAAAGCGATCAAATTTACACTTTACATGGGGTCACACCTGTGTTTTAAAGTGTAAATTTGGAATTTGATTCTACGATTCTAATTGTAAAGTTTCCGCATTCCTAGGCCTCTCTTCATTTCATAAGTCGGAATTTATTTTCTACTGAAATTAATTTAAAGATAGTACAAGAATTCACTATCCTATCAAATCTAGTTTGCCATTAAACTTTTAAAAAGGCGATATTTTCACTTGTTTTCCATAATAAATTGTCATGATAAGTATATAAGTAATTAGATGGATTTTAGTTTGATAAATAAATTTAATTAATCACGATTTACACCAACGCTGTTTCGGCCAGCTCCCCTTCGGAAGCATTTAACGCACGCTCAGCCATGCGCACTGTTGACTCTCGAAAACAAGTAGCACGCGGAAAGGTAGAAAAATCAAACGACCATTTATTACAACAAGCAAACTCAGAAGCAATTTCCAACAAAAAAGAAAATTTCTAATGAACGCACTCTTCCCTGTCCACCACGAGTTAGCCCAGAAAACAATTGTGTCTCTAAAAACTATTAATAATATTACGTGCATTCCTCTCTTTGAGAACTCAATAATCCGGGGGTCAAGATATGCACATTTATCTAAAAAATCATACTTGAGTCAATATCTCCACAATTATGAATTTTACACATAAGAAAACTCCTAATGTGGTACATCAAACCGTTTCGAAAATTTTAGTTTGCTTTGCTTCGTGTCAATACTGAATGAGGGAAACATGACAATATTTTTAATTACATTAAAAAATTAAATTTGTGCCATATCTCTAAACTTACAAATGTTACAAATAAGAAAACGAAATATTACTTCCTCCTATCCTTTACAACAACTTAACGCAAATAGCATCATGATATCTCAAGGGATATTTTGCTGTGCTTAATTTAGATGGTCCACCTGTATAATGAATCACTTACTGCTCAATCTGAGGGGACATCCATGTTTTAATTTTCAGTAAGTGGGCGATTTACGACTGACCTTTGCAAGCTGGAAATTCTGATGTTAAGAGTTTATTTAATCTTATTGTGGAAAACTTTTTTTTTCGTCTTAAATGTTGCTTTGTTAGGAAAATTACTAACGCCATTTGATCTACGACTACTAGGGAGTGTCTGAATTTAGAAAGGTTGAATACTTGTCAGAATTTGTCGGAGCAGTTCTAGTTTCAGGTCTTGATCATTTTGGGGAGAAGGTGGGATTTGCGGGGATAGTCGCCAGAGAAGAACATGAATGTTAAGAGGAACATGGATGCTCAGTCACCACCTATTCGCTGTTGACTACCGATAGGACGTGCACGATACACTGGCTGAAGCCAGAGAATTAAAACTCTAAACGAATATTTACCGTGTCTATTAGAGCGATTGGCCAAACTTACTGGCGCAGTATTAGTTTCACGCATATATAAATAATGTAATCGAATAATTGTTCAAAGTTAGGCATCGTTCTGGAACCTATTAACCTTGTTCCGGCATGGTACGAAATCATCGGCAGAGAAGAGGAGTTAACCACACTTTACGGTATTTGAGATGAGAACGTGCCCCGATTTACGGTCAAATTTTCACGAACAATTACTTTCTATTTACTCCGTCGTCAATGCGATTAATTTCGCAATAATTTTTGTGTTTACCGAAAACGAATTTCAGCTATTATGCTAAACACACGTGACAGCGAAAAGAACTCAATAGTACGGTCGTTAGTAAATGATTTGGAACTAAAACCACGTCGTTGTGTTTTTTGTAAATCGCTTTAGCGCGACGCACTTACTGACTCCCTCTAAACAAGCGAAACGGCCGGTGATTTGACGGGAAGCCGTTGTCGCGCGCGTTTTGTCCGCCGCCATCGCCCTGGGCGAACGGCGCTGTAAAGGGGGCGGTGCGCCCAGCCCCATTTCCGCAGCGGCCGTCCGCGCTTCCCGTTGCCAACGACCGCGCCGCCGCGCACCGCTCGGCGTCGCCTCGCCTCGCCTCGCGCCGACACAATGGCCGATGCGAACGTCATCTGCAAAGGAAAACTGCTGCTATCTGCAGGCAACATTAACAGCCATTCATTGCGCGACGCCGCAACACTGGCTACAGCCTTGCTAGCATCACGCTGGCGTCACATTGACTTCTATGTGATATCTCTCTTTGAAGTTTCGGCTCGTTCATTAGACAAAAAATATTACCATTAAAAAAGTCGAAAACAATACCGAATGTTATTTTAATAACACTAAAACCGTCCAATTACGAAGTTAATATCTGTTAGTAGTATAATGTGGTATACCGTAAATATCCATTTTACACAGATACATACCCATTTTATACGAGACAGAAAAATCTTGAGAAATACGTAACGTAAGAAAAAATTTCGGAAATACAAAGGTAATACTATTTTATAAGGGAGGTATTACTTCTGCATTCCTCGGGGCATGAGGCATAACATACACTTTTGATACATTGAGATTAGATGGTCAAGGCTGCGGTAACGGTAGTAAACCCCAGCGCTACTGATAACCACATCAGTGTTGATCAGCCGGGGGAGTTTCTCCTCTTTGTCTTCGTAGATGAGTTTCTGGATCTTCTCGTTATTCTCCGGACTGACTCGCCAAGCTCGCCTAACATGGGTGACTGACCGTAAGCGGAGACGTGCTAAGAGGACCCTTCCTACAACTATGCATTGGAGGTCCCACGGTCCATCGCCAACCACATCGCTTCTTTAACATCCTGGTTGTGGCCGCGCTCCCGCAGCCTAATTCGCGACGCACTCGATAGCGGATCTTTGGTCCGACCGCACTCAACCCCCGCGACATCGTAGTGATCGACCACACAAAAGTTGGTGCGCGAACGGCCGACTGATTTTATGTGGTGGTCATACCGCATCAGACATCCTTCTGGGAATTATTTTGGGTAGTAGACATGAAATGGAAGCAAAAAATATTAAAAATTCTTGCTTGGAGATGTTTCGTATGTTATGAGATTCATATTTGTAAAAGAAATTGTGCATGCCAATTGGATTAGGAAGTTTGGTTAAAGTTAGCCAGAAAGTATCTCTAACTTTCCCCATTTATGACTGCAGTTAATTTTTTTAAAAACTGAAACAGTTCTTTACATGAGATACCACCATTTCTGTTTGTTTAAAACCTAATAAATATTGGTATTATTATAAGTTACACTCAATTCTTCTGAACTTTCCCATCGTATTTTACTATTGAGTCTCTTCAGTAGTAGCTTGTTTGATGTCTTTCACACATGTCTTTCCTAATCTAACTAAAAAAATCGTCCATGCTCATGGTTAACGCTCAGCCCGGCCAAATGATTAAAGTTAATTTCTTTCCGTTCTGCCGATTTGTCACTTCGGCCATGAGTGCGAGAACTTTTCGAACGCACTGCCTACGTTCTAGTGGTGCAAATATTCGGTGATCAACGGCCTCGATATCTGCTAGGGGAAATGGACCCTAACGGGCATCCCCTCGGACAGAACCCTTGGCCCTCTTGCGCTAAGAGCAACAACTGTTGCCACTGCAGTGACTTTGACTGGGAGCTAAAAAGCTAGGTGGAATTCAGCCGCGGTGTGGAGGTGAATACTAGCTTTCAACTGCTCCTATCGGTAGCTTTCCGTGCTTTATTCGATCAATACCAGACGCAGTACTCTAACAAGCAGATCACACACAGACATGCGATCTTTCCTTCCTCATTATTGCCCCCTCCTCTTCCCTTACACTCACAACCATGTCAACTTACGTGCACTACATTATCACATGTCCGAGACCAGCTTATATCTAGCCTCGGCAGAGGTAGTGCCTCGCTGGCGGGGATACCTGGAAGGGAAAACTTCCGGAAATCGACGTGTAGGTTGTCGCCGGATTTCACGTTTTAGCGCAGTTGGAACCGCCTCCTCCCGGACTATTGCAGGCACTACTCTTGCGGGGCCAGTGACTAAGGTAGTTGACGGGACCGGAAGCAATGAATCAACAGAATTCACTTCTGCACATAGCACGTCATACGCAGTTTCAACTGTTTTTTGAGGTAAAAAAGAAATGAATCGGTGGCGCAGGTGTCGTGCACGAGCCTCAGCAGCCCCGCCGAGGACGACGACGACGACGACGAGGACGACGAGGACGAGAGCGACTTCCGCGACGCCGAAGACGGGGACGCCGAAGACGACTTCGAGGACGACGACGAGGCGGGCGCCAACGCCGACGCCCGCGCCGACGCCAACGGCGCCGCCGACGCCCATGCCAGCCCCGTCGACAGCCACCTCGTGCTGCTCTACTACCGCCCGCACACCGCCTCCGTCTCCAGCACGGTGGACGAGCGACAGCCGGTGAGCGCGGACACATTGAATACAACCCGTCAAAGTGTGGGAACAATGTTATAGGTATATGGATAATCAAACCACAATAGTAAAAAATAAATAGCATATATTTATTTTTGGCCCAGAAGTACCTTTCGGGAACAATATTTTCCCATCCTCTGTGGGTCTCTAGCAAAGGGAAAATTGAATGATACGGTGGTGTAAAGAATAAAATGGACAAAAGAAGTGAATGCATAATACAATAATAGATTATGAAAAACAATAAATGGCATAAAATAACTTACTGCTTAAGCAACGTGGATAAAACCTAAATATTTAAAATGAAAGTGGATAAGATCCAGTGGTTTGATTATCCCTATACCTATAACATGGATTACCACAAGATATCGGCTACCACCACGGAATTTGCGGGAACAATGTTTAAGTGCCTTTATCATCTCGCCTGGAAGTTGGACATTAGGCCGAGGGTGACCCACAGATTTTGCCCCCGGGCCAGATAAAAATGTTTTCACCGGCAAAACAAAATATAAAAATTTAAAAAAATTAAATACAAACAATATTCGTTTAAGTAAACAAAGTTTTATTACGTATTTTTATGAAAAAGGTAATTTAGTACAACAAAATGACAGGAAAAGGTAATATTACATGTTGAGGCCCTTTTTATCCTGAATAATTATTTTTTAATATCTGGCTACGTACTTTTAGTATTTATTCTTGACATAGCCTCCAAATAAATAAATAAACCAGTTGAATCGGTTTTACATCTAATTAAGCAAATTGGAATATAAAAAGGAGCTATTTTCAAATCACTGATAGACAATCCAATTTTATTTATATGGATTACACAACGTCGGGAATAATAATTCCACTTAATGTCTGTTTTACATGCAGAGGTTATTGAAAGATCTTACTTATTTTTGTAGTATATAATCCGGTAATTATTGTTATGATGATATTACCATATTACCAATACATGTGAATCATTTATCCATACTTTGCAACAAAACGTCAAGATGAGCATGATTTCTTACCTTTCGTACTAAAACGAAAATATCTTAAAATAAAATTAAATAACCTAAAATGTAGAAAAATAATTATATCAAAATTTCAGAGGTTTAAAGTTTAATTATTTTCATATTATATTGATGAATTTTGGATGACCCGATAATAGATTAACGGTAGATTTCCGAAAGATCATCAAATAAGGCAATTAAACATATTAACCAATGTTCGATTTATATTTTTTTAATCTAAATGATTTACTAAAAGTCCAGGGACCTTACTGAATCATGAAAAGACAAGACTCACCTCCCTAAAAAAACTCTCCACATTCCCTTGTGGCAACATCTAGCCTCTCGCGTAGAGACAGCGAATTCCGCTTGAACCCATCATCAGCTGATCGTGCAATCCTCTCAAGCCGAAGTATATCACACAATTTTAACAATGAAACGTATTAAATGTTTCTTCAGTACTGCAAATTGAGAAATTGTGCGGTCTTCGATTGAATGGCAACTTGTGCGTGAAACTATTAATTTCGGTGAATTAGTAACGGAACAACTTGTGCTGAACTTTCTTCGTACATTGCGCATTATGCTTATGCCAACTATCTGCACGTGTAAAATATATTAAAAAGTTGAAAAAACAAGAGAAATGACCAAACATTTGGATCAGAAATGACCAAAGATATGAATAAAATTTATTTTTCTCATATTCGAGATAAACATATTGACATGGAATGGTGTAAAACAAGCATTGTGTCGTTCAAATTTATCTGTGAAAATCTTGGTTTTCTACACGAAGTGGATTAGTGCAAAAGAGTCATTTCTAGCAAAAATCATACATGTCCCATGCCAGCTTGGTTCTTGCCAGATAAAGGATATAGGTAAAAATCGTTGTTTCCGAAGATTTTTAATGTATTGCTGAAGTAATGTGCTGTAGGAATAGTATATTGTTGTAAAATGAACGTAACAAGGTGAAGATGAACTGAATTCCAAAGAGGAATTGGTAACGAAAAGAAAGAGAAAGGAAAATAAGGAAGATAAAGTAAGTGTCACAGAATGATTAGCAATTAAAAAGTACTTACTTTAAAGCTTGTCGAACTCATATTATTAGGGATAAGACATCGTTAAAAATACTTTCGAACTTAATGTACTTCGCCGTACAAATTCGAGAATTCAGCACGCGAAAGAAAAAAGACTTCTGCAACCTTTTGCCATTCTGAAGTGTTGGTGCAAAGTAAACCTTCTATCAAGACAATGTTTTCACACAAATAATCCCCAAAATGTAAGTCTCGATAAAGAAGACATTGTCGAGTTAGACAGTGATGACTTCAGCAATAAACGTGATCAGGGAAACGTTTGTAATATTTAGTTTTTTTATTCAATCGTTTATTTATTTTTTATTTATTTTTATTTATTTTTACGTCAAAAACAGTTAAAAACTGCGTATGACATGCTATGGGGAAAAGTGAATTGTGTGCACAGTTTCAACATTCTGTGATCCCTACACTGAGTATATACTACTTAAATTTGAAAAAAAAAGAGCTCCCATGTAATAAAATCTATTTTCAAGGATAAAAAGGCAATAAATTTTGGCTCTTATCCATGTTGTCCTTCGGAATAATACTTCCTTCGGAATAATAGTTTTCAAACTGTCAAATGTTAATTGTTTTTTTGAGCTTTGTGTAGGTTGTTGTGCCACAAAATATATAAACAAGATAAATAAACATTATGCATGATAATATAAGACACACATCGGTAAGTAACACAAGCACACAAAGAAAGTTGTCAGACCCAAAGACATGACACATGTTTCTTTTAAGTATTTCGACGTGCTGAATCCGAATCTGAAGACAGAATTCCGCCACCGCCGTCCAGATTTTTTAAATCGCGGAAAACCACCGCGAAATTGAACATTGTAAATTTGGGGGTGGCTTTTTGCAATTAAAAGTACTGGAGAGTGGTGGCGCAATTCTGGCTTCAGTTTCGGATTCAGCGAGTCGACATACACAGAGAAACATGTGTCAAGTCTTCGGGTCGGATAATAACTCCCGAAAACAAAAAAGAATTTCACGATGGCCTTTTGCAATTAAAAAGAACTGGCTGGGTAGTGGCGCAATTATGACTCCACATTAGTATTCATCGCGTCGACATATAGAAACATGTGTCAAGTCTTCGGGTCTGACAACAACCCCTGAAAGCAAAAATATAATTTCACGATAGTTTTTAGCGATTTAAAGAAACTGGAGGATAATGGCTAAATTCTAGCTTCAGATTCGGATTCCACCAACACCAAGCGCACACAAAGCAAGTTGTCAGACCCAAAGACATGACACATGTTTCTTTTAAGTATTTCGACGTGCTGAATCCGAATCTGAAGACAGAATTCCGCCACCGCCGTCCAGATTTTTAAATCGCGGAAAACCACCGCGAAATTGAACATTGTAAATTTGAGGGTGGCTTTTTGCAATTAAAAGTACTGGAGAGTGGTGGCGCAATTCTGGCTTCAGTTTCGGATTCAGCGAGTCGACATACACAGAGAAACATGTGTCAAGTCTTCGGGTCGGATAATAACTCCCGAAAACAAAAAAGAATTTCACGATGGCCTTTTGCAATTAAAAAGAACTGGCTGGGTAGTGGCGCAATTATGACTCCACATTAGTATTCATCGCGTCGACATATAGAAACATGTGTCAAGTCTTCGGGTCTGACAACAACCCCTGAAAGCAAAAATATAATTTCACGATAGTTTTTAGCGATTTAAAGAAACTGGAGGATAATGGCTAAATTCTAGCTTCAGATTCGGATTCCACCAACACCAAGCGCACACAAAGCAAGTTGTCAGACCCAAAGACATGACACATGTTTCTTTTAAGTATTTCGACGTGCTGAATCCGAATCTGAAGACAGAATTCCGCCACCGCCGTCCAGATTTTTAAATCGCGGAAAACCACCGCGAAATTGAACATTGTAAATTTGAGGGTGGCTTTTTGCAATTAAAAGTACTGGAGAGTGGTGGCGCAATTCTGGCTTCAGTTTCGGATTCAGCGAGTCGACATACACAGAGAAACATGTGTCAAGTCTTCGGGTCGGATAATAACTCCCGAAAACAAAAAAGAATTTCACGATGGCCTTTTGCAATTAAAAAGAACTGGCTGGGTAGTGGCGCAATTATGACTCCACATTAGTATTCATCGCGTCGACATATAGAAACATGTGTCAAGTCTTCGGGTCTGACAACAACCCCTGAAAGCAAAAATATAATTTCACGATAGTTTTTAGCGATTTAAAGAAACTGGAGGATAATGGCTAAATTCTAGCTTCAGATTCGGATTCAGCGCGTTGATATATTTAGAGGAACATGTGTCAAATCTTTAAGTCTGACAACAACCCCCGAAAACAAAAAATACAATTTTAACGACTGTGTTTTTCGATTTAAAAAATTTGGAACGTGGTAACGCTTTTCCGACTTCAGATTCAGCGCGTTGACATTCATAGATAAACATGTGTCAAGACTTAGGGTCTGACAACACCCTCGCAAATACAATTTCACAGTGTTTTTTCGCGATTGAAAGAACATTGGAGAGTGTTGGTGGAATTTTGTCTTCGGATTCGGATTCAGCGCATCGAAATATATAGAGAAACATGTTTTAGGTCTTCGGTTCTGACTTTTTTGTGTGCATGTGTAATTATTGTCAATTACTTTTTTCGCAAAATATACTTCATATGCATAAAACAATAACTTTCCTCAAAACATTGGGAAGTGGAAAGGCAAATCATTCGGAGAATATAACAGCCATCTAAATAATAAACGATAGGTTGATATACTAAATATTAAATGTGATGGAATTTTTTTCATTTTCTAAAAAATCATATTTTGAACTTGTCCGATTTTTATCTTCCTTTAAAATTCCTTTTCCTTTCCATCAACATTATAATTCATTACATTGGTGTAATTCATCAATATTTTATTTTGAGAAAAAAAGAGTAATGAAACACATTTGATTAAAATATTATTTCAATAGAATAACTAAGCGATATGAAATAGATAAATCTGCAAATGAATGACATTTTGAGAAGACCCTTTATGATGTTATTGCGTTTCTAAATGTGAGCTATAACCGCAACTTCAACAGCGACTATGACAACGATCTACGATTCCTGACAGTTCAAAAAAAGGTGTAATGGGAACCGCATCCTCATCACGTATCCACACGGCGATCTCGAACAAAATATAAAAGCAAAGTAGGAGATGAAGAACACCAAACTGATTATAATAACCAGGAATTAAAGATACTCTGGATACAGATAAATGAGAAACATTGAAAATGGCCAGGCGGCGCATTTAAAATGAAAGTCAACTGTTCGAAGGAAGTGATGTAGCTCTACAATGATGAATACTTCAAACAATACACTTTGAAAGTGTCATTCACAGCAACATGTCGAATGGACAAATACAAATAAAAGAAAAAATTAAAGAGATGAGCAGACTCAATATGCTCGTAAAACAGAATGAGTCGCACTTAAAAAGTCAGTCGTAGCACCAAACTACTTTTAAAGTTATGCCAAATAGTGGAATAAAGCAAAGAAACTGGTTGCTAGTTCCAAAACATTACGATGAGTATTTCCTCTAGCTCGCAAGAGTCAGCCGTACGAATAGCACTAATTTATCTCGCAAAGCACAAACTATAATTGTGAGAAGTGAATTTAAAACGTAAATGACCTGCGATAATTCTTTATCAATAAAACTACAAGGAAGGAAAAGGACAAGCATTCTATCAATAACTTCTAAGACAAATTACCTACCGACCAACCTTTTGAAATTCTTTGTGACGTTAATGTTCTCACTCCCAGTAAAGTATGGTAAATAATTTATTAAATTACTCAGTATAAAAAAACTTTCTATATTCAAAATGCAGGATTTATTGAATACTGTAAAGCATGGTCGACTAAAGGCATTTCCGAATTTGGAGCCCATTTTGCTCGAGATTGCGCCTATATTTCATTACGGTGTTCCATGCCTGCGAATTTCATGCTTGAACATACATTTTCGTAGAATTTAATATCTTTATTTGTCAGTTTTTCATGTACGTTTATTTATTATTCGTAAATAATTCCCTAGAAGAACCATTTAAATCGTTTAAATTACTTTTCGGGCTTTTTTATTTGCCCATCCGCTCTCGCAAGCTTTGAACGCACTCAGCAGTTTTAGGAATGCCGAAGAAATATGTAATGCAGGTTTGAAAGTATTTGTGTGTTCCTTTAAATATTTAATTGAAGTTTTTTAATCGCATTCGTTCTTTTTCTTAGTCAAGACATTTTCTTTCTTCAATAAATTATGTTCTACCTATACTGTAAAGTGAATCAAGTTTGTTAAGTCGAAGATATGTACCGGATTCGAAGGATATGTATCGGGTTTTGGGTTTTAGCCCTTCTTCACTAAGTGACAATGTTCTTTCAACTACGAAGCGCTCCAATGAAACAAATTATTTTAAAATAATTCAAAACGATGTTCTCAATATTAAATTGAGGAAAAATGTAGGTGATTCTAAAAATAAAAAAAACCTTTATTATCCATTCAATTAAACATACAGATACTAACATACAAATGACCGCAAAAATATGAAAATACTAAGGCCATTGAGGTTCTACTATTGAATTACTGATGATACCACATTATATGACATATAATACATACATATTTTTCAATTTTAAATATCCTAAAAATTATGAATACTAAAACTCGACTTTACCAAAATATGACGAACATTTTGTAGAATTTTTTATGGTAAAAAGATTTCCGCCCACGTCTGTCAATTCTCCCGTCACAAAATTGCCTGCGTGGGCCTGGAACTCGAATCGGACTTGCGCTGAACCGTCATCGGATAAACTGTAGTTACGGGATCACAAACGCACAGGTTCAATCCGGTCAGCGACGAGATTAAAATAAACCTGCGACCAAACATTTATTTATACACAAGCCAGCGAACGCCGAAATTCGCATTGAGTGTGCCGGCCAGTATTCGCATAGGCGGAGAACAAACATTTTATTGCTCTTGCCTGTCGACAGTTTGGCTTTGGCAAATGAAGCGCAATGTTGCACGTGCGGCGCAGGAGGCGGCGGCGCGGCTGCCGCCCCCGGGCCAGTCGCTGCCGCTGCTGCCGCTGGCGCTGCCGCCGGCGCTGCTGGGCGTGACGGCGTCGCCCCCGCCCGCGCGCACGCGCCCGCGCCCGCGCCCGCACGCGCACGCGGCGCCGCCCGCGCGCGCCTCCGCTTCGGCCTCGGCCTCGCCGTCCAGCGCGTCGTCGTGCTCGTCGAGCGACTGGAGCTTCGCGGGCGGCAGCGAGGTGATGCTGGCGACGCACGCGCTGGAGGCGGCGGCCGCCGCGGCGCTCGCCATCCCCAGCGCGCTGGCCGCCGCCGTCGCCGCCGCCGCCGCCGCCCTGCCCCCGCCCCGCGCGCCCACGCCGCTCCTCGCGCCCGACGACCTGCTGCCTGCGGCCAAGAGCCTGCACGAGGCGTCGACGCAGACGATGGCGCCGCCGCCTTCGCCTCGCGCACGCCCGCCGCCGCCGCCGCCGTCGCCGCCACCGCCGCCGCCGCCGGCCCCCGCCCCTGTCCCCGCCCCCGCGCCCGCCGTGGCCGCCCCCGCCCCCGGCCGCGCCCCCCGCCCGCCGCCGCTGGGCCGCCGCGTGCGCCTGTGGCTGAGCCGCGTGGGGCGCGCGCTCACCTGTCGCCGCTGACAGCGCGCGCGCGCCTTGTAACATACTCAGTAGGTGAAGCTCACCACCACCCACGTCTGTATATAAGCTTCTGTTATAAAAGTCTCTCTTGCGTTACAAACAAAAAAAGGAAATAAATATGTGTTCAATGAAGCCCCGGCTTGTCTTTGCAATATAATCACGTTTCTAAAGAGAATAAGATGTGATTTTCTTTTCTTCAATTTCGGGAATGAACGGAAGTAATGAGATTTCTTAAAGAAGTCACCAGGTTTCTTACGTTTTCGACGATTATTGCGAATAATAGAACAACTCGTCGATAACAGGAAAAAATACTCCACAGTTTAAGAGAAAGCGGTTTTAAAACTGCTATTTTTAATAGGGAAGGATCCGATAAAACCTGTTCTACATCTATGTAGATCCATGTTCTACATCTATTTAGCTATAGCTAAATATACGTTGAGGGGTATCGGTAGTCCGTCTAACATAGTGCAATCCCTAGGTAAGAGAATTGAAAGTGGAAGACTCTCAAATACACAAAAGAACTAAGAACCTATTGTTAAGACACCTTAGCTATTCTTACATAAATGCTTACATGCATTCTCATATAAAAGATAACGGATTAAATTCGATTTATTTACCATGAAATTGAATCTTAATTGGTGTCAGTCGTCGTGTGCGATTCTTTGTCGCTGTAGTGTTAGTCTCAAGTAATGATTAACATAAAAGCAAAGTTTCTTTAGAGTCAGGAAGGACATCATTAGTTTCCACTTGCAGCAAAGATTCTCCCTCTCTCTTCTGTGTGCCCTCATTGGCAAAATCCCTTGTCTCCTCTAATCAAGGGATGCGTCTCCTCCCATTATAATGAGGATCCAATCCGCCACTAACGCTGTTACACGAGATGAATTGCTTTGTCCTACAGTGGCCGCTTCAATTTGGTTCCTCTAAGATGCGGCATACGCCAGCACTTGCGTTCCAATCCCCCCGTCAGTTTCAGAGTAAATTATCCTTTTTAAGTTCAGTGACGGGCTCGTGTACACACATTACTGTTGATAATGTTTCAATCGTGTTTACAAGCAATGCCTCTAGATGAGATGACAGCACCAGAATCAACACACTGGGAGCGGTAGCTCAGTGCATCAACTGATGTCACTGCAGCGTCTATGACCGGTACGTCCTAGGCTCGAGTCCTAACAGCGGCAGGATTTTCGACACTAGCTTTTCAGCTAGGTCAAGTTCAGTCGCTGTCTGGAGGAGAATTCTAGCGGCCGGCTGCTCTGATCGGTAGTTTTCCGTTGTTTCTCCGATCAACACCAGGCGGATGCCGGAGCAGTAACCTACCAAAGGGGCCACGAACCGCGCGCGATCTTTCCTTCCTCTTCCTTGTACTATCCTCTCCCCTTACACACGCACACTTACTTACATGCACTACACTACCACATATTCCGGGAGACCGGTCGGGAGCTTAGAGCTTGTCCCGGCTGGGGCGGTGCCCCGCTGGTGGGAGAGTTCTGGTTAGGGGGGAACCCCACTAGCCGATGGTAGGTGGGCGCCGGATCTCGCCATCCAGCGGGGGAAGATCATCACCATCTCCCGACAAAAAACATGCACTACACTTACGGGACTAATGACCAACGCCATTGACGCTCCCGGAAACACGAAAGAATCAATCAATCTATCAACCAGAATCAACATCAGATAGCTAAGCGGAAAATGAATGTAAGGGTAGAAAAAGACGACAGGACATGACGCGACGCAGAAAAAACTAACGCATGTATAAGAGTGTGCATTCGCATTCAGCAAGCGACGCGACGAGAATTAGAAGAGACACATTTGTTTCTTTGAAGCCACCAGACGCAGCCATTAGCCAGCACGTCACCAGCACGGTGAATGGGGACCTGCGATCTATGCCATCGACATAGCCACAGCAAACATGATTTTAATAGAGATGTTATTATAAAGATGTGGGAAGAAACAGAACAAGCAATGGATTAATCAAGTAAGACGAAATTTGTTTTATAATAACTCATATCTCACTCTCCTTGCCCATGTCTTGCTAAACACATTTCTTTCATCCACTCACTTGCATTCTGACTTCATTTCCTTTCCATTTAAACCCTTATCTGCCTGAATTATTTTTTTAAATTCATTACACCATTTTATAATTTTAAAAATATTAAAATTTATTCTTTCTTCAAATTTTGAAATGCACATGATGATACCTTTTACGATTTCTGTAATATTTTAAGGTGAAAGTTTGAACTATCTACAGATTCGTGCAGCGTGCCGCGTACAGCGTACGGGAACACAAGGTAGATGAGGGTTACATAAGAAATCTCACGAA
This sequence comes from Teleogryllus occipitalis, assembly GCA_011170035.1. NCBI lineage: Eukaryota > Metazoa > Arthropoda > Insecta > Orthoptera > Gryllidae > Teleogryllus > Teleogryllus occipitalis. The sequence continues at coordinate 165,929 of BLKR01000600.1, read as the reverse complement.
GAAATAACACGCGTGGTTTCGATTGCGCGTTTTCCCCAACAGTTCGCGTTGTGTCCTGTACGCGTTCCTGCGCCGTTCCCTCTTGCCGAGGCTGTTTCCACCCCAGCACTTACAGCCCCATAAAATATGTGCTTCGTAAGGAGATATATTAGAACATATTGCAATAAAATTATTGATTGAGCTATTAGAGCAACTAACAGACAAAAGTCTGTATTTAAATGTCTTGCTATTCCATATGTAGAACATGCCCGCGCCTTTTGCTAGGGTGAACGCTGAATAAACGTAACGCGGGTGGTATCTATTCATATAGGGGTCAAGGTCAGGCGAGCGTGTAGCGTAAGACCCCATACATACGCGTCCTTTTGACGAACGACTTTGGAATTTTAGCTTTGAGGGTTTTAGCTGGTTTTATTAGCAGATACGATAGAAAAATTTTAGACTCTGTGTAACGAAGTCGACACACCTTATTAAAAAATTGAAATAACTATATTTACTGATTAAGAATTTACCAGCGAATATACAGGATAATTTACGAAGTTCAGTTTCAAAGCTCGCTTTTGTGGCTGTTCTCAAATGATATTTGAGGTTGAGAAAAAAGAGTAGAAATAACTTGGAGGCATTTGCAAAGTATTCCTTTTAACAACCTCACTTATTCAACCGAATTTTTATTTCTAACTACGAAGAGACCACAGCATACGATTTCATGTGACTAGTTTGAATTCACTACACGCACTTACATCATTTTAATTCTCGTTTAATATTGCACATAATGATATACTACATACAAAATAAATGATCGCTGGCAAAAAGTTGATTCTTTTTTAAATTCTTCAGGTTCTTCAATGCAATACTTCATAATAAGCAGTATGATCCCACGCAGGAAGAGCGCAAGTAGGCGATTAGGCCTCCATGGGCGCTTGCGAGCCCCGGGACGACGGGGCGTGCGGCCCGCGTGGCCCCTGCAACGAGGCGCATGAACGAATCCCAGGGCCGATGAACGGATCTTTCTAATGCGAGCAGGTAGCGACATATCCCAGACGCGCATTCGTAGCGGGTAGTGTTTGTTTGTGACGTCAGCAGCGAAATTAAACAAGACGGCCGGGGCGGGGCGGGGCGGGGGCGTGGCGGGGCTCCTTGAGATTCGCGCTATTATTTATGGCGCGCTGACAGTCGCAGGGCAGCGCGTCGGACGCCCGCCCACCCGCGCACGGGCCCAAAGACCTGCTCGCTACAAGTGAGCAAACGAGGCGTCTTCAGGAGCAGCAATTTGCACTTCAAAAAACTATATGCACACACGATTCATCCGAAAGAGTGAACATTTCAGTTCAACACGAATGACATAAAAGGGACCGCTGCATTAAAGAAATGAAGTCTTTTATAACATTTTCACTCTCTAAAAACGTTAAGTATTACTGGAAATGACGTTCCCATAGTAATGAAAAATTACGTTGGAGGTAAATACAAAAACAGAATAGAATACTTACAAGAAAATAATTGACGGGTTTCTTACAAGAACCAAACAAGTCCAAAATTCCATATTTTGAGATATTTCACCAAGCTATTTTCTTCAACTGGCGCTAACGCCTGGACCTTTTCTTTCGTTAAGGGACAAACATTGAAAGATATTAGGCGAGGAAAATCATAAACTCAATACTATGCGTGTCTACGTTATGAAGTTTTTGTTGCCTCCTGAAAAATCTCAAACTTGGACTAGTTTTATTCTTGCAAGAAACCCTTTAATTAAATTGAAATAATGTTCATTTTCGGTTTCAAACATACAATTTTTAATTGTTACGTATTCCACATTAAAGTGGTTGGTAAGGGAGGAAATGTGTTAAGTGCGGGTCCTGGAGCCTCTGCGTTTGCCCCTCGTGCAGTCGGCCGCCATGTCCCAACGCGTTCGTCTTCTTTGAGCCTTCCCGCCAGACCTCGCGCCTAAATTATTGCACGCTCCATGTCAAAGCCCGCCCCGCAACACGCACACTCCACCTCAAGTAGAGCACGGTCACGGCCGGGAAATCTGGCAAGCTAGTGCTCTTAAGGTAGCACGCTTCTACCCAAAATAGTAGTGCTAACCTAATTTGAACCATCTGTTTTGAATAATCGATTTAAATTACGTGTATACCACAATAATATTTAAGGAAATATTTCATTTGAATTATTTTGATTTTACCGATGGTGAACGTTTTTCTCATTCAACACCTACTGCATATCTACAGACGCCAATAAAGTTTGCAAACCGCTGTATAGCCACAGCAATCAAATGCATTATTTATGATATCGGTAGTGGATCGTTCATTTCTTTTCGTAATTGTTCTTCTAAGAAAAAAGTAATATAAATAAGAGATATATTTTGGAAAAGGAATAGTCATCCGTCATCTTTAGCTACAAATCCCCGTTCTTAACGGAGAGCGAACCGAAAAAACTTTAACTCACATTGGCCGTTAAGAGTGGTTTTTAATTTCTCTGTTTGGATGGAATGGCTTGATGTGACAGTACCGTATCACAAAAAATAAATTTATGTACGTAGTTGTGAGTCAGCGTCTGAAAGTTTCGAACACCAAGAAGACCGTCCAGCTCGAGTCCCGATGAAGGCGGAGTTTCCATCGCGACAAAGTAGCCTCTGCCTCGATGCGAAGGGCAGACGCCATCTCCTCGTTCGTTTCCATCGTTTTTCGTGACCGATTCCACATACTCGCCGGTGTAGTACGTTAAAACTTTGGGCCACTGACTGCTTGCGATCCTTCCGCTTCACCACGTCTCCACTCCTGTCTTGGGCCCCGACCGATAGCCCTTCCGCAAAGAAAAACTCCGGCGCTACTGCGAATGTCAGCTCGTAAACCCATAAGGATTACACCGCGAGAGGAAGAAGTGAAAGTTTGAGATGAGCGAACCTCCAGAGCAGGTGATTATCGCGATGGGTCGACCGCAGTTGAGCGAGCGAAATTCCCAGAAAGTCGGGTATTAAGTCGTTTCGGAACTCTGTGAGCAGCGTCAGCAGTGATAGCTCTGTGTGTGTGCAATTGCTGCAGTGTAAGCAATTTGTTTCATAATGAAGGCCAGAAATATTATTGATTTCTGGAATCCCAGGTCACACTTTCAGCTCTAACATCCACAATTCATTTTTACACCAATAATATACTTTTCCTCATTGTATAATTCTGTCATTTGAGGACTGTAATCCGTTGCATAATGATACTCATTACGATACAGATTTTATTATGTTACAGATTCTTGACCAATCACAGAGAAGTTTCCAAACCAAGTATTGACACTTCATTAATCATTGAGAATTGTTCTAGTAAATGTTTTGTTTGGTTATGTATTTTAAAATTGCATTTAATATTATTTATTAGTTCATCAGTTTTAATTTCTTTTAAAATTAATAATTTTAGTGGAATATTATTTAAAATAAATTGGATCGTACTTTGGCATTAATCCTGATTGACTAGGGCAGTGGAACTGGTGCAGGGAACATTACATCTGACTGAAGTTAAGATCAGAATGCAAGAGATTTTGTGTTATATGCTGCTGCCGTGTTATTGCCCTTAAAATTGGCAAATTTTTTAGTTTAAAATATCTACTGAATCAGAGGTTGAACTAGCACCACCAGAAGCAAGAGAAAAAACAAAAATAGTGACTTCGGCATTATTGCCGCAATTTTGTACACTCTCGCGGGCGGACTGGTAAACCAAAGCCTCCAGCGGCAGGGTAGGTTAGCTGTCCGCTAGGTGGCCTTGGCTGTATCCTGCCTGTCAACTGCCACGAAACTATTCAATGTAAAAGTTTTACTTATAAAAGTTAGCATAAGTCGTAGAAAAAGTACCGTTTGAAACCATGTAATGGGTATTAATACACTCCTGTGAAGTTTACGATACTAGCTCGTTCCTCGCTCGTATTGTAATATCACACTCGTGCATAAATAACATCAATATATCAACGTTTCATAATGTACTATAAATATATTGTAAATATTAATATTATTTATAACTACGACTGAAGTTAAAATTCTTCATAACGTCTCCTCATCGAGTCCGGACCATTGTGACCTTTCCACACACATAATAACGTGACAAGAGCACTTTCATAGAATATTAAAATATTTATATTGATATATTAAAACTGGATTACGATGTGCATTGTACGCAATTATAAGTGTCAAATATAATGATTAAAAAATGTAGGTACTCGCACTTGTACTATCAATATAAAGAGACAAATGAATTTTGCACACTGACTCTCGACAAAGAAGCGTTAGGCAGACACTCATCATAGTTTTGGCCTACTTAATTCGAACTTAAACATTATTCTTATCGGTAACTCGAAACTAGGAAAGTCGAAACTTGTCATTTCTCATTCGTAAACAATTAATGGGGGCTTATTATATCACTACAATATAGTGTTCAATTTATCATGATGCACAGTCCAGGCTCTAGACACTTGGAGCGTCATACGAAGTTTTTCACAGTATAATTTTCTCAAATGCCTTACCAATACGAGTTGACGCAAATGTAGTGCATGCTTCAATGCTATTTTTGCGAACACACTAACATTAAAACAGTCATTTCCTTCCTGATAATTGTCCGTAAAGTTCAAGGTTTTCAGATTAGACCGGTGAAATCTTTTTGTGAGACTACTTCGTTAAAACTGCGCAGATGTGATGTGCAGTAACACCAGATTCCATTCTTCAAGACAATTAACGATCTCTGGTGATCAATGAACGACAACAATGGTTATAGGTATGTCAACGTCAATCTCAATTCCTCAGTAAAAACTTTATGACCTCTTTGACTTACGTTCATAACTATTTGCCATCCGTTATTTGCCTTAAACAAAATATTTACCAATGTTTATACTAATTTAGCTCATTTCATTTTATAATGAACGCTAACGAGTTATATTTATTACTGACGTATTTTATTATTTACAGATAAATCAACTCATTGATAATGTATTTTAGTTCCATTTATTTCCTCCTCATTTAATTACATTAACATCAATGCTTGTACTTTTATTTTTTTCACTTTGTTGATTCACTTGGCGAGATAAATATTTTATGTATCTTAATTGCTTGTTTTTAACTAAATGTTTACTAATGATTCTTATCAGGTTTACAGTATTTTCTTACAAGTGTTTACGCATCAAGGATTATGCTGCTTTTCAAATCTTTGCAAATGTCTAATTTAGTTCTCAAATTTGGTTAACCAAGCTTTTTTGTTACTTTTATTTATCATTCAAATATGAATGGTACATGAGAGTGGTAGAAATCCTGGGAAACAAGGTCGTGCCAAGGTTATAATTCTTACGATGCGTCAAATACAGTTTTCAATGCTTTTTGACGAAAAATGAATTAAATAAATCAAATTCATACATTTTTTTGTAAATATTAAAATATTTTTATCAACAATGTTTCAGTAAATATTGGTCTCAGAAAAATATGCCGGTAAAAATTTGTTCAATAACCTAAACAAAAACCTGAGAAGTATGAACATCGGCAAAAAGAAGGGTTTTGTACTCTATTACAGTAGAGAAGAACACCTTTCAGAAATAAAAGAACAAAGAAAAGTTGAATGCATGTCGGCCAAAATGTGAACGTGACGAAAAAATGGCTGAGAAAACTGATGCAACAATTTTTCAGTATCACAGCTCTACTAGAAAAGAAAGCAGTTAATGAATACTGAATTTATCTCATACACTGTCCTGTTTAATGCATTTTACTTGCATAACGAATCCAGCATTAATAGTATAATAAAGGAACAGGAAAAAATAAACAAGTATAGGTCAATAGCCCAACCGGGTGCCATGAGTGTGGCTTTGCATGGCTATGAATATAAATGCGGATACATATTCATACATTTCACGCTGCACATTTTGCTGCTCAGTAAGCGAATGATTGTAAGTCTGGTAATTTGGGTCGCAAAACGAGGGGATTTCACAGGCGCTGATGATCGCAGAAAATCCTCCTCGCCTCTGTCGTGTTCAGCGAAAGGGAAGTTGTCTTCCTCGACGAAAGCTGGGGTCCTGGACGTCTCGTGGAAACTGAACGTCATGACATCAAACGTGACATACAGCCATATTCCACGAAGTCTAACGAGGTTTTATTCACGGTCTGCTGTTTCCAAATTATTTATCTAAATTGTAAGTCAAGTATTCAACATGTTCAGCGAAGCTTTGGTCACAGATTATTTGTCTACTTTAGGATTTGGTCCAGTGTTCTTTAAGTTTACCTTAATGTCTTAAGCTAATGACTATTTTATTGCCAATTATTTTAAGATAAGTAAAAGAGGGATTGTTCGACTTTTTACTTACATATTCCTGTAGTTCTATTATTTCACAGCATAGAACATTTCATAAAACCTTTAAAGCTATGATTTAAATATTTACTATCACATGAAAGTACCACAATAAAAATAATGTAATAAAATCTCAGTATATACTTAATATTATAGCTCAAACTATTCTTGGGCAAATAGCAAAAATGTAACTGGCATAAATATTTATTGATTTTCGACAAATAATCAAAAATCACATATAAAATAGAACGACATATCTTTGGACAAACCAACAGTGATCGTTAAAATAACTGGGTTTTACCCTCTTTGGTCAAAGAATTTTAAGGAAAAAATAAACAAACCTCTGACGCAGCTACATAGTATTTTTTCTTCTTGAAAGGTTGGTCTCGTTCGGAATCGCGACGCAATGATAAAATTAACTGAAGGCATTTCTTTGTTCACAGATCGCTTTGACCTGGTTTGTTTTCCTTTTGACAAGCACAGGTCATTGGTTACTACTTGTTCAGAAGACAAATTCATTAGTACTTGTTTCGATGTTAATCTTTATTTCCTCTGTTCTGCGTGTTTTTCTGCATTCTTAATACCATATGTTTTCAACATGTATCCCTAAATAGTCGTCATATAATTTTGTTTGTTTTGTTATTTAAAAAGATACACTTCAACACTTCTTACACAAGTATTTTTTAACGACTACGGCATATTCTTAATTTTTTGTAGCAGCTAGTAACCCAACAAAGTTGTAATAACTTTGTGACTACGACTTTTCATTGATCAAAATCTATTTTTCCAAAACACGTCTTCGACCTCTGTTATATTGAGGAAATCAATAAACGTTATTACACAATGCGTTTTAGAATCGTAAGTGGCGTGTCATACGTCTGCGTCATTTATGATCTATGTATATCTGCTGACAAGGACATCTAGTTCTCATTAAGTAAAATGGATTACGGAAGAGATAACCTTCCGCCAAAAGTGACAATGAAAGGAGCAAGCCATAATCCTAACCTCTAACTTATTTCTTATTTTCCAGGACACTGAAGCAGCTTAACGCGTGTTGGAATATCGAAATATTGGAATATGAATAACAGTTTTAATGAAGATGTTTCACATTTTTCGTGCTCAGTTATGTGGCTCGTAAATATTTATGAGCGTGAAAGAGCGCGCCACGTACCAGCATATATTCATTTATAAAACAAGAGATTAAACTAGAGCTGTATTCACTGGGGAGAAATGATTATCGTTAATGTAACAGTAATGCAAAGAGCTTAATATCCCGGTTGAATGCAGCACTGTTTAATTCCATGTTTACCATTCATTTTACCCACATTGCGCCTTCCTTTCCGAATGAGTAATTATTAAACATGATTAAGAATTATTACAAATGAAATATTAGTGACTTGTTAGTTCTCGTGTGAGATATTAGGGACTTGTTGGCATCAACTTGTTGGTTGATGCTAAGTGGTTTGGTTAGTCAAAACACGTGTTTTGCAATATATTTGAGTTTTCAGAGTAAGAACAGAAGTTGAAGTTACGATTAAAAAGTGTATTTCTCAAAAAAAAACGTCATAATTAAAATATACGATGTTTGCCAATGGCGACACGAGAAAGTGTATTTCGGAAGAAATAATGCTACCTTAATTCATTACAAATGTCTACAGCATGAAGGGTTTCCTCAATGACTCAATCTAGACATACACAATTAAATCAGTAGATTTCTAAGTATTTTAACTAAAGATATATGAAAGTATATATATTTATTATTTAATTATATATAAAAAATTTCCTTATAAATGTCTATACAATGTAACATTATATTTTTTTATTCAAAAATTTTATCTAAAGAGCGAGTAACGTTGTATATAATCCCGTGTAAAATATAATATATACTATATTATTTCATAATTTGTTATACTCGTTGAACACATCCGTCGAATTGAAGTAAGCACTTAAACTTTTTGTTTGTTAGTGAGGTAGGTTTATGGCATCGTATCTTCCATGACCAATAAATTGTTAACTAACTTAAACTTCCCATTAGATAAAGTGAGTTTTTAAAGGAAAATAAATCGGCTTAGGAACTAGGCTCTAAAAGTGCAAAATGTAAATAAATAAATAATGTGATTAGAAACAATGATGTAATGATTTTTTGCAAGTACATGAAGTGTACTGAGGCACTAGCAAGAAACGAGTGGATGCTGTAAACTTCATGAGAGTGCATCAATATTCAATAGTTGAAGCAAAGAGCATTGCACAAAATGAAGGGTAGACAACAGAAAAGTACTACATCTGTTCTATACGGATAATCGAAACCCCGAAAATATTGTTTCATGTTGTTCTGTACCTAGTTTCCAAGACTACAGAAAGGAAGGTTTATAAGTTCTAGAACTATACAATCACTAATAACTGTGAAAACAGAGGTAAACATGTTTCTGCCGGTGTCATGTATAGAGAGCAGTGTCTTCAAAAGGGATCGGAGTCTATTCTCAAAGGTGGGAGGGAATCCGTGGGCATCGACGAAAGAAATCCGAAAATCTTAGCCACTGGCTTTTGCAATTTTTAACAATTCGTGGCTCTTTCATGGTTAAACACTTCTTGTTTGATATAGTGCTTAAGCATGTAGATAAATACAAAACGCACAAAGCCTTCATGTTGCTCGGCTTGCAAATATGTTTGATTGACACCAGGACAAAAAATGTAGTAAATAATGTAGAAAAATGTAAAGTAAGTCAAAATACTAAATATACATGTAGACAACGGAGCCTAAACTAGAGAAAAAAAGACAAAATGAAAATCTTCTAAAACAACTCCAGACGTACCGTTACGTGATTCCTATTGTCAAAAGTCTTAAAATTGTAACAATACAAAGGCATTTTTGCCAAACTTTCGAGCTCTAGTAGTCTTTTCTTAAGAAACTGCGCAAGTTTTAAAATTAATAAACATATGTTTGACAATTTATGAAAACAATTGTAAAATTTAATTTCTCACTTACACAATCGTGGCACATTGTTCAGTCACGACTTCGAACCGTTCGTTCAGTATGCATCACATACATTTTTCATAGCGCTCATTTAGATGCCTTCTCGTACAGTTGCAACCGTCATTGCATTTTAAGTTGAAGCGAGACCCGTCCGAAAACATTGGTCTGCAATTCCGCATGCTAGTGTCTGCGTTCGTGTGACGGTTGTGCCTGAGACGGCGGTAGTTAGCGGCAAACAAGATGTGATCTTGTAGTTCAGCGCAGAAGATACCGATCGTACGAGCAGTTAAGAGTAGGTCAGTGTCAGTATTCGTGTGTTGGACTATTAATAGAGAAGCTAATCCATTATTGCCTCGTTTCTCATTGGCGTTCTCACGTTGCACATTGCCGGGTCTTTTTAAAGACTCTTTCGGATTCCTTCATCAACTACTTCTACACAATCCAAAACAGCCATTCTTGGGCACGCCACCCTCCCCGACAAGGAGCAACACCGTGCACGTCCAAGAACGTGAAGGACCGATGCCATTGCGAGTTGCACTGGTCTTGTCCGTTTCTATCGCAATCTCGCATCATTCGCAGCTATTTGTATGGTTTTCATAATTTCCACTTCTTTACTTTTTTAAATTGCTTTCCAACATCGTGATCGTACAGCGACCCCTGTGATTTTTAAACTGTAGGGAGAACACAAGCCTCCATGCGCGAGGTGGGATTCGAATCGAGGTAGCTATGGCTCCTCAACCTTAACGACCTCGGCTATCCAGGCCGGTAATTTTCAGTTTTGTTCCAAATTCCAACAGATTCAGTTTTGTTAGGATTCTATAAACATTTCAAAACATTATTTAATAATATTGTTAGTAATTATTACTAATTTATGTATTAAGATACAAATACGCATTCCTTCTTCAAATATTTTCCCATGACCTTCCTAAGTTTCAAAGTAGAGTACAAACAATACCTCGTAAAACAATAAGTTTTTCTGTGTGGGAATTTATGGAACAAACGACACATACTGTTGCAATATCACTCCAGACATTAGGAGCATTCTCGGCGTGGCTCAGCGTTTCATACCTAAATACTTTTGGGACAAAGTTGATTTAAATCGCTATCGCGCGCGTGTTTCCTGGTTGGCCGCGAGTCTCCGGTCTTCGGCAACTTCATTTAACTTTGCTTCTGAGCGAAGCATAATTTCACACGCGTTTTTATTTCAAAACGGCATAAATGTTCGTTGAGGTTGGGAATAGTAACCGCGAACAAGGAAATGTCAGAGAGCCACGCCATGAACCGCGCCGCTGCTCGGTTTCATTTTACCCGAGAAAATGCTTAACTTTATGGACGAACCAACCATCAACAGCAGAAAATGGATGCAAGAAAATCAGAATAGCTGAAAACTTGTAACACGCATATTATACAAACATATAGCTCAATAAATAATACGCCATGGAATTTTTGTTTCTCTGCAGACAGAAGTATCTCGATTTAAATTAAATATGAACTTGTGGAAATATCACATTAAATTTTTTAGAATTTATGTAGTGTTATAATTATTTACTACCTAGAACTCGAGTATAAGGTCAAATATAATGTAATATAATATATCATAATGCTTAATGCAACGCGCCTCCGACAATGACAACTAGTCGAGGCTAACTGAGGGGGACGAACATTGCGCTCGCGAATAAATGACTTTATATATGGCTTCTTGTGTCTTCTAATTGAACAACACTGAACGGCTTGAAGATTCCGCGAGAAGGCTGGATTCTGACCAGTGGGTCTGCAAGAGATACATGGTTACGATGTACAAAACACGCATGTACCTTCGGGAGTCTTCTGTCACTGAGCGCAATCATTCACGTGCCGCTAGTGTCACCTGTCCATGTCGAGGGGCGTCACTCACCCATGTCTCGCAGCTTTGAAATTTCCTCGTCCCCTCCTACGTGCGTTGTAGTGAAATACACGCAATACTTCTCTTTCGTTCTCCCATGCATTTCGGTTTCGGGCTCTTTTTTATCACTGCACAAAAAAATTAAAATCACAACATTTCTACAATTCTCGTCTTCAATTCGTCTTCATATTCGTCGTTCAACTCGTCTTCATATAATTGGTACTGCCATATTTTCATTGCGGACAAGCACCAACTTCATGTAGTAGATGCTGCGATTATCCAGTTAATGTAAAAACGTGCTTACTGTTGCTAACAACTTTGATAAAAGTTTAGCAATTACCTAGAACTTTTAAGGTTCACATTTTAATGGCACCGGCTGAGTGTAGCTCCGAGCTAGCACTGCCCGGAGCCATTCTGACCGGGAGGTCCTAGAGTTCGAGTATGGACGGTGTGGGATTCTCGATACTAGCTGCAGGTCGAATTCAGCCGCTCGCCGGAAGAGAATTCTAGCGGCCGGCTGCTCTGATCGATAGTTTTCCATGATTCCTCCGATCAATATTAGGCAAAAGCCGGAGCAGTACTCTATCAAAGGGCCAAGGACTGCGCACAATCATTCTTTCCTCTTCCTTGCCCTATCCTCATCCCTCACTTACATACTAATACTTAACATGTACTACACTACCACACATGCTGGGAGCTTAGAGTTTGTCCCGGCCAGAGCAGTGCCCCGCTGGGTGCAGTTTCCTCGCAAGGCAATCTTCCGCAAGCCAAGTGTAGGTCGAGTCCGGATTTCACTAGCCAGCAGGTACATCGTCACCTCCCGGAATAAAAATTCACTACACTAACGGGACTAATAACAATAGCCCTATATCAATCTTTTGACGTGCCCGAAAACTATCAATCTTTTCACTGGCCCTTCTACTTACGTACCAGAATTCTATTCTAAAGAAAAGAGTATCGTACCCAATTGTGAGCGTTGGCGAGGAGTCGTACGCCTTCTGGTCACATTAGTGGTTTGCCTCTGCCTTCCACAGAAGAAGGTAGAAGCGACCCCCCCGTCAAAAATCGAAAAACCCCTTCCATTCCACTGGCATGGCACCCACAACCTCCACTTTCTTGCACGATGGTGCAAACTCCTATGACCCCGAGCCCGGCACAAATCCATTAAAAAGGTACTTCTTGTCGGCGCGCATTAAGGTGTTTCCTCTTTTAAAACACATCATAGGGGCTGAGTGAGTACGGTGGCCTTGATGTTGGGTAAAAGTGCAGAGGGCGTACGCGCCCCGCCTGTGGGTGCGTGGGCGCGCGATCGATCAGTGCGAGTGCGTACTCGCCTAGCGGCGCGGGAGGGGGAGGGGTGCGAAGCGTGCGAGCCCAGTGCGTGCCGTGCGTGCCGCGTGATGATAGGCACACGCGCAGTCCATTTGCAGAGCGGTTCTCGGTATCGCAGTCCCCGCCCCGCGCTGCCTTGCGGCCTGACAAGCCGCAGTTTCCTTCGCAAAGAGATTATGCCGCCACATCATGAAACATTTATTTGCACATGCAAATGCGTTTCCCGCTTCTTACGCAACGTTACGGATGTTGGTGGTTGACATGGAGGTGCATTGGCATCACAAAAGGATTCGATGAAAATTCGTCAAAAGTCGTTCTCGCGAAAAGGGGATTCCGGAACACTGCCAACAATTATATAATAAATTAAGTAGAGAAAGTCTTGTTATCTCAAATAGAAAGATATGGGTTGCAGAATTCTTTTCGACCTCGTTAAAATTATTTCATTATTTCTAAGCATTTCTATATTTTTGTCTAAGAAAATCTACGTCAGGAGTGTTCGAAAAATAATTGTTTTCAATTAATTCAAAATCTTTCAAAGAACACAAATTTTTGTATCAATAAAATTTGGAAGACAATCAATTTAGACTTCCCGATATCATATATACAACTGCGTGGTAACAAGTATTGGTTTTCCAACTAACAAATGTTTTTACGAATTCACAACAATACGTATTTAGGTGGGAAAGATACGTTAAAATATGTTATCAATGCCGCTTTTGTTAATATAAAATGTGTTCTTATTCAAAATATGTTGAAAAAGGGTGAGAGACGTTACATAATGTTTTTTTTATTAAATATGAAATAAGAAAAATATTCTGAAATAATTTTCTGTTCAATATATTGGGTCACCTTCCGTTCTGTAGAGGCTACCTTATGCCTGTTGTGAATGTATTACAAAAGCATTATCATTAGCAAAAATCTGCTCTGCCCACGGAGTTATACTACTTAGTAAGAAAAATAGCTTTATTTGCGACTAATAATATAATATGCGACTTCAATAATATTTTCCGAGAAATTTCAAAAAATTATTGAGTGGAAAATGTCACAAATATTTCATCCTTCTGCCAACGCACTTGCGTAAGAAGATTTCTGCATTCATTTGCTTATCAACGAAGTTTCAAATATTCATTAATGAATATGCATGAACATACTTCATGGAGCTTACAAATCAAATATTCATGCTAAGAATTTGCGTAAAACGTTGAGGTATAATGGTAGGGCTCCTTCAAGTCTTTGAAGTTGGTAGATAGTAATGAATTTAGGACAGTTCTCCAATTGATTATAGCCTCCATGACACGTAATTAAATATATTTGGGAATACAAGAAGTCGTTTTTTCAGAAAATCGTACATTTCGTGCTTGGCCTCCGAGCAGTGCAGACCTATCTCTCTCGCGAAGCGTCGCTCCTTTCCAAAGGCTCCCACAGACCGGCGCGGTAGATCTAAGCGGGTGCGGCGCGGAAAGTTCCGTGCTAGACACGGCCACGGAATTCGCGGGACCGTTCACACCGGAGCGTCAATTAGGAGTCATCGTTTGGTGACGGTTGGCAAGGTCGCTCGACCCAGCGGAGCGAACAACTCCCGAACACGGGCGGAAACTGGAGCTGCAGTGGAAGAAACGCGTCTGAATGCGTTACAAATTTCGCCGCCGATTAAACGCTGCCAATCCGTTGTCGCGACGCTCGCCTGCCGTGCAGGTCTGAATGTGCTTATAAGGCAACACGTGACAGGAAACTTCCGCTGCGGCCAATCCGCATAGGCTGCGGATCTTCCGCGTCGGTATTTTGGAGCCTTAATAGTGAAAAGTGTCTCGCACCTAGCGCTACCGGCGATGTTTCACTAGTGTTCAATAGATTCACAGTTATTTTGCATTAGTGACAGTGATAGTGTGTATAAACCAGCGCAACAGTGCAAGTGCTACAACTCAAAATTAGTGCATGTTCAAAACAGCTTCTCCGACACGAGAGAAGCCAGTCGAAGTGTGCACAGGACACTCCACAACAACTTGCCTCGGAGGCCGACGTCGAAGAAATGGAAAATGAATTTCGCTCGACTGAAGAGCAAGTCTTGCGAACAAAATTGCAAATCGTGATGCAGCAAAATCAACTATTACAATGGAAAATGCAGCAACAGCAACAAGCAAATTAACTTCATGAAATGCAACCGCCACAGCTGGCACCGACTTCTAGCATCCCTGGCGTCCTCCGTTCCTGGAATCACCTGCAAAGCCAATAAGAGGTAAACGCGGAAGATAGCGACCGAGCAAATAAAACAGGGTACTGCGCTCACTTCTTCCTCAAACGTGTTGCAACCATTGTGCTTGTTAGTAACAATTCTAAACGTCCATCTAATGTCATTCCAAATTATACTTTACATGTCCCTGTTAAAAGTAGATTATTAATGCTTAATACAAGAGCTTCACGACAAAATGTGCCTTTCAGAAAAAATCTTTCAAATATCATACTTACATGTTGCTGGAAACAAACTTACCAGTAATTTGCAGAAACATTCCACCAACTATTTTAGGGTTACGAAGCAAAGAAAGTGAACACGATGTACAAATAACGTCCACCAACATTTCTTGTTGTAGTACTGTTAGTAGACTCACAGGCAGAGAAATAATGTCATTTCAATAATTCTTACATTGCGTCATCAAAGTACGTGGTTAAAAGGAGCAAACACGCGAGACTCTTCCTTTTATTGATATTTAATATCCCGACGTAATATGCGACACCCCTCTCCCCGACTACCACACAAATATAGTTATATTTGCCTAAGTTTCTGCATCACATACCGTTCCTACTCTCCCTACTCATCCACCACAGTCCCTCTACTTATTCGATGCGTCCAATATGAATAATACAAATGTATTTGGCTTTCAAAATGGAATAACTTATGCGAAATCTCAGAAAATCTTCCCTTCCAAACAAACAACTTCCTCCGCGGTCCTAGACATTCATTCTTTCTTAATTTCATTTATATTTCATTTGTAATACAATATTGAACAAAATTATTGACTACTATACCACAACGTGAAATACATGTTTCTTTTCCGACAATGTTAAGCAAAGTCATGGCATAACACTTTTTTTTACTTTCTGCAAATCACACCGTCATTCCTTGCCCCATTAACCCCACGCCCAAATTCCAATGTCAATGCCAATGTCACTCCTCACAATCCCAATATCTTAAATACAAACACTTCAGCAGCCCAATTGTTTAATCGCTAATGTAGAGGTGTCTACTAAATAGTGTACACTATGTATTTTGTAACTAATCACGTGGAAACCTTAGCGCTGATCTGTGAATAAAAATAAATGTAAAAATTAAAATCTTAGCAATTGATAAGTTAAGAGAATTGAGCGGTGACCTTTTATGCTGTGAATGATCGTGATAGTATAAAAAAAGTTGACTGGTGGTCACGTGACACGCTTCCGCGGCTGGTGACGCACCGAACCACATCCTTCGCTATCTCCCGGGGCGAAATGAAGAAATCTGATCGTGCGGCCGCAGTTGCAACGTCGGCCGGTGGTTCATCGCCTCTCCGCCGTCATCGCGAGCTGGCGCTTCAGCCTGAGCGTGGGCGGGGCGGATGGTCTCCTGCAGGCATGCAGCGACAGCGCCGCCTAACGTCTCCACTTACATTATTTTGCAGCCGACACGAGATCTCGAACCCAAGAAAGAATCATCGAACTAGTGTTCTGCTATCGTCACGTTTGGTCCTACATCCAGAAGTTACAGAGATTTTTATGAGAAGTTTGAGAATTTATCCACTTAAGGTATCGTTGTAATAAGCGCCGGAGATGCATTTAGAATGACCATCATCTGAACAGCCTGGCCCTAGGTGGAGATCCGAGTTCAGAAATATGTTTTTATTATTACGTGAGATAATGTTGTGAATTAGATAATTTTTTCCAACAGCTAATTGCATCAGTTTAATTCGTACTTGGCAATTTATTAAAAATAGTATTGTCAATAGCGTATGGTGTGCGTAGTTTGCCATTTTCGGAACGTTTAGAAGAAGAAATGGTTAAAGTTCCGTAAAACAGGTTACTTCTTTCCATTTGCGTGATACTCTGTCGCAAACTTTGTAGCTGTTATTGTAATTGCATTAGAGGTAAGTTTTCTTTACTAGAGACGAGGCCTTGTGATCGTCATTTTTATTCGACCACAAAAGGAATGAATTTCAAGCACGCTTGGTTCAATCATTTTTGTGTTTTGGGCAAGGTAATGCCGCACGGCCCAAGACTATCCGTTCACAGTAAATAGGCTTGGAGTAGTTAATCGAAACAGAACCACAGTTGACAAATACGAAGCTCGGATTTACAGCAAGATAGTATCAAGTCGGTGATGCCAGAATCAATAGACATTTTACAATGAGTTTAAGTCGCTGCCAATCACAGAAGTGTAGGCACATCGGGGGTGATCGGCTGTAGTTGGAAGCTTTTAATATTTTGAAGCAACTGCAGTTTAGTTTTGATGAATTTCGTGGTATCAATTTAAACTACATTTTAGGTAAGTTTGCACCAGCATTGTGATGTCACACTACTTCCGTGGGAGTGTGAGGGAATAAATCAATGTCAAAATGAAATATTTTTCAATGTTTTATTTACACAAACATGCAAACAAGTTTATTATCCTTTGATCTTATAGAACAGCATAATCTTTGCTATATGAATCTTGATAGTTTAAAATTAAGTATTTAAAAATGAGTGTTTAACCCGATTAATTATTTTACCTCTTTTTAATATACACGCTTCTTGTGTTTTTCGGAACATTGAGTTAAGTAACTTCATTTAATTGTAAATGAGAACACATGAAAAATGCAATATTTTAAAAAAAGTCGTCCATGTGTTACAGTTTACTAAGCTGTTGTTTTATATCACAGTCCATAGTGTAGAATACAAAATAACCTACATTAAAACAGTTAATATCCTGTCTACAAATAAAACTATAGTTATAGTTGCGACGATTTTTTCTTCTCTTACCATGGATATGAAATACGTTCACCTCTTATTACAAAATGACAGTGGTAAAGTGTATGTGAAGTGAAATTTATAATCTGAAGTTGAAAATACAGTCGAATAAACTACACCCATTGATATGAAGTGACGCATTTTTGAGTTCCTAATACTCAAAATCAATTACAGATTATTAAATTCGGACCTCCAACAGCGGCAGTTGATCAGTACATCTTAAGACTTCAAAAGAGTATAAAACTGCATTAACATTTTAAATTTTTACTTGTTTTATACATAATCCTTACAATATAAAAAAATATTTTATTATTTTTCGTTCATACGTAAAATTTAATAATTTTAATTCCCGTATTACCGTTTTATCTGCCATTTCGGTCAATACGCACTCTTTTCTTCAAGTAACCTAATTGAAAATATAACACCTTGTTGACTATTGGAAGAATAATTTCCATCATCAGGCAAGAAAATCGACCTTCTCAGGACGAGACAGGAGAGTTCATGCGGCGAGGCCGGCAAGCCGAGGCGGGAAATCCCGTTGAGTAATAAGAAGGGTCTTTTGCCGGTGATCTATAATTTTTTGTCGATACCCCTTTTTACATTCTCGTATATGTACGTAGATACGGAGTACAGAGAACGTTATTTAGTGCTGCTGAAAATCGATTTCGAGATTGCAACGGAAATACGGGTTTTGCGGTCCCCGGATACCGAAAAAGTTTTTTTTAAACGTCCGTCCGTTATTATGTCTCCTCGTCTCTGAACATCACTAGCGCCTAAACCAGTAGAATGTTTTCCAAAACGATATTCTCCAGTCGATCTGACTCGACTCGAGGCGCCGTGATTTTGAAAAACTTTCTTCAAAATTTGGTGGTACTTTACATGAAGACCCCAGACATTTTCAGAATTTTTTCAAAACAAAATTACAAATTGTTTCTTTAAATTTCTAGTAAGAATAGAGTAAAATACACTTATAAAGGTGGCATAGGTCCGTTTTTCGCTGTTAACTCTGATTTTTCGAAAATTGCAAAAGTTTGCTTTTTTCGGCGTCTTCCTAGAACAAAAAAATTGAAGAGCGATTTTTCATTGGAATGAAATTTGTTGTCCATAGTTAGTTTCTTGTTAAGCTCATGTACATTTTTTTAAATTAGTAATTTTCGCGCAATATTGCATTCAATATGTGCAACATTACAAAATAACAAAAACAAGATTTTCTCAAAAATGGATCCAAATTTGTACTTTAAACGTTTGGTAGAGTTACTGATAAATGTACTCTATAAGATGACATACACGTCATTTTGCTCTATTCTCTTGTTTTTTCAAAAAAATATAAAAATTTAATTTTTTGACTTGCCTTTGGCGCCGTTATTATTAGGTTAACTGCGATTTGTCCACATTATTGCATTTATGAGTATACGTGCTTTAAAAGATCTCTTATAAAGTTTTCACGCAAATTCAAAACTTTTCTGAGAAAAAGAGTTCAACATTCCCCATTTTCAGAAACTCTTAAAAAGCGCCATTTTCTCAAAAACGGCTCCAAATTTTTTCTTCAAAGTTTTCGGACTGATAGTGCTAATTGCACATATAATATAATATAACATAAAATATAAAATATAACATAATATTACAAAATAAAATAACATATACTAATATAACGTAAAATTAATTTTGCTGTATTCTTTTCTTTTTTCAAAAATTATACAAATGCGATTTTTTTAAATATATCCTCACACCTGTAATATGCATGTTTTCAGCTATTCGTAAACACTATTTCATTTATGAGTAGATGTGATTTAAACGACTTAAAATGAAGTATTTCGGAAAGCCAAAATAATTTCTGTGAAAAGGATCTTTAAATTTCGCATTTACGCTCGAGCTTAAACGCCATTTTCTTAAGAACGGCGTTTCAGTAAAAAAATGACACAATTTTTCAATAAAATTGCCACTAAAGACGAGGTTTTACTCTTCTTTAATATTTTTAAAGTAATATTTCGGTTCTACTACGCGGAAACCGAAAAATTGAGAAAATGTTTAAAACCTTTGGGCAGAGATAAATGGCAGCTCGCAAGAGTAGGTGGCAAGCCCGAATAGCTATCCCAGACCAAAGAACACAGAAAACTAATACGAGAATGTCTGTGCCACTCTCTAGTACCACTAGTTTATGCATATCTTCCTGCAATTAAATAATTACACCGACTTGAAATTTAGTGTGGTTATCACTCTATCATTTGTTCTGCTCGCATGGCCACTTACGTGATCGATGTTCCCTTTTTTTGTTACTTAAGGTCGCATCACCATCTAGGTCATTAGCGACCACTATTGGTCTTAATGGTATGGTAACTATGATGATGAAACGAAATTGTGATGATAAGGAGTGAAAGGACGCACACAACCATGCCCGAGGCGGGACTCGAACATGCGTCCCTTCGGTCCGAGATCGCTACGACACTGCTGCCTAAGCGATCTCGGCCATCGGGCCGGCGATCTATGTTCTTGTGTTTTCTGTAATGCTAACGAGAATGTCAGGTTCTGTCGATGTAATGGATGTTGATATGGAAGACATATAATTTGAAAATAATAGGAGCCCGATACACTAAAGGAAGCAAGAACCGCGACTGTCGACATGTTTCCATTCAGATCAAAAGTTAGATATGTGAAAGAATAAACGAAATTTTGTAAATGTCGAGATGTGAGAGGGGTAAGAAGTGTCACAAAAACATGTTTCTTCCATTATTTTGAGAAGTGAGTGGAAAGTACAGACAAACAGCGCTTTAGTACATAGTTCAATCACAATTAATGCAAATAGTTAATAATATATCAATTGATAAGTGCATGTTTTGAGTGTATTGAAAGCTAACTTAATTTATTTTGGCAGGGAACCTTTGCTATGTAGATTGATGATAGTAGTTTGTTTCTTAGTTAGATGAAGATGTGGCTTGTGCCCATGGAGCTCTGAATATAGGGAGACGGCATGAGGTCGCAAACATGAAGCCACCTCCTACATATTGGTGAGTCCAGTTAGCTTGTAGCGTAGACAAAGTGCGTTTGAGTGCTCTGTGGCTTGTTGCTGTGTTCATGTTCAATTGTGTAGTTTGGCATCGGTTTTAAAAGCCTTGTTCAGAATAGCTAGCTTTCTGTAACAGTTCGGTATGGTTACTTGTGTGGCTAACGGCTGTACAAACCGTACAGGAAAACCGTAAATTACTTTCGACAAGTAAGTAGCTACTCCATGTAATTTGTAACATTTAATAACTTTGTAAGTTATTCGTAAATGTTTTCTTAAAGATTTCCTAAAGATCCGAAGCGGAGAGCATTGTGTATTTGAGCTGTACGAAGAGACAATTGGCCGCCTAGCGAATACTGTAGGTTATGTTCGACTCATTTCGAAGAAAACAATTTCGATAGAACTTTGTTGTGTGTGCGTTTGTGTCTGTATTTGTTGTGTATCGTGTATAACCTGTAATAACTGAAGGTATTGGTTTGACAGACGTGTTTTGGACCCACCAATATGGCGGACTGGCTTCACTTTCTGAACACGGAAGAGGTTAGTAACGGCACCTCCATGCATTCATAGCACCATGCTTTTGTTACAAGTAAAACGCTGTATGCGTTAACAAACGAGACTAACAACAGGTTAACCAACACTAAGTCACGAAATTTTAACAGTCTGCTCCGAGCGTCCGAGCAGTGAGGTTCGTCTCAGCGAAGCTCTCAGTTAAGCGCTAACAGCGGTACCTCGCTAGTTCAGTCGGCATCTCTTCGGAACTGAGTAAATTGCGAATGCTAGTGAAGTGATTAGAGTGATTTAAAAGTAATTATAACAGTCTATCTAGCAGTGAAAATAGATAATAGTGATTTAACGTGCTCTGACCTCGGACAGAGCATCAACGCAGCGATGCAGGCCGTGAACAACACCACGCCCGACCCAATGCAGCAACAATCATTAGAATTTCAACAACGACTCATCATAGATCAGCAACATCATCAAATACAGGCGCAGCAGCATCAACTTCAGGAACAGCACCAACAACTGTTACAATTGCAACAGCAACTACAGGACCTTCAAACGCAAGTACAAAACAGCCAACGCTCTAGTTGGCCGCCCTTGCAACGCAGTGCACCTGCGCCAACAGAACAAAGTGATCCCAAAAGACAAAAAATCGATTCTGTTTCACGTGATGCTATCCCAACTTCAAACAGTTTCGAAGCATTAAACAACGAAACGTAGTTTAACAACTAAAGTAGAGGCAGACAAAGTGAAAATTAAACTTAATTCAGTAGACGATTTCAGAGATTTACGTAAATTTTGCAATGAGAACAGCATTGAATATCACACGTTTCGTGACCCAAGCTTAAAAACATTTTCAGTCGTAATAAAGGATATTCATACTTGCTATAGTGAATCAGAAATCTTCCAAGAACTAGTGAAAAAATACCCAGTGATAAAAGTTACCCACCTTCACGGAAAAGACAGAAAACCTTTAACAACATGTGCTGTAGATTTAGAGGACAATAGCAAGGGAAGGAGCATTCTATCAATAGATAGGTTCATTTATAGTGATATTAGAGTGTTTCGTAGACTCAACAACAAATTCCCAATTCAATGTAAAAATTGTCAGAGGTTCGATCACACTCAAGCTAACTGTGGACGCCCCCCACGATGCGTTAGATGTTTGGGTAACCATCACTATTCTACATGTACGGAATCCAAAACGGAAACAACTCCGAAATGCGTAAACTGTAAAAAAGAGCACACAGCCAATTGGAAAGGATGTGAAGTTTATCAGAAACTTCTAAAAAACCAAGCAGAGCGAAATAACCAAAGACAACAGACATTCAAAATCAGAAACGCCGCGGAGACAAATAACTTCTATAATGACCAAAAACAATTCCCTCGAAATCATCCTCAAAAGACTAACACAACGCAACTTCCTCCCAATAATCCATGGTTCACGAATCGTCAAAGACTTAATTTCCCAGACCCCCCGCAAATGAATTCCAATCTCCAACCACATCAAGGGCAGTTGATATCAGCAATCATTAACCAAGTAATAAACACACTCATTCCACACATTCAAATATTAGTAAAATCAGCCCTCGAAAATGGACGTAAATAAAAATCCAGGAACAAACATTCTCAACTGGAACGCGAACGGAATAAAAAGGCAAGAAAATCAATTGCGATACTTTATAAAGAGCCACGAAATAAAAATAGCTTATATTACAGAAACTCACCTGTTACCCCAAATCAAATTTTCAATACCAGGCTTTAATATATACCGGAACGATCGTCTCTCGGCGACAGCCGCAGGAGGAGTAGCCATATTAGTGCGCAAAGACATAAAACACTCTTTAATTAACAGCCCCACGAATAACAACTTAGAAACTATAGCAATAAACACCAAAATAAATAACAAAGACACAATCATAATAGCGGCTTATAAACCTCCTAATAAATTATTTCCTAGAAAAATATACACAGAGATTTTTGGAAACAACAATAATGTAATGTTAATAGGCGACCTCAATAGCAAACACAGCGCTTGGGGATGCAATACTACAACCCCTCAAGGGAAAAATTTACTAAATCTAACTATCGCGCTTAATTTATGTATTCTGGCTCCAATAGAACCCACTCATTACCCTTACAATAATAATATAATTCCGGACATATTGGATATCCTCATCACAAAAAATATTGATTTCCCGATATATCAAAAAGTATTTCCTGAACTCGATTCGGATCACAATCCAGCAATCATATCACTTCATCCTCTCTATCTATTTTCTTCTTATAATCAGCAAAAAGGTAGAATTAACTGGCTTAAATTCAGGGAAAATTTAAAAATCAACTACAGGCATCCACAGAGCATTCAATCCGCTGATGACCTAGACAACGAAGTCAAACGATTAGTTAACAACATTCAAGGATCTCTCACAAATTCCACCACTTATCTCAAAAGAATAAACTCGATAGATAAGCAACTAATTCCAACTGAGATATACAAAATTTTCTCTACATTAATATCTGGCAAATATCTTAGCGTCCGGCTTGCTGGGTCAATGGGTCACGATATATTATAATCCTTATTACCTTTATAATGGATTATAGGATCCGCAAACTATACAGCGCAGCTGGGAATCTGAAATAGGATGATTCTATACCTAATTCATTACTGTTTGGATTGACTAAATGAAAGATCACTTTCTTTTCTAAAGAACAAAATTTAACAAAGTTTATTGTTACC
Source organism: Teleogryllus occipitalis (assembly GCA_011170035.1). Classification (NCBI taxonomy): domain Eukaryota; kingdom Metazoa; phylum Arthropoda; class Insecta; order Orthoptera; family Gryllidae; genus Teleogryllus; species Teleogryllus occipitalis. Next base: position 142,229 of record BLKR01000600.1, on the reverse strand, counting down.
TTTTTAGCAAACAATTTAGTGAATGTAATAAAATGATTTGATGTTATGCCTTTGTTCAAGATATCTTTGAATTTACAGTTTTATATCGCGGTTAACTTATCTATTCTTCGTTGATGTCCCTTGTAGACTTCTCAGTCGAAATATCATGCGAGCTTGCCGTAGTCCAAAGTCCCAAGAAACCCTCTTCTGCCCCTATCCAAGCTGGTCTCAAACTATCAAAATTATCAGTCCCGATTACGTCCTATGACATAGTCCCGAAATCTATTACTCGATTACCACTCCCGACAAAGTCCCAATTTATGCATCAATATTACTTCCACATGCAATATCTACAATATCATTTACTGTCCTTAAAATTTCACGATCTGATAACCCGATTCTGACTATCTGTATTATACTCGTTCCCTCTCACGAACCTACGATCAGTTCAGAAACGCGATGCCGGTCAGAATGAAATCTTCCTGCATGATTCACCCTCGAAGACTTCGTATTAAACTACCTTCCTCTTTTTTCATAACATTTGACCGTCCTTCTCTCACCCAGCCAATCCATACGTTCGTTATATTTTGGTGTAGCTGACCTTTCGATCGTCTAAACTTCTTCGCCCAATCCCAAATTTTCTACTTTCGGCATCCAGCCACCTCTTAATGCATTTACAAAAAACAAAAACTACATTGTTTATTCACGGTCGTTGCTAAGCCCTTGCTCTCGTGATATTTCCTAATGCATGTTCCACCATATAGTCTACAAATAAATGTTAGTTTATTTTCATATGACATATCGGTATGTCACACAACAAAAATTATAAATCTAATTAAAAGTAAACACAATTTAAGACGCTACTGGCAAACGACGCGACGTCCGGACCTAAAAAGACAATTAAACAAACTGACGAGACTGGTTAAAACAAGACTAGACCAACATAGATATGCAAGCTTCCATAATTTTCTAAAAGAAATTCACCCATCATCTAGGCATATGTGGTCCACCATACAGAGAATAAAAAGACAAAAACAAGAATTTCCACAACTTAAACTAGGTCCGAAAGTGGCAAATGCCGATTTAGAAAAAACTTCCCTTATTGCTGACTACCTCGAAAAATCGTTCAACCCAAACCCAGTTGAGAACGAACATTTTAATAAACAAGTTGAGGAATTTAATCATAATCCACTATACACAGCACCAGTTAATATAAAATATATATCCCCATCAGAAGTTAAACGAGAAATTAAAAAATCAAAAACTAAGAAATCAGCAGGTTACGATTTTATTTCGAATAAAGTTCTAAAAGAATTAAATAATAACCAGATAGCAGGCATTACAGCTATATTCAATGCAGCACTCAGACTAGGTCACTTTCCCAACGACTGGAAAATTGCAACAGTGCTGCCCTTCCGCAAGCCAGAAAAAAATCCAAAATACCCAGAAAACTGTAGACCAATAAGCCTGCTCCCCTCATTGTCAAAAATATTAGAGAAACTGATATTAAAACGACTAACACAATTTCTAATAAACACACACGTAATCCCAGATACACAATTTGGTTTCCGACCTAACCACTCCACAACACATCAAATATTACGACTAACCGAATACATAGCGCAAGGATTCCATACAAAACAACATACTATCGCAATATTTCTGGATATAACTAAAGCCTTCGACAAAATATGGCATCAAGGCCTTCTTTACAAATTAAGACAAATAGGCACTCCAGACTACTTATACAAAATTCTTAAAAGTTTTTTAAATCAAAGGAAGTTCCAAGTCAAAATTAACAATTCAATATCACCCTTACGTCAGATTTCAGCAGGACTGCCTCAAGGCTCCCCATTGTCCCCAGTATTGTTCAATTTATATATATCAGATTATCCACACCTACTAGATTCGCCAATTGCGCTTTACGCTGATAACACTGTACTATTTTCAAAGCATGGAGAGATTACAACAGCTAGGAATAACTTACAAGACAACCTCGATATATTCAGTGAATGGGCAAAAAATTGTAGAATTAAAATAAATGCAGATGAAACGCAGGCAAAAATTTTCACCCTAAGATACCCTAATACCCCTCCCCAGTTAATTATGCACAACGAAAATATTCCCTGGGTACCAAGTAAAACAGCAGTCAAGTATCTAGGAATGCATCTTGACACAAAACTAAACTGGAAAACTCACATCCACACAACAGGAACAAAAACACAAGCAAAAAATCCCAACTTTACGCACTAATTAACAAAAAATCTTCTCTTAAAATAGATACTGGATTAATAATTTACAAATCAATAATTAGACCAACAATGACGTACGCTTGCCCCATATGGGGAAATGCAGCAAAATCTAACATAAACATACTGCAAACTATACAAAATAAAGTTCTAATAATTATCATAAAATCCCCATGGTTTATTTCAAACAATCAAATCCATCATGAACTGCAAATTCCCACAATAAAAGAACACATTTCCAAACTGTCCGAAGATTTCTTTTCATCACTCTCCACATCTCCCAGCGCCTCCGTATTCAACCTTGGACGCACAGCAGAACCGAACTTACGTATAAATTCACGCTTCCCTAAAGACAGATTCCGACCACCATAAATCAGCAGGAAATTGGCCTCATGATATATCCTCTATCGAATAATCATATCAACGATCATCCTCTGTAATTTCAATTTTCTTTCAAAAATAATTAAAATTTTTCAACATAAACCAAAAACATTGAACGCACCCATTCAGGGCACCCACAGTTAAGTAATAAACCAAACGTTATGTATGTTTCTATTCACAACCCTGAAAAACATGTATGTATGTTAAACAGGAAGAAAATAAATTTAAAAAAAACAAAAAAACAACGAAATTTTAATATAATGCAAGACTCCTTGGTTCCTCGTGAGTAGCAGTTACCTGATGATAAGATTGTGACAGTGGAGTCAGGGAAAATTTATTACAAGACGCTTTCATCAGAATTGTCATTTAATGAGTAACTTTCTTGCCGTAAACAGTACAATGAGCTACTTTCCAGACAGTCTCCAATAAAATAATAAAGTTACGAGTTACCATCGCTAGACAACACTTCAAACTTTCCGTGGGTGTTTACATGTTTCAACAGACTTCATATTAATTGATCCTTGTAATATTTTCGACGTTAAACACTTACTTACATATAGATACTAATAAGTTTTTCTTCTTTCTCTAATTTAGTAATTATTGTATAAATTATTTACCTATTTCATTATAACATTTAAGAGAAGAGGCGTTCGAATGCACTAGAATGCCTACCTCACTCTTTTGCTTTATTAATAAAGGTACAAACAAGCGTATTCGGCAAAAGTTGAAAACTATACATTTTCTCTCTCGAGAAATACAAAATCGTATTTGTATCGACAAACGAACTGTAGAGTTGACTGTATACTCGTAATATTCCACAAAAAATATATACCCAACCCTATCCCCCCCCCACAGCAAAAGAGAGCACAGTGATAGTTGCTCCATATTTATGTCCTGAAGCAAATAAGGGGCGAGTACAGTATTTTCTCAAAGAATCAAGGAAAAGTGAACGAAAAACCGGATCGAGATGTGCTCATTGACCCAGAAGCTCAAGTACAACACTTCAGTACAAGACTTCCGTTGATGCCCCAGGCCGCCCTGCTCTTCCTGCCAGACAGCAAACGTAGCTCACGTATAAACATGTCACTGCAGCGCCTCTGATCTGAAGGTCCTAGGTTCGATTCCCAAAGGCAGGATTTTCGACATTGGCTTGAGATAGCTAGAATGGATTCATTCGCTGCCTGGAGGAGAATTCCAGTGGCAAGCTGCTATGATTGGTACGTTTCCGTGGTTTCTCCGATCAATACCAGGCGAATGCCGCAGCAGTACGCTAAGAAACGGACCACTGACAGTGCGCAATCTTCCCTTTTTCTTCCTTGTCCTATCCTCACCCGTTACTTACACACACTTACATGCACTACACTACCACACATGCCGGGAGACCGGTCGGGAGCTTGGAGCGTGTCCCGGCTGGGGCGGTGCCCCACTGGTGGGAGAGTCCTGGTTAGGGGGAAACCCCACTAGCCGACGGTAGGTCGACTTCGGATCTCACCATCCAGCGGGGGAAGATCACCACCACTTCCCGAGGAGAAAGCCTGCACTGCGCTTACGGGACAAATTACTTTATCAGTTGACGCACCCGGAATAACCATCAATCAATCAATCTTCCTTCTGATCACAGTCTTTCCAAACAAGGAACAAAAGTATTCAATTATATTAATCAACCCCACACGCTGTTTCAACCATCTGTTTCAATGAGTTTCTTAGCATGTTCATTATTTATCTATAGCGTGTATCAAGTAAGTGCTGTGAGCTCTATCTCTCGCTGACTAATGTATGCGAGGGTGCAATTAGAGACGCTTCTCTTGCTGTCCGCGTGGGCCCAGTCGCGTCCCGGTGCCGCGTCGGGTGGCGGCGCCTCGCGGGGCCCAGGAGGAGCCAGGCCTCGGCCTCCCGCGCCGCCTGCAAACAAAGCCGCTCTGCGCCGCGCCCCCATTAGGACGCGCGCCCGACGCCGCATGCAGATGAGGCCGCGCGATTGGATTTTCGGCGCCCGCCCTCCCCCTCGACTTCGCCCGCTCCTCTTCCCACTCGCTCGCCCCCGCCTTCGCCCTCGCCTCCGCCCTCGCCACCGTTCTCGACCCACCCCCGCCTTCGCCTGCTCCTATTCCCACTCGCTTGCCCTCGCCCCCAACCCCCTTTGTCACCTTCGCCTTCACCTCCGCACTCGCCACCGCCCCCGCCTCCGCCCTCACCTCCGTCCTCGCCTTCGCCCTCGCCCCCCTCGCCACCATTCTCACCCCACCATCGCCTTCGCCCGCTCCTATTCCCACTCGCTTGCCCTCGCCCCCAACCCCCTTTGTCACCTCCGCCTTCACCTCCGCACTCGCCACCGCCCTCGCCTCCGACCTCGCCTTCGCCCTCGCCCCCCCCCTCGCCACCATTCTCACCCCACCATCGCCTTCGCCCGCTCCTCTTCCCCCTCGCTCGCCCTCGCCACCACCCACCTCGTCACTTCCGCATTCACCTCCGCCCTCGTCTCCGACTCGCCTTCGTCTTCCCCTCCGCTCTCGCCTGCGTCTTTGCCTCCGTCCTCACCTCCGTGCTCGCTTCCGCCCTCACTACCTTCGCCTCCGCCCTTGCCCACGCTTCCGCTCTCATTCCGTCCTCTCCTCTGCCTCCGACCTGGCCTTCACAACAGCCTCCCTCTCCTGAACCTCCCTCGCCCTCCCCGAGGGTCTCCCCTCATTCCATTCGCTCACTCTCGACCCCTGCCTTCGCCTCCGCGCTCATCTCCGCTTCCACCCTGTCCCTCACCTCCCTCGACTTCCCGCGCCGCGCCGTCCCGCCCCCACCGCCCGCCCGCACGTACGCGCAAGCCTCATTACCGGTCTGCCAGGCAGGTTCGCGCCGGCCAATTCGATCCCTCCGAGCCACGCTGCAGATTGAAATTTCTTTTGCAGGTTTATTAATCGGAGCTCCATTTTCAAGCGAACGATTCTCACAGTAGGTATTTAAAGTGACCTCGCTATGCAGCAGGGGATCTTCGTGTAATTTTGCAGTGCAAACTTGACATCATCGTTTTTTATCATGCTTCACACTAATGAAAGCGATGGATGTCGGGAAAATAAACATACCGTACTCACATCCTTTGCAGGGTGGTTTCTGATAAAGTGTCATTGCCAAATACGTGAAGAATATTGTAGTGATAGTATAGTTTGTACTCTTACAAGGCTAAATAAATTTAGGGAAACTGTACTTGTATTTCCTTCACTGTAAATTCCAAGTATGCGAGCATGAGCTAGCGAGACTTTTGGTCATTCGAACGTGGACGAAAACCCGAGATTCGGAAAGTCCAATCTGATAATCCTAAAAGTGCTTTAAAAATACATTATTCGTCCTTCCGTATTCAAGGCTTCCAATTAAACTAAATATCTAACATTTTTCAATACACAAAATATGATTTACTCTTTCTTATTTCTACTTTCTCGTTTTGTATAGTAAGAGAAATCCATTTAAGAATGCTGAAAAATGGGTCAATTTTTCGGCACAAAAACACATTCTGTGAGTCACTGGTACGAACAATTCTTGCCCCTATATGTAGTAAATGACCTTCAATAAACAGTACACTTAGAATCCACCTTTTGCTTTATTTTTATAAAAATGTCATAATTAATTGCACTAAAATCTAACTAGATTTCGACTATTAATTTCGACTTCTCAGTTATTCGACCCCATCTGGTTCCCATGATTAGCGTAATGCAAATTTATGACATTACACAGTACAACTTTTTTCTTTTTGTGACTCTGTTCTTATTATGATTAGTTCGTTTATTTTGTTCTAAAACAAAGGATAATCAGCGACATAATATCCATGTTTTGCGTTTATGACCAACAATTTTATTTTATTCGATTTTGGTCCTTTTTGTAGAGTTTTGCCTTAATTTTCTTATAAATGATCAATAAAAGGTTTGTGCAGCACATAGACGGTTGTTTCCAAGTCCACAGCCACGATTATTGTATCCAATAATTTTTTTCTTATAGTATATTTATACCATATTTTGTACTAAATAGTTCTATTAGATAGTCTTAAAATAAAATTAACTAACAATATGCGTCTTAAAATAAAATTATCTATTCTAGTACGTTCCTTGAATGTACTGTGATTTCGTAATTTGATGTAAATCATGCGTATTAAATATATTGTTAAGTTGAAATATATTTCACTTTTCCTTTCTCGTTTTAAGCAAGAATGAACCCCTATTTTTTTCGGGAAAAGTTCAAAAATGTTACAAAAGCGTACTTTAAAAAATAAGGTTATAAAATAACTTTTTCACACCGTGATATTTCTACTGAACCTTTTTAGTATAAAGGATTTCTGTCAGGAGTATGTAGGCTGGACAGAACACTTATTGATCATTTGGAACAAAATTTTTGCAAAAGCTAGAAAAAGGACTAAAATCGAATAAAATTAAATTCTTGGGCGTAAAAGCAAATCAGGGACATTATATCGTTGATTTTCCTTCATTTTAGAACAAAAGGAACCAACTAATCATAAACATAACCGAGACACAATGTGTTGAACCGCGTTAATAACAGTAATAAATGTGAAGGATTGAAAATAGTTTAGAAATGGTTTTAGAGTGCAAGAAATTTGGAAGGCCAACTAGTGCAGCAGCCGCAAGTGTCGGTGTTGGCGGCGGGTGTGGGATGCGGGCAATTCGCCGCAGGCGGCGGCGGCGGCTGCGAGGGAATCCCCTGGGCGCGCTCCGGCACTTGGGGGGCTCCTATCTCCTGGAGCAGCTCCGTCTCCGGCCTCGCAGTTTCCCACCTCAGCATGCTTAGCAGAAGACTCGCCCCCGCCCCGCCCCCGCCCCCGCCCCGCACAGCCTCTGGATCCTGAGACAGCTCCAATCCTCTCTGCACGCAGCGCAGCGCAGCGGCGCAGGCAGGAGACGCGACTGACGTCAGTCCCACCCCGCTCTTGTTTCCGCTCACGCCCCCTCCCCCGCCCCTCACCCCCATACCAGCGCCTTCACCGCTCTAACAACACTGTGCAGAAAAAGTACCTTCAAAGACGGCAACGACTTATTATCTATTTTGAAACGAGAGTGAAGAAAAGATTCTGATTTACTCTTCATTTTAGATTGCTTTATAGTATCGTCAGGCTCTGGCCGACTCAAGGCTAGAGTGCCCGCCGTTTTGCTTCATATCCGGTGAGGGCAAGAGTGCTTTGTGACCGCAAGTGCAGAAGCTGTCAAAGAATATTGGAGCAATATTACTGATTGAGGAAATTATTGTTAATTATTTTGTGTAAACAAAAATAAATGCGATCATTACCTTATAATTCTGAAACTATATATTCAAGAAGTAATGATTTTTTATGATCAAACGAATGACGATCAACCAAGATGATGAGGATGCAAGATGATGCGTTTCGAACTTTCTAAAATGCACACTAAAGCCACAATGCTAACAAATACTCCCAACAATCGTCATTTTCCGGCTAGTTGTCGCTCCCGTGAGAATTAAGCAACTTCGATCTGCGGAACACGGACATTCTCTTCGAAATGCGGCAGCTGGTGGTCCTTCATCGCGCAAAAACTAGGGTGCACAAAAGGGTCGCAGTAAAGTTGATAAGGAAAACATTATTGAACCTTATGATATGATTCCAAAAGGCAGATCGGTTTAATTTCCTGTGTAAAAATTGACGACCTAGATACGTTTTAGCAAAGACAAGAAATGCTCATAATACGAAAGGTGAAGAAGAAATCATAAAAATGATTTCAAAAATTGCTTCCTAAGTAGCATCGGAAATATGCTACGGTTGAACATCCCGAGACAGTGCGCAGATTGCTAAGAATCACCGCCTACCATGACCGAATAGCAAGGCGAAAACCATTAATAGGAAAGTTTGTTCAGAGGAAGAGGACAGAATTAGCATGAAGAACAAAAGGACAAGGAGTGGCGGGCACGCAATTTTTGAGAACAAGAACAAGTGCAATCTGTTGAAATCATATGGGAGAACTTTTGTGTGGTGAAAGACGAATCAAGAACTTTGAGAGGTAAATCTGTAACCATCAGTGAAACACAAACTGATGGTACTGTGATATAACATACTACGAACCGATACCTTTATTAGCAGATAATTAAAATGTGTTTTAAAAATTGTACATATATTGGAAATTTGTAATTATTTAAAGTTTAATCATGACAACGACCCGAAATATACTGCTCAACTAATGAAATTGATGTTTGTATAATTTGACCAAGATGCAATCCCCGTCACAATTACCACAATTGAACCCAAAAGAGAATTTACGAAATTCAGTCAATAAACAAGTACATGGAAGTCCTATTCAAGGAAATGAGCACTTCAAAGAGAAATTCATAAAAAAATTGGCGAAAATTTCGCATGATTACATACCGAGCCTAGTGAAAAGAATGCCAGACAGACTGAAAGAAATGATCAACACAAAATCAAGATGAAAACAAATGTGTAGTGTATACATGCATAAAAAAATATGATGGGAAATATTACCAATGAAGTGTAAAGACAATAACAACACCCGTCCATCATATTGCCTGTGCACGAGACTAGTTTCAATCAGGTCTGAACATATTTAAAATATCCCATTAATTGGCAAAAAAATGTCCTCCGCGCAAGTACAAAGTTGTGTATCCTCAAAAACTAGTATCCTGAAGGAAATTAGTCAAGAAGGTGAAACTTGCATATACTTACGAGATAAATTCCTTTATTTAAGTGATGCTAAAGTCGGCCCGGAAATCTTAATAATCCCACAGCTTCAGAAGCTTTTCAGGTACCATAACTTTGAATCAATATTTCGGGGAGATTAGAAGGCTGTTTTCAAAACTTAGTAACGTCGCTCTTAGTTTATAAGAAAGTATGAGTATAAAAATATCACAACATTGATGGATAATTTGATAACATGCTACGAAGCTTGGTTGCAACAATTTACTCATGCAATATTTCTGCTGCAGTAAGTGGAATTGGAGTCAGTGGAATGGAATTGGAGTAAGTGGAATTGAATTGAAGTGAGTATTGGAAAATGTTTCCATCAGGTCATTGTCGATCATGTAGAATAATCACCCCAGGATGTAACGCCCCACGGCATTAGATGGTTACTGCACTATTGTCTACAGAACGTTTCCAGAGATTCGAGTCTGATTAAACCTACCATCTAGTTAAACCTACCGTTTTGTCTCCCTTTTATTTTCCAACAGCGTGTTTACCCCGATTTACTTTCGGAAGGAATTTCGCCCTTTGTTTGCGGCTGAGCGTGGGGTCGGAGGGGCAGCGATAAGGCACAAGCCGCAACGTGGCGCTCGTGCAGCTGCGTTTGGGGGCCAGTTGCGAGCGCGCGAGTGGCCCACTGCCACAATGCCGCGGGGCGCAAGGGCCGTGCGGTGCGTCGCGTCGCGTTGCGTAGCGAAGCGGACGCGCGATAAGGCCGTTGCCCCACCCCCGCACTGCAAGCTGCCCCTCCCAGGAGGCCTCCGATGCTCACAGTCACGTGCATCACGCCATGGCGACTAATTCACCGATCGACGGAGTGTAATTGACAATTCACAGGCTCAAATTTGAAGTAATTACAAGAAGCGCTTTGAATAAAAACAGTCAATTCACTGAGGTGAATGTCAGTCGATGGACGGGTATTGTGGGCGGCTGAATGAAACGTGGCAGCATGTTGCCACACAGACCGATGAAATGGCCATTGCCAGCATTGCGCTATAATAACTCACGTGCGATCCTGCGTTTTCTCTGTACCGCTTTGCAAGCCTCAAATACATTTTATATTCAGATTCAACTTTTTGTGGGTCCGTTATTCCGAAAATTTAGATTACAACAAAATGTTTGTCTGTCCGTCCGTCAGTATATATGTCTGTCTGACTGCCTATGAACAATGCTGACCGTGTATTTAATTTTAACCAAAATTTATATGTACCAATCGATCCAGTTAATTTCGCGATGTCTTAAATTTGAAACATATGTAAATATTTGTTGGGGGCTTACAATAACAATTACAATTACATATACATATGATATAAACATATACATATTACATATGTATATACAATTACATATTCAAAATTCTCTCAAAAATATTTCCCCATTATTTTTTTCTGAGAGAGAACAAAAACGCTTATTAAAATGGCGTCTGTGTCATTTTCCAATCCTCTGTTTTCTCTCCGCAAAAGTTCAAATTTTTCGTCGCCTTCATGTAAGTACAATGTAGAAATTGTTTAATTGTTATTTCTTCACCACAATGAGTTATTTAATTAATATCTAGTGCATTTTTATGTAATAGTTTTCGAGCAATTTTTGATAGAATATGAGAATATTAAAAATAGGATTTTCTCAAAAACTGCTAATTTTTTTTACCCTTTTTGTTCTAAATTCACAGAATAACATGACACCAATTTTATTTTGATTTTTCAAAAATTAATAAATCTAATTTCTTTGATATATCTCTTATATTAATTATATTTATATTACGGATATTTCTTAAACATTATTGCATTTATGAGTACAAATGATTCAAATTATTTTTTATTATGTTTCTCAAAAATTCAAAAGTTTTCTTTGAAATTGAGCTCAAAATTGCAAATGATCGACCATTTTCTCAAAAACGGTTGCAACTTTTTTCCTTTAAATTTTTGGGACGCATGGTTATAAACGTACTGAATTTAAGGACAAATATTTTGATGTATTCTTTTGATTTTTCAACTACGCAAATGTATTTTTGAAAAATCTCTCACGTCGTTAATATTTATATTATGGATATTTTTATACATTATTGCATTTCCGAGCACAAATGCTTAAGATGATATCCGATGAAGTTTCTCGAAAACTCAAACATTTTCTGTGAAAATGAGTTCAAAATTGCGGATTTTCAGACTGGCTAGAATGCCATTTTCTCAAGTACGGTTCCAAACGTTTGCACATTGGAACATGTTTTGTCGTATGTAATGTTATTAAACTGATATTTCAATTCTACTTTTAAGGAAGTGATAAAATGTGAAAAAGTTTATGTCAGGCGCCGCTGGGAAGAGGGTGAGGCAATACCGAAAAGCTAGCCTAGACTAAAGAGATTAGAAAGCGAACTCGTGCGAGAACGTTTGCCATTTGTACCACCACTAGATTAAAATGATTTATTTCACTCTGCATTTCTTTGGAGGGCCGACTTGGGAGAAAAAGTCCAAATTAGGCAACCGGGATCCCAATCGAGACATAGTGTACAATTCATTTTCAACTTCTCTTATCTGAATAAAAATAAAAAAAATATTTTAATATAATATACAATATGAGCTCAAATTCCCGGATTTTCAGAAACGATCAACAGCCATTTTCTCAAAAATGACTCGAAATTTTCCCTTCAAAATTTTCCAATGGATAATGCTAATTGTACTGTTTAATATGACGTAAACTTCATTTTGATGTATTCTTTTGTTGTTTTTTTTCAAAAGTAACACAACTGTAATTTTTTTAAATATCTCTCACGCCGTTAATATGCACATTTCCATCGATTTGTATACATTTTGCATACAGTAATGCTTAATCGCTAAATTCTTAAAATCGGCTTCAAATTTTTTAACGAAAATTTCTATTTATGACGAGATTTTACTCTTTTTTGCTATTCGTGAAATACTACTATTTGGAACCCAAATTAAGTATTCTACTATTAGGAACCCAAAAAGTTGAGAAAATGTCAAAAAATATACTTTGGGCGACAATATACGGCAGCTGGCAAGAGGATAGCGCAATACCGTGAAGACAATTCACACCAAGGAAATTAGAAAACTTTACTGCGAGAAAGTCTGTGCCATTCCGTAGCACCACTAGTTAATATTATTATACTCTTAATTACTATGATAAAATAATTAAATGATCCAAGTAGAATAAAAGATAATCGATTTGGCATACGGAAGAACAGACGTGGAAAACTGTTCACAAAACGCTTATCATCTACTGGTGCAATCTTTTGACATTTCGTATCTCATAATCCCTTCAATCCAGATAGCATTTCAGCATGTTTCGTAGTGATACGATTGGAAATAGATACCACTGCTTGAACCAAAGGGTGGTAGAGGGAAAACGCAGGAATCGGAACCTAATGTATGAATACCGCTAAGCAGATGAAACACGCATGGTGTGTCAAAGATATGTCGAGCCATTGCTTCAGTATTAATTACACTAGGTTGAATAAATCGTTCAAAGGGATTCAAGTAATTGATTTCCTTTCCAATTGGCAAACACATTAATAAGTACAAAACGTACCAAAATACATCCCTTGTATGAATGAAATCGTTCATCCATGTTAAAGAAATTAAGTGAGAAATGAATCTGCAGAAAATTTGAAAAAAGTAAACAGCAAAAATGACAAAGAGTGAAAAGGAAATATCCAGTAAAATACGAAAAAAAAAAAATTAAATTGTTCCATTAATAATGATTGTGACATCGCTTGTAATGACTAATCAGACATACGACTGCCGTTGTATACAAGATATGAATACTCTGAACATGCTATCCTTTTTGTACACAGTCGGTATATATTCACTTTACTTTTCAGGGAGAGTCCAATACTTTGCTAGTCTATTGTGCTTCTCTTTGAACTTCTATGGAACCGTTCTTACAACATTAAAACATTTACTTTATAAAACACATATTTAATGGTGAAAGTATCATTACAAGGAAAGAGGGATTGCTGCGAAGTAGGAAAACATTTTTTCACAAGAAGAAACGAGGGAGAAGGATGAGGAAACTCCTGCAGGGCACGGGGCTGCAACCCGCTGCACTCCCATGCATACGGACAGACGTTTTGACAAAAAACAATTTTTGGGTAACAAGGGCCCACAGAAAGTGTATTACTATTTCCATCCCCTAATAGTATAATAAAATTACGATTAAAAATATTACAGAAAGGGAAAACCTGGTCCTATATGCCAATTTTCTCTGAAAAATGTGGAATCATTTTTTGACGAAATGCCGTTTAAATGTTTCTGAAAATGCACAATTTAAAGCTCGTTTTCTCAGAAAAGTTTTGAGTTTTCTAGAAATTTTACAAACCTTATTTCACTCTCTTGTACTCATAAACGCAATAATGTATAAACACACTCGTAATGTAAATATTAACGACGTCAGAGATCTTTAAAAAATAAATTTGTGTATTTCTTTTTGAGAAGAAAATATCGAAATGACGTTGATAACATGTTATTTAGTACGACAAGTTTTAAAAGTCGCTTTTGAGATAATCTTGTTTTTAATACTGTCCATATTTCATTTCAAATTGCCCCAAAACTACTATTTTCAAAAAATATAACATTAATTAGAGAACTATTGATGGAGAACACATTTTGATTTGAAGAAAAATCTATATCTTCATTAATGTAAGTGTAAGTGGTCCAAAATATTTAAAAATGTTTGAGAAGTGAAAATCGAAACCTATCGTATGCCACTTCTATAAGTGTATTTCATTCTTTACTTGTAACAATTTTAATGACAAAATTGGAGCTAGTTTTAAGAAAATTTTCAAAGTGTTCGAGGGGCTTCATGTATTCCGAAACTTCAAAGAAAGGTTTTCGAAATTGGAAGCCTTTGAGTTGGATTAGATTGATCGGGAAATATCAATTTTGGGGAGAAAAATACAAATACTTTATCGCTAGTCGTGGTCACAAAAGGACAGGCGAGCGGACTAATTGACTGACTGACGGACTGATGGACAGACTGACCGACGGACAGTCTGTTGGGCTGACTGACGTATTGACTGACGGACTGACTGGTTGACTGACAGACTCGCGGATGGACGGACTGACTGACGCACTGACCGACTGATGGACGGTCAGAGGATAGTTTTGAAAAAATGACAACTTTCTTGTATACGGAGACCCCAGAATGTGTATTTCCGTTAAAATATAGAAATTCGTTTTCCGTAGGACTGAACGACTTGCTCAATTCGACATATATTTTTCCGTATGTATACGAGAAAGTAAAAAATTAAATTAAAAAAGTAATTAATGAATATTCCGAACGACATTTATGTGTGGGCGGACGGCGGCAAAAGATGGTTGGTTGTGAGATAAATGTATGGAAATATCAGGTAATGGGGAATGCCATTTTGAGTGTCCAATTCATGAAACACACACACTTCTTGGAGAGCAGAGAACTTGACGTCTTCAAATCCCGAAAGCCCTCAGGATTAGCGGAAACGAGGGCAGAGCGTCTGCCCATGTGTGCGTGTACTTAGCGGGAGCGCCCTCTAAGCAGCGCTTCTCGCCCTACGGCCTGCAATCGTCCCGTCGCGGCGTCGCCCCACCCTTTCGCCGCCGAGGCAAAGACAATGGCGCTGCGTCTCGCAACCGAGTTTCGTGTTTCTGCTCGCCGGCCGCGAACTTTCTTTTGAAGTCCTCGCTGTCCGGAGTCAACTCGAGGAGCGCACAAGAAGGGGAGGGCCGCCGCGGGAGCACTCACGTCGCGGCGGCGCGGCTGACTGCGGGCGGCGTGGACGGGGGCGAGGCGAACGAAGCGGGAAAGCGGGATCCGGGTTTGTCGGGAAGGAGAGGTGACGTGAAGTGGGGATGGCGGGATGTAAGGGCCGGAACCAGAGGCAGCGAGAAGCAGGAATGATGGAATGCGAAATTGCGAGAAACGGGTTTGCAAGGAAGCAGAGATGTCGGGGAGCGGCAATTACGGGAAATGAAGACGGAAAGGTGGGATGTGGGGTGCCTGGAAGTATGTTGAACGAAGCGAAGATGCAGAAGAGGGAATGGTGAAAGCTGGGAGATGGCGGGTTGCTGGCATGACGTGTGGGTATGGAGGAAAGTGGGATTGATGAGAAGCGGGAATGACGAAAAGTAAGATTGGCAGGATGTGGGGTGGTTGAAAGTGGAGCGACTTGAAGCGAATCCAGCATGGTTGATTGATTGAATGATGGATTACTAGTGATTCTGGGCGCGCCAACCGCTATATTTATTAGTCCCGTAAGTGTAATGCATGGCTATTTCTCCGGAGGTGCCGGTGATATTTCGTCGGTACTCGAACCCCAAGACGTCCCAATGGCATTGCAGTGTAAGAACACAGCAAAAATCGGGAAAGGCGAGAACCGTGATGGCAGAACCAGAGATGGATGGAATTTGTGATGACAGGAAACGGTGAGGGCGGAAAGTTTCGTTAATGGGAACTGGGTGAGACGTAAATGAAAGTTGGCAGGAAGTGGAGTGACAGAAAGAAGGGTAGATGGAATGAGGGTGACTTGAAGAGAGGATGTCACGAATCCGGGATGGCGGTAACCGGGGATCGCAGAAACGAGGATGGCAGGTAACTGGAATGCCAGGAAGCGGCGATGGCGGCAAGCGGGGGCGACGGGAAGTAACGTTTGCGGGAAGGCTTCGGGGGTGCCTGGAAGAAGAGCGACGGGAAGATGGTAGCTGAAATGACGGTGGCTTGAGGCGGAGCTGGTGGAGATCTGGGTTGGGGGAAGCGGGAGCGGTGGGGGGGGGGGAGGGGGCGAGAGTAGTTGGAATGAGAGGAGACGCGGCGGCGCCGAGCGTCGCGAAGCACGGGCGCATTCCCAGAGCTTTGTGCCGCGCGGGCACAATCGCCGCCTGTGTAGGAGCTGCGCCCAGCCTCGTGTCGCCCTGGCTTCCGTTCCCAGCCGCTTACAATGGCTGCGAACCCATACGGCAATCCGCCGCAGGTGCCTCTTGTACTCTGTCTTCTAAGGCAGCGCCTTGTTGAATAAAAAACATGTTGTGTTTTTAACATCATCTTGAGGAAGAGAAGCAAACTTCATATTTTCTGATTATCGTATTATAATTATTCGTATTTTCTCGTAAGTAATATAGTTCATGTTATTCTTTTTTATTAATCCTTCTTTATACTCGTACATTGAAGGAGGCCTTTTCGTCGTTGCAAATTATTTTCATTCTGAAACTGCTACATATTTTTCCTTATTCTCGACATTTAACTTGAATTATTAGAAAAAATATTTCTTTTTAAAGAGTTTTCTGACGATGTGATATTTTTTGGCCTTTTTTTACTTTTTGTGTTGTTTTCACCCCCAGGATTGCATCCACCTTTCGTGGGCATTGTCTCTTTCTCCACTGTTCACAGCTCGTGAAGGGTCAAGCATCCTTTTTTGAGCATGACATTATTATGTGGTTCCTTGTCTCACTCGATGATTAATGAATGTTGGGTTGTCCGGGACATTAAATCAATAAACGGGAGGTCTGAAAACTGTTTCCAAAATTATTTTTCCGTAAAACCCTTAATGAAATGTTCGTGCATCACAAAACCCTTGACATACGTACCATGTTTGTTGACTAAAAAAATTATTTCAAAATATCTACGTGTTCTCATGAATGAAATTTTAATTACTGATGTTTTAAGAATTTCAAAAGAAAGCTATTGGAGGTAAGTACTTTTGTGTGGAGAATGTGGCGTATTCATTATACACAACTTTTGAATTTTACTTAATATTTTTGTCTAATTTCGCGGACACACATAGGTCCGTTGAATCCAATTTGTGAACCACTGCCGAAGAATATTCAGAATTCATTTCAACAAATTTTGGCTAGAGAATCAACATATTGGGCATCTGATGCAAATAAAATCTGGCGTCTAATTGAATTCTGCTTGCTGAGAAATATCAGCGAATCACACAAGAGTAAAAAGTAGCTTAGATATTTTTTGCAATCACACACCAGCGATAATTAACATAGGTTCAACATTTGTTAAAACAATACTGCTTGCATCATTCTATAATAAATTCACTGATTGGGTCGATTTTCGAATATAAATAGAAATACATCAGCACATATGAGACTCAAAGAAATAGTTGACATCGGTGAATCAGTACAATATCTCGACGTTAATATATACAATTCTGCTTAGACCTCTACACCCACGATTAAAATGTGTAAAAAATCTTCGGTCCAGCAAGAATCACAGAAAACTAGTGGAACTACAACGTACTTTCTTGTATTATTTCTAAATATGAAAATTTCGAAAACTGAGAGAGTTCAACGAAAATGAGACTCGTGCCATTCTTTTAGGCGTCTCTTCTTCTTTGGAACAATTTGAAGAATAAAATTGGATCGGTTTTTGAGAAAATGGTTTTTTCGTATATTGCATAAATTTCAGACACAAATTACGCGAAACCTGTTGTTTGCTTTTCCAAAACACTGCACATGATCTTTTCTGAAGAGTTGATTTTTGAAACACATTTTGTCTAAGGTATAAATTGCTATCTTCAATTTAGTAGTTTTGAAATGGTAACTTTTTGAATTTTCGAAAATACGGAGAGTTCATCGAAAATGTCACTATAACCATATTTTTTACCGTCCATTGATACAAACGAAGAGAAAATTTAAAGAACACATTGGTACCGTTTTAGAGAGACAACATTATTTAAAAAATTAAAATTGCCTATATTTCGTACAACGGTATGCGAAAACTGCTCATATTTTCGAAAAATTATACATTACCTTATTTCAAGTTCTGCACTTTTGCAATTTTCCAAGAACCAGGGATTTTAACGAATATGAGACCTGCAACATTCTTTAAAGCACCCTTTACGCTATGCGAGGACAAATACAAATCAAAAAATGTGGAGCCTTTTTTGAGAAAAGTTTGAAAATGTTTTTGAGACTTCATGTAAAGTACCCCTAAAAATCAAAATATACGTTTGACCGTTGAGCACAGAAGAACTGACAGACTTGACGTTTGACTGACTTTACAGACCGAAAAATTCTGTTACCTTAACATGAACCAATTGCATATTGTTCATTTTCAATAGCGCGTTCTATTGCTGGTTTGGAATGCAAAGCTACCGTGAAACCGTTTCTTCTTCTTAACTATTAATTTATTATTACGAAACCAATTTAAAACTTCTTAAATCGTAATTATATTTTTACACCCACAAGAAGCAGAAGTTCAGAGAGGCAACAAAATTTACAAACCACAAATGAATTAAAGAAAATAAGGCTGAAAAAACACAGAAATGCAAGGAGACCTGCAGGTCTAAATGAATTGTAATGGCTACGAGCTGGTGACTTTTCTGTTGGCAATGCAGCGACACTAGGAGGCCGCCCTCTGATCTCTCTCGAGGGGAAAGAAACAACGATAGGGCGACCTCTCCCCGGTGTTGGTAACATTGTCGGTGGCCGGGTCTGGGCGGCGGCCCTGAAGGACGGCCTCCTAAGGCGAAATCGGTCGGGCGGCCAATGGCGGGCCGGGTAGCGTACAATAGAAGGCGAAGGCGTCCCACCGGAGACGGTGCATGGAGAGGTGTACACATCCACAGAGGTCGTGCACTAAAGCGGAGTCGTAGTGGCTGTGATTCGGTGCTCTGCCGCTGGCCCTGGCTTGTATACCCAGGAAGGACTGCTTGGTTAAGGAAAGAGCTATGCCCCTTCCACTGCCCATCCCATTTCCACAGAGATAGGGGAAGCGTGACAACTAGCGCTCCCCCTACTGGTGCGGGGATACCTCATATTTGCCGTAACTTATCAGAATAAATCAACGTGGTCATTTATTGCCACTCAGTTCATTTCGAAGGAAATCCATAAACAATATTCGAGTAACTGCAAGTGTGCAACCGGGAGCGGTAGCTCAGTGCATCAACTGATGTCACTGCAACGCCTCTGGCCAAGAGGTCCTAGGTTCGAGTCCTGACGGCGGCAGGATTCTCGACACTAGCTTTTCAGCTACGTCGAATTCAGTCGCTGTCTGGAGGAGAGTTCTAGCGGCCGGCTGCTCTGATCGCTAGTTTTCCATGGTTTCTCCGATCAACACCAGGCGAATGCCGGAGCAGCACCCTAACAAACGGGCCACGGACCGCGCGCAATCTGTCCTTCCTCTTCCTTGTCCTATCCTCTCCCCTTACACACACACTTACACTAACATGCACTACACTACCACATATTCCGGGAGACCGGTCAGGAGCTTAGAGCTTGTCCCGGCTGGGGGGTGCCGCGCTGGTGGGAGAGTCCTGGTTAGGGGAAACCCCACTAGCCGACGGTAAGCCGGCGCCGGATCTCGCCATCCAGCGGGGGAAGATCACCGCCATCTCCCGTGAAAAAAACATGCACTACACTAACGTGACTAATGACCAAAGCAGTTAACGCGCCCGGAAACACAAAAACATCAATGAATCAAGCGAGTGTGCGTGTGTGCAGTCATGGTTGGACCACTCCCCGTGCACCTATAGAGACATCTGAGGTGCAATTCGATGCGTCTCGGTCTCCTAGTGGGGCGCTAAAAATCAGTTTCCAGATTCCGCCAGAAGATTAAAAAAAAGTTCCAAAAACTACCTAGATAGATCTATGTTGGTGACTTTGATTAAACCCCAGAACTCAAAGGCAATGTTCGCTCCACGACGCCATAATTATCTCCCACGAAGATGGCAACACCGATTGGTCTGGAACATGTGAAACACGCGATAGAACTGTCAAAAGTGATGCTGCTTTGAAAGTAAGAAATGAAGTGTTTCGTCCGTATTACCGAATGTTTAATACAAAATTTCCAAACACATATGTACTACAATATTACCTTTGAATTTATTAAATTTGAAGAACGCCCAGTGAATACGAAGAAAACCAGAACCGTGAGTAACCTTAGAGAACAAAAGCACATACGTATTTGACTTTGCACATTGGCGTTCTTAATGGTGCAAATACGGCTGAAAATCAAATGCAATTGAAGAAAAGTTTGTAACAGAAGTTTCGGAACTAATTGAGAATGATCTTATATTCAGATTAGAGAGTAACGCTGAAAAACAACTTACAGGTGATTTTTATGAACATTTTTGTACCTATTGGTAAAAAATAATATAAAATGTAGCTACACTAAATTCTAAGTATGTGCATACCTGCAAGTACTTTTTTTCGGTGCTTACAATTTTGATATTGCAATATTACCAGATGATATCCCGTTACGAGTTAATATTTAAGGTCATTTGGTATTGAGAAGTTTTGAACAGGAGTATAATATTAACAGTTATTACCATTCACTGATATGTCCAATGTGAGAAACTGTAAGAACTTATTTGAACAAAGCTATACATGACATTTAGAAATTTTCGTCACACTAAAAAACGTTAAAAACAGTTTACAGAGATGGCGACTCCATATTCAACTAGTATCTCATATTATGAATTCACTGAAGAATAGTTAAACACCTCTCACAGCTTTTGCTGCAGGAGAATGGCCAATAAAAGTTTTAGACATCATAGAAAAATATTAGTCTTTCTGTTCTTTTGGTGTTTTATACAAATTCTTGCAGTTTAGATTTAGATCATCTTTTTGTAGAGAAGTAGTTTCTTGCACGTGACGATACGATATCCTTTTCATTTTCTCCCAAAATTAATCTTGTAATACATCTTTATACATTTTAAAACGGGAAACCACGAATTTCATGAATGTATAATTTCTTGTTCCTCTTCCACCTTAATTCGCTCACATCTAATCATTTTAATATTTACAATTTTCCCTCCTCATTCTCTCCTTATAGTCTAAGCCACACATTTATAAAGGTCACCAACCGTTAACTATCTTCCTACGTCAATTTCTTGTTTATAAAAAGAATAAATTTGCACACATGAACAAGTAATTGCTACTTGCAGATTACGCTGATCCGGTTTTACCCATTTAAAATGTAACTGTTTTTTTTATTCAGCGACACGATCTGCATATCTCTTTATCTATGTTCTTTCACTAGCTTTAAATGCATACAGGGAACCTAATGAGAACTGCATTTTTGTTTTTCAGCCTATTTCTCATAAGATGGTGCTGCCCGAGCCACATCATTTTTGTGAAAGATTTCATTGCCAATCCTACAGAATAAATATATCACCTTGTCATTTCACGTTCCAAACACCCTTCACCTAGTGGCGTTCCACTCCACGCGATGAGTGAAAATTCGCTCCTTCGCTTCCCTTCACCTCGTCCCGCCCCGGCGCGTTCACGTCCCCCTCCTTCAGCCTCCTCGTCACGACGCGCTCGGCCGTTGCGTGACCCGAGAAATTTGGGGCGCCGTCCGCCCACCAGGTTACTTTATTCTTTGCGCCCAGACGTTTCAGTTCCCCGTGAGATAAGACACTTTCCTTCACCTGCACAAAGCGCGCGTCCTCCACTGCAACATGCGAATCGCCCATTCCCACGCCCAGGGATTCTCACAGAGGATGCTCTTCGGCCTCTCATTAGGTCCAAAGGATCGATGGCTGCTGAATTAGCATCTCTCAATAATAAATCCGGGCGAATTCTGCTTGCGGCAACTTCAAAGACGGAGCGTAACACATTTACATTCTTCATTGCTGACATGAAACACAGCACATAATTATTTGTCTCTTCTAGTCTAACCTATTGATAAAAGAGCAACGATGACTTACAAATATCGGTTTCGTCTCCATCTATTACTACGTATTGCTAAGAACATTTATCATTTCTTTCTACACATTGAGATGTAACAATACTTTTTTGAAGTTACATAATAAGTTTTACTAACTATATGAAGTGCAATTAATATTTAGAAGAATCAACATTATTCAAGTGAATCGGCGAAGAACATTATATTCGGTTATTATCCATGAAAGAATGTAGATACAAATTACTTGTAGTTCGAGAAACTTTTACCTGAGCAAAAATTCTACAGATACTCTATTGCATTAAATCGAACTCATAAGTAAAATCGAACTCCAAAGTAAAAACATCTTACTTGATTTATCACTTTGCATACATCTCCTTTCTTTCATACGCATTTCAAAGTACTTCCAGCAATCATACAGTATACGATGAGTCATAGTATACAAGAAAAATTCAGATATTTATTTAGGCTGAAAAGCGGAATACGATGATGGTTTTTGTTGTGCACGTGAAGTTTCTGTAAGTTACATAATTTATTTATTGATAATTTTTAGTTATTCAAACTTGTATCACTTTAAATGATTATGTTAAGATGTCAGAAAACTTTGCATACCTGCTTCATTTCAATACTGCTACATTACTCCCAAATTCCATCATCGTTCTGCGACATACAGTGTCATCAGAATTCTTGTCATTAACTTTCCCACTACAAAAGGAGATGATGTCATCACAATCTGCCAGTCTTCCAGTTGCGATGCCTTTTGACTGATTAAATAGAGATTTCGGACGCGCCCACTGCAAAGTCATTAGTTCAGTAAGTGCAGTGCATGTTTATATCGCGGAAGATAGCTTTGATCTTCCCCCTCTGGATAGTGAAATGCGACGCCTATCTACACGTCAGGTAACGGTGTTTTCCCCAACCAGGTATCTCTCACCTTTGGGGCACCGCCCCTGCTGAAGAGGATAGGCAAGGAAGACGCGCGCGGCCCGTTTGTTAGGGTAGGACCGTGGCCCATTTGTTAGGGTACTGTTCCTGTACTTGCCTGGGGTTGATCGGAGAAATAAAGGAAACCTACCGATCGGATCAGCTATCTAGCTAGAGTCGAAAATCCTGCCACCGTCGGGACTCGAACCTTAGTACCTCAGAGGCACTGCAGTAACAGCAATTGATGCCCTGAGCCACCTAAGCCGGAATGCCTTTCTATTCGCCCTATTTTTTTGCACCTGACATTTCGCAAGAAAAAACAATGGACTTTGTGTTGTCTACGTGACAGAATAATCCAATTTTAGACATTAAAAAGTGTGTAATCAGTACAAGAAATCGCTTTACTACATTCCATAGTTATCACAACATAAACATTTCAACTTGTTTTTCTCATATGAGGCACAGTGTACTTACAAAACGAAGATTGGTATTCTTGCAGCTTCTCTCTTAATCTGGTACGAAGCAGATTTATCTTCTTTTCTGCGCAGCCTCTGTAGGGATTCGCACGCCTCGTACCCAACATTCCTTAAAAATTCATGATGCATCTCCTCACCTCGTGGAAGAGGGAATGTTGCAACGTTTTCTCGTAAAACAGGCAGCATGCGCTACAGAAGATCAAAAATCACAGGTGCACCTAATCTCAGATTTTACATTGCACTAACCTTCTAAGTTTATCCTTCAATGCGAATCGGACGTCCGAATGGCCGGAAGTGATACTGGTCATTCCCCTCAGAAGCCCTGCTCCCCACGATCTCTGGGGCCTCTTAAAAGCATGTGGTAGGACAGTTGACCTTTGACTTTTTGATGTGTATACTTCAGGAGTTGTATGACACCAAGCGGGGTCTTACACGATGAATATTCATTTCTCTCCCTACACTTTTGTAGCTACTTGGACGCTTTGCCGGGACTGTGCTTAAATGATTTATCACATTTCTCTTTCCCGCCTCGCCTTGGCTGGCACGAAACCGTGCGCGCTGTGTGTGGAGCAGTGATACGGGGGTCTTCGCCGCTTCCAATGGCATCTGCACTGGGCTGTGTCTCATCAGTGCGATGTTAAGATCTTTATTTAACCTTGTATATTTGACTTTCTTCACTGCCGCCTTCAACGTTTGCACGAAAGGTTCTGTCTCCCCATTACTTTGTAGATGAAACGGAGGACTCTTTTCATAGCGAATTCCATTAGCGATACAGAAAACGGAAATAAAATTGATGTGACTAATGTTTTCGGAAGTCCCGCAATTGAAAAGAATTCTCAAAAGGACTTTCCACAGACCATGGTCTCATGGTTGTGTTCCTATGGCAAAGGTTCTGAAGTAATAACTTACATCAGTCACGTTTTGTCATAAATATTCCAGAAAAGTGCAGCCATTATGAAATGTTCTTGGTGCGACAAGATGTTCAAAGGGTCAAAAGCGATTTTTAGTGAATGCTTTAGTTTCCATAAACGGTATTTAAAATTTTAATACTTATTCCGCAGTCGATTTGAAGTGATATTGCTAATTTTTATTAAAACCTATCCCGTTTTCGCTCCATTCTAGAATGTTACCTCACAAGTGAATCGACGACATACCTTCTAAAATCATATTTGCAGCTATTTCACTTGCTTCCGCGATTACGAGCATCCATTTTCAGTTCCCTCCTACTCATTTGCAGCAGAGTCGATCGCATTCTGCTGCGGATCAAACGGAATCGCACGAAAGCATCCTACTGCACGAGATCAGCTTGAACACATGTCTCATGTTGTAAATAAAGAGTTCTCACAGTGGAATCCTCGATAGCTTGCCGCTCTTGTAATATTTATGCTTTCAAAATTGAAGTAGGCAATGGCTCAAAAACGTAATTGCTTTAATATTCATACCCCCGCAGGTGCGGAGCTAACGCGCTGCCGAAACCGCTTCCTTAATATATCTAGACCAGAGTTTCCCAAGGGAATCGATATCAAATCCTTGGGAATCAATAAAATTTTAAAGGTCAATAGCTGAATACACTCTGGCTTATAGACATTATAATCAAGAACAAGATTTCGTTGATCACAAAAACGATTAGTGAAGTTGATAATTACTTGCCTTTTGATACAAAGGCACAACCAGCGGGGGGGGAGGGGCTCTTGCACATGGTATCTAACTTCAGCCAATAAGCTTCAGACACCAGTTTGCGTCACAATATTAGTGGGAATTTTATGTGCAGACATATACCAAAATTATCACATCGTTACAATACATAGAAACACGTTTATGAAGCATTTCTTTTAAATATTACATCTTGTACACCTTCATCGCGTTATTTTTGGGTACTTGCCGTTCAAAATTGTCATTTTTTACCACTTTCAAAATGTTTCTCAACACTACTCGCTCTCTATGCACGGCGACCAGCGTCTGGACTGACGTTTCAAACTAAGTGCTTGTGTTGTGGCCACGTATTCGTAACGCAAACTGGTGGTGCGCAGAACGAGCAAAAATCGGTGCCCACAGAGGAACTCACTCATGTATTTCCATCATGGCCACAACATGTAAAAATAAAGTACGAATTCGCTCCATTACGTAATTACTGCGCAACAATCAAGATTATAATTTAACTTCTCAGAAGCGGAATAGTCTCTCACAATTGGAAATCGAGATACGAAAAGTAGTACGTGGAATTTTTATTTTTAAATCAGTTACGTGCAATTCTTTCTGTTATAATTATGTTGCATGCGCCATATTTCAAAGGAAATGTACGAGCGTCGATGAAGCAAAGCATTCTTGTCAAATCAAGAAAAAGAACACCAGCTGTGTAGATTCACCAATAAAAATGTTGCTTCTATCTTTTTCTATTTGTTACTTGGTTAATCCACTTTCCAGTGCAAACGATCACGTCAAAAAGATCATAAAATTGGCCATAATAGAAATTAAAGTATAAATCACGTCAAATCTTTAATAATAAAGGATTCTCTTCCGGAATAAAGGATGTAAATTCTTAGTTGGGTGCGAACTTCGTGTGAATGGACGATATTTCTATGAAGGGACGAGGCATCGGGAAAGACGGAGAGGGATAAGACGGCGCTCGTCCGTGGAGTAAACGACGCGCAGGCGGGGCGCCCAAAGCGCCGCGCGGCGCGGCCTCTCGGGGCGGAGGGCGGAGGGCGGCGTCGCGCCGGGTCGTTGGGCAGCGCCCGCCGCAGTTTTCCAGTGCCCGAGGGGCGGGGCGCGACGCCCCCCCCCCCCGGCAACACGCCGCCGAAACCGCCTCCTTCCTTAAACATGAGCCGCCGCCTCGTCGTTTCCATGTGAGAGGAGGTCGTCGGGGGCGGGGGCCGTAAGTGCCGGAAGGCGAGCGGCCGGCGCCGTTTGCTGTGGAAATACGCGCCCAGCGCCCTTCGCCCGTCGCGATCGATGGGAGCGCGCGCGCGCCCGCCGCCGCTGCACCGGCGGCGCGCCGCTCAAAGGCCGCGCTCCACATCAAATGCGCTGGCAGCGGCCCGCGCCGCTCCGCACACACCGGCAACGGCGGCCGCGGCCGCGACCGCTGCCCTGGGGAAACATCGCGCTCGCGCACGCCCCCGCGCACAACCCCGCTCCAGCGCGCTCTTCAAACCTACGCGCAATGGGGGATGGATTTGGGTAAAATCTCTAGTATTGGCCAGTTAAGAACATTTTTGTAATTTTCTCAAAGTTCTAGCGCCGCAGTACTAAATTATATTCCTGAAACTCAATGATCCATTGGAAAACATCTTCCTCAATAAATCCACGGTCAAAAAGTGGATATTTTTTAATTTGGTCTATTTTTTTATTAATTTTTCTAAATCTTGGTTTTGTTCAAGGAGTGGCCACTTGAAAGTTGTAAAATTGTTGGTAGTGATCAGATTTTCGACTCAATAGTGGTCAATATATATTCTAATTCCTGCATTTGTTTGAGTTCAAAAAAGTCTAAAATATTACTGGTTAGTGTTCAACTAATGCAATGATAATGTTTGCAATGGAATGAAAACAGCTTATTTTTAAATATAAAATATGTCAAAAGAAATAAATTATCAACGTTTTCAAACTCACTTTTATCAGCTCCACTTTCTGATGGTTTCAAGCAAGTGGGAAGCCTGTAATTTGTATTTATTTCTCTCGTACTAGTTGTGGTACAGAAAGAGTATTGTCAAATTGCTGCAAAGATTTTTCGGAAGAAAAACTTCATTCAGAAATATTGGTTCACAGTAAACAAAAAAAAGTCTGTCTTTGAAACTATTAGTGGCTAAATTAGTAGTAAATGTTTCATCAGAATTGATATTCTCCGATCTATCTGTCTGATGTCTTTATCTTTTCAATTTGAAACGGAAATGTTTATCTTGGGGGTTCTTTGTAGCAAGCAACAACAGAACCTAAATATACTCAAACAATACTATTATTTTTCTTTAATTTTCTCTCGGAGAGAAGAAAAAATGCTCATAAATAAGACACATGTCTATTTGACTTTTTGTTGATTTCTCTGAATTTTTGAAAACTGCAAAAGAATTTTAAAAAAGTCTGCGTCTTCCTACAACTAAAATACTAAAGATAGAGATTTTTTAAAACTAAAATCTGTTCTTC
This sequence comes from Teleogryllus occipitalis, assembly GCA_011170035.1. Taxonomy (NCBI): domain Eukaryota; kingdom Metazoa; phylum Arthropoda; class Insecta; order Orthoptera; family Gryllidae; genus Teleogryllus; species Teleogryllus occipitalis. The sequence goes on along the minus strand of BLKR01000600.1, from coordinate 114,759 downwards.
AAAATTTTATCGTTAAATAAGGCCATGCATACGTCTTTCAAAATATGAGTAGTTTTTTCTAAGTTTTAATGTAAAATAGTAATTTTAAAAACACGATTTTCTGAGAGACACTCTCAATTTTTTATTCAATTTTTTTTTCTAGAATAGTGTAAAGTATGCTTATCAAAATCCTGTGCAGATCCCGTTTTCGTTGAAATTTCAGTATTTAAAAAGTTACAAGTTTTAGGAATAATACGAGAAAGTATGTGCTGTTGAAATCCCACGAGTGTGATTCTTTTCGAGGTTTACTCTGTCTCACATTCCCCCATTGTCCCATCATTGTCTCAGCAACTATCGCCTAACAATTAGGTTAGATTTTTACATGCTTAATAATATCTGAAAAGAAAATAAGTGAATGTGCGAAGATCGCGCGCGGGCGGTCGATCGCTCCCGACGGTGTGAAAGCTGAACTCGAGGTCAGCGACCTCGCGGCGGGGCGCGCGAAACCTTCACTGGCGTTACACGGCGCACGCTTTTCGCGATAAGGGTAGGATGCTGGACTATGGGTGAATTAGTGAAATATTGTAGCTTCACTATGCGCACGCTTGCCTTTTGCTTGTAGTGGTAGTAGAGCTTAGAGTGAGTTTCTATTTGTTAGCAACTCTATTGCTCTATAAAAATGAAATCCGTTCATTTAACGTTACAAATAAGTTTTCTATAGTTCGGCAACGAAAATATCTAGATTTTGAAATGTTAATCTCTCGATTTTTTAAATTTATTATTATTATTATTATTATTATTATTATTATTATTATTATTATTATTACTATTACTATTACTATTACTAGTATTTTTTCATCTTTCAACTATTAATAGTTAAATAGTTGGGAAGGGATTCTGAAACTCAAGAAAGAGTGCGCAGATGATTTTCTCCCCCCATACGTCACATAAAGTTTTTGAGTAAATAAATAAATAAATAAATAAAATATTGTTGTATTATTTGCGTTTGAAATTAACCGAAAAACAATATTCTCTACGGCGGCGGCTACCATTATTGAGGCTCCTTCTGCAGCTTCAAAACGACTGAAAAACGAAACGCTATGTTGCGTGAAATCCTGACTCCTAAAATGTAAGAATAAATTGAAAATTATGAGCAGTGTCGAATACGAATTATGCCATGGAGCTTGAAATATTAACGACATTCGCTTTGTTATTCTCAATTTGCAAACAAACAGGTCGCTTTATTATTAAAAATTTACTTCTTCGCATTCGTCAAGAGTAAGGCCGTTTCACACATGAAACGAGCTAATCGTACAACGCGTACGAGAAAGGTTCCAGGAAGCGCCGCCATGGGTACGGTAGCCAAACAGGATAGTTCGTAGAGCTCTGCATTCGAACGAAAGGGGAAGGGGTGACCTGACACAGCACGGTCAGAAAGGGATCCCTGTTTAACGGACGTTTCGGCCGGACGTGTCGCGTCACTTGGTTATGTGCAGAACAGCCGACCGTCGCCGGGCGCTCGGTCGGTGCCAGGCGCTCGGCCGCTACCTGACGTTCAGCAGCTATCTTGGCGTGTAAAGCCACCTCTCAAAGTGAAGGAAAACACTTTCAAATAATTAGAAACTACGAATTTTAATTGAAAGAAGATTCAGTTTCAAAGAAACGGGTTATTTATTGAAACTGATTAATGGAAAAGAAATTTAGTGTGGATAATAAAAGCCGCCGGAATTAATTTGGAAAATTGAAGGCAAATAAAAGGGTAAAATTTGAAGGATAATTTATAATAAACTTTTTAGCTATAACAATAAGATAGAATAAAAATAAAAACTAACATAATTTTTGTCCAATTCTTTTTCATTGTTAATTATTACACAATATTTTAATAAAATGTACAAATATCTCTAATAATGTAAATAGGTCTGCAGTACATTTTTAAGTGAGCAAACAACATAATACAGTATTAGAAAAAAAGGTTACTTATTAGAGTAAGAAATTAAAGTATATAAAAAATGGGTCAGGGAAAATCAGTACGATTGGTAACATCACTGAAGCATCTTACAAATCTTCATGTGATTCATATTTATTAATTAAATTCAATTAATATTTGGTCTTAATTTGTGAATTATTTAAGAATAAAAATTTGACTAAAATTTAGTTCAAAAGTTGAGTGAACCGCAGTTCACTCCGGTACGAGCGCCCAAGACGATGTCGAGTATAGACGCGATGTTAGTGGATATGAGTTGTGAATCGGATTCCGAAAGTGAGTTCTAGTTGATAATCGGTATGTTATACCGTTCTTTGGAACAAAAAAGAGAAAGAAGCGTTTACACGAGGAAAACAGAAACACATGGAGAAACCATTCGCAAAAACTACGACACGTCACCCTCCGCTCTAACGTGCGCGGGTCCAATAAGCATAGAGGTTCGCAGAAACCCAATATAAGTCACCCTGCGTCATGTCACGGACCTGCGTCTCATTTTGCGACTAGCCTTAAGGCCCTTCACAATTTAAACACAAATATAAGCATAACACATAAACGTAAGCATTAACATAAGTAATAGCCTGAAGTATTCACAATGTCGAACATAAACGTAAGCAAAATTAGAGTTTCTATTGGTTGTGAGACATTCTAGTTTACTATTGGTTGGATGTGAGAATCGATTTCGATATATCGACAGTGTCCATGACAGGAGAGGCTCTTGCCATGGATTGCGTTAGTTCATCTATCGACTTATTTCGATACTCGATTTTGAGATAATATACTGTGATTGGTTCATTCCGTATTTTTGACATAAGCATAAGCACAGAAGCTTGAAGCTTGCAAGCTATTAAGTTTAACTATAGTTGTAGCTATTAACGTCTTACATGTTATGATTATGCGAACGCATTGTGATTGCGTCCGCTTATGGACGTAGTTCAACTTTCATGTTAACGCCATTCTTATGTTTATGATGCATTGTGAATGGGGCGCTCGGCTGGCGGCGGCCAGGGGCAGCGGAGCGCGCGGCGTCGAGAGAGCGAGTGGCGAGGGAGCGCTGAATACAGGCCTCTGTCTACGCCCCCGCGGCGACCGGGAGGGCTCCGCCCTGGTGCACGCCCATTGAAATCGTTTCCTACTAAAACAACTAGCTCGTGCACAGAAATGAAGCATGCTTCATGTTGTTGTGCAGATTGCGGCCAGTTTGACTCCATAACGACGAGAAAGGGCCGCGTAATACAGGCTTTAGAAGCACTTAAGAGTTTTGCGCGAAATGTTCGTTTGGTGCAGGCCGATAACGTTATCAGGAAATATTGGTTTATTATTCTCATGAGATACACGTTTGCATGAAACACGACGAATTTAAATTGTTGTCAGAAGAGAATCGCAGAGAATTGTGTGCCGCTGCTTCATTTGCTCTCAAGATAACGAAAGTTCTATAGATCCTTGCGTCTGACTGAATTAAATTGCACCAGTCGAGAGGAATTTTAATGTACAAAAATTAATGCATGAGACTCCGCAATTATATCGCAACGGGTCGTCTAATTTGCTTCATTTCTCCATTTTGTAGCTCTGAAAATGAGCATTTGAGGACCCGAGCAGATGACAGCAACATTTATTCTGCTCCAAGAATACAAAACTATTTTTAAATGTAATTTTTGAAATTTCATCCAACAGGGATTTAATTGTTAAATAAAAACTAAAAACATTTATTAATAATTCCAATTTAATTACTTTTATCGTCTATTATTAAAAACTTCCAATATGAATAATGATATTACGACTAATAGAAATAATTAGCATTTCAATACTAGTTTTCTTACAAACATAAAATCATTGCGCTTGCTTTAATTTAATTATTTTATTTTTATTGAATTCGATTGCTGATTCGATTACTAATTCTACGAAAATACACCTCTCGTCTTAAAAGTTGAATTCAATATTATTAAAAGCCTCTCCTATCAACTTCTTGTAATTAAGTAAGAACATTTCGCTCGTTGTAAACGATTATTTTCAAAGTGAAAATAGGTTCACACGTCGAATTGCTAAGCATTTATTAAGAAACAAAATACTCACAAGTTTGTATTGCGCGTTATATGTGCGGTTTTGTGGCACAATCTAAAAACATTCATATTTTTTACTTAAATGTTTGATGCAATCCTTGGAGGTATTTTCATATCCAGCAGAAGAACATTTACTAGGTTGAGTCGATGTCTGCTGCTTGATATGTTGATGGCTTCTTGATAATAAAACCTCTTACATAAATTGCATTTATAGCACGTTTGTGCAATGATAACATTATAAAATCATAATTTCTTTCAGATAGTCTAGAAAGTGGCGCATACTCTCATACAGTATTCGGACATGAGAGTCCAATTTTTTTCAAGAGCAGCTTGGAAAATTAGCTAAATTACTTTCCGCACTAGTACTTAAAGTACATCAATTAGCAAATAAAATATGTATCAACACACAAACGGAAAAATATGTAGCACGTTCTCGTGGTCGACCTTTAAATTGGTTTGTAACATGGCCAAACTGACATAAAATTGAGATCTGAAAATATTGTACATTACGTGCCAAAAGTAACTTTCCATGTCACAACGGGATTCCTAGACCTGTACTATCGGCTTCGTCCGGAAACTCTTGTCAAGCAATTCCTTGCCTTGTAATGTAAATTACTATCGGGCACTCCTGGAAGTTCGTTTCTTATTGAATGCAAGCTATGATGAACAATGGACGATAGAGGGACCTGGATACCATGAACTTGTCAGAGAAAGGAATTTCTGAACACCGACATCGTTAAAGTGTAGACATTTCTGGAATACCAGATTTACACAAGAGAAAGAACGCCTTTACTCGTCTAAAGAGCTCAGGGTATTACGTTTCATCACATGCGAATTTTTGAAACGTTATTAGTACGATAATGAAATATTTTTATGTTAAAATATACTCTTGGACCTACGTCTAAATATGACATCTTATACAAAGATGGAATTAAGGACATCCTCAATTGATTTTAAATAAAATTGAAAGAAATCGATCTGTTACTACAATAAACAAACAAAAATCTTTCGTATAAATTACGGATGTTATTGTCCATCCATTTAATTTCCATCAATGATGTCATGAATTAAAATTAAGATCAGTGGAAAGATCAATAAACAGATGGGAAGATTATGTTCCGCAGGACTTAAAGAGCTTGAAATTTACTAAATGTAGGCGTATCGTCTCTACAAGAACAAGAAGAATGAGGAGGAGAAGGAAGAGGAGGAAGAGGATGGGGAAGGAAAAAAGAGAAGTTCAGATTTTTAAAAAACCTCTGGAAGGTCCTCTAAGCATTTCACTTTAAAAATCTAATCTTAACACAGCAATTAATTTATTGCAGATAATAATGATGAACAACTCAATCGCCTGACAACAATAAGTGGAAATTAGTTTAAACCACATTGAGAAAAGAGATCTGCAGCACTACTTGGGACAATCACAATTATCAAACAAGAGTTTTATTAAATTTTTAATGATGGAGGGCTGGAAAACAAAATTCCGAGGTCATTAAAATAACATTCGTAAAGTATAACATTTTTAAAAAAATTTCTTTATGGTAGTAGTAAATACAAAATGATTTCATTCAATCTCATTTAAAATCAATTTAAAACACGCAGACTTTCGTTAGCTCTGCCATATATTTTAGGTTAAAATCCCCATGATGTAGAACGACTCTCTCACCAGCTGACCATTAAAATTTTGTTGGTGTTCGGTCTGTTCCTATTAAAGGCATACAGGCCATAAAATTAATTAACAATAATTTATTTTTGATGAGAGCAAATGAAGAGTTTGTTCTCTCGAGAAAAATCTATTTACATTCCCATGCAATGCATTATTTTATTTCCACTAAAATAAAGAAAGAGAGAAATTGAGAAAAGAGAAAAAAGATAAAATATCAATTAAATATCAAGGCACAATTCCCCGCTTCACTCATGGAATACCACTTTTCGTTGTAATGACATGATTCTTGTGAAGGAAGCAGCTTATTTGAAAAATGTCGATTTATGTAAATTGGATGTGCAGTATTAATTTCAAATTTCGTTGTGTTAATTCCATCTCAGAATGAAAAAAATGTTTATCCATTGCAGCTGTGAAATGGATATTCTTAGACACTTGAATAACGACTTTATTCTACAATGATATAAATAATTCGCTGTTATGAATTTGATTTCAATGCTACGACAATTGACATAAATCATAATGAATCTTTTTTACGCCTCCCTGAATCCCCCATTAAAACATGTTTCAATTAAGTATTTACTTTGCAATATTTAGATACTATATATTTTAAATACAATATTTCAATCCAGATTTATTGACATTTCCTCGCATTTGTATACGTAGAAACGGGTTAATAATGGCGAATCTCCAACGTAAAAGATTTTGTATACCTGATAGAATGAGACTCAGCTGTTCTCGAGACGTCGGACTTAAAAACACTCAGTGAATAAAACCTGATTTTGCTGCCGTGTACTACAACACTTTTCAAAAAACTATTCGTAAGGCATCTTACTACTTTCTTCCTTCAATAAATTATTGGAGAAAGATCATTATCAAACGAAGCTGTTAGGCAGATTTTCAAGTTATTTTTTAGTGTAATAAGATGTTACGATATGAATACAGTACAACGTTTTATACTATTTGAAAAAAATCCCAATGGACTAAAATTGTAGTTCAAATATTTATTTTTAACTATTGATCATGGGAAAAGTAACACACTGATATTAAAAATAATGAATAGGTTGATACGGAGTATTATTGATCTTACGTTAAAAAATACTTATTACATAACTGATGTCTATTACATTTATAAAATCGAAGTTTAAATTTGGGTAATCAAAGGAGATAAATTATTATTGTGTCATAATGTTATTATCTTCTTGAATGCCAATAACATGCTGCTGCTGCAATACCCTTTTATCACCCATGGGGATAAGTTTTCAATCAGCACTCTCTTGAGCGCTGGGTGGTGGCGCATGCGCTCCTGGCGGGGGCGCAGCAAACCATTTGCCCTGGCGTAGTCACATATATTTTTTATTCGGTACATGACGAATGCGTTGAGCCGCCTTGATGATAGAACTGTTCTTTAACAACGTACGCAATTTGAGTGTATATTTCTCCTTTTTCCCATCAGCACTACTCATTTTCACAATTATTTCCTACTCGCAAAATAAAATGTCGCTTTTACCACTCGTATCATAAAAAGTATTTCTGTCTTGATAAAAAATATAATAAAATATTAAACAGGACGATAAAGATTCATTATCCACTCAGATAAGATAATCCTATCACTGTTCTTGAAATAACATCTTTCTCTTGTAGACCAAGAACATTTTTCTCGCACCCTTCTCTCGAACATCTTCATTTACCCCAACAACATTATTTTCACTCCTCCTACTCAAAAATGACTTATTATTTTTCATATATTCCCTTTAACTTTTCTGGCAAAAGATTTGAAATTGCCATTTCCACTTTTTGTTAATTCAAATTATTCCAATTATTTATTTTGGATTGTATATATGCGTGAATCTTTTATTGTTGCACTATATACTTTCAATTGTTGAAAATATTAATGTGTAATGTCCCACTGGCATTCGGAACAATGAAAAGTACGAATGAAATTCTTTATTACGAATTGCAAATTAAGTAAATTAGTTTGAAGGCAGATAAGAGGATGCGAAAAAAACTGTATGCACTTTCGTGATTTTTTCAAGCGAGATGGATAGAGAACCGAGGCGGAGCCGAGATCCCCATATACCTCGCTTGAAAAAGGACTACTTCCTTGATACATCAAGTACTGCTATCGTCTTGTACGTATAATAAATTACTATTATATTACTAAAAAGAACGAAATAAACGCTAGTTCGCATAGATCACCAACAACGCAATGCTCTTGTGGTGGTGGTGTGATGTGGGGGGGGGCACTCACCTGGAAGACGAGCAGCAGAGCGGGCCTCATGCCGCGAGCGTGGGCGTCGCCATGTCGCCTCCTCGCCTCCGGAAACCCTGCGGCAGAAGGGGCACAACGCGCATTAACATCCCCAACACGCCTCATTATTATACAGATCTGTCTTCCTTTTCTCGTCTTTTGTTCCCAAAGCACCCCATCCCCCGCACACCTCCCGCGCTCCATTCCAAAAGCGCCGCCTGGATCGCCACCATCGATCTTTCCCTCCTCCCTTGGGGAGGATCTTAGCGACGAATTTGGAGAGGAAGTGGAGAGGGGGGCGAGAAGAGAACTTTGCATGACAATTGCCAGTGTCCTTTTAGAGGCTATAAATCTACAGTACCGCTCGAATTAATCTGAACGCTCACTCAAGACAAAAAGATGTTTTATTTGCGGTGTAATTGTAGTTGAGGGCACTGAAACAGAATGGAATAAGCTTTCCCTTGTTATTTTATTACCGAATGGTACAGTTTCGAGGTCGATAGAATGCCCGACTTTCTTTTATAATTTTTCTTTAATGAAACCTCACTTTAATGATGGCTCGTATAAATAGTAGTTTACTGCGATTTAAGAAGTGCCTTACGACACTCATTTTTACAGGACACAGTTGATTAATATATATATATATATATATATATATATATATATATATATATATATATCAAAGAACTGCAAAAATTACAAGCGTCATGGTCAGGAACGATTACTAGTAAACACTAAATTATGTACTCAGCGCACGGGAAATGTCAAGTCCAAAAACTGAGCTTTCAGCACAGAAGAATAGTTTATTCCTCATCTACTACGATTAATTTGGATTACTGTTTGTCATGGGTCTTCTAAATATTAAGTTGTTCACAATCGTCAACCGCTATCACCAGAGTTTTAAAACGTCGGTGCCTACGCCACATGTGCCAATATACACAAAATCGAAGGTCCAAAGATGATTTTGTTGTACTAGTATTTTCCTAACCAACCAGCACAAATGTGAAGCCTATTAATGTACTTTTTATACGTCAGTAATGCGCAGCCATTACATGAGTATATTTTCAGCAAATTATTGTTTTTGTATTTCATTAGGACAATTTCCAATATTTCCTTCTCTTTTCAATTTTTTTTATCAATCAACCTTGTAAGTGTATTTGAATTTGAATTTGTAAGGCAAGTGAATTTGAGATATATGATACATATGATCAATACGTTAATGAGTAGATGACGCAGATGAAGATGGAGAAAAAAATTGAGCCATGTTCCAATGAAAGGGAGGGGAAGCGAGAAAAGCTGCCACGAACCCGCTTTGTACACTTACGTTACACATTGAGCGGGATTTCAACTCTGGGGCCGGGAAGTGAAAGGCATTGCGCCGTCAACTGCTTTTCGGGTCGTCCCCAATACCCATAAAGCGGAAACATCAGAGCTCAAATAAAAAAACTTCATGCGTTGATTTTGATAAGGCAGAATGACGGTGCAGATCAGTGTACGGAATCACCTCCTTCTATTAGTTATTATCATTGGACTGATAAACCGAAAAAAACAGACGCAACTGAATTATATAAACCGAAGTGGTAGCCGAGGTTTAGCAGCCGCGTCCGTTATTTGCGTTATCAGCCATGTGTTATTCAATACTTTTGTAATACCATCTTCTTGTAAATTCTTATAATACTATATCATATAAAAAGGAAATAACATGCATGATTAATTGATTGATGTTCCCGAGCTTCAACTGCTAATATTAGTCGCTTAAGTGTATTACATGGTTTTCGCGTGAGATGGGGTGGTCTCCCTCAGATGGCGAGATCCAGTGCCGACCTACAAGTCTTTCCAACCAGGTATCTCTCACGAGCGCGTCATTGTCAGAGCCAGGTCAAGCTCTAAGCTTTCGAGTGGTAGTGTAGTACATGTTAGAGTGTGAGTTAGTAAGGGGTGAGGATAGGGCAAGAAAGAGAAAGAAAAGATCGCGCGCGTCCGTGGCCCGTTTGTTAGGGTACTGCTCCGGCATTCGCCTGGTGTTCATCAGAGAAACCTCAGAAATCCACTGATCAGAGCAGCCGGCCGCTAGAATTCTCCTCCAGTCAGCGGCTGAATTCGACCTAGGTAGTGTCGAAAATCCTGCCACCGTCGAGACTGGAATCCTAGGACCTCCAGGTCAGAAGCTCTGCAGCTACATCAATTGATGCCCTGAGTCACCTAAGTCGGTGATATATATGATGTTTTCCTTAGAAAAGGATGGCTCAACCGCCATCTGTAGCTACAAGTCCTTGATTCGATTGTTCTTAACGGACGGCGAACTGTTAAATCCTTAACGGACGCCGACCGTTAATTGTAACTATTTTCGTCTCCATTTGGTAATGTTAAGTAGATATTATATGAAGACAGTTATACGAAAAGGAATAAGGGCTGCAAGTGTTTGCTTTCTTTTGCTTGGAGCTGCAACGCAATGCGAACTCGCGGGCTGGGTGCCTTAGCCGGTGGCGCGGCACCGAGCCGTCTGGATTCAGCTGCCGAGCAGCGGCTGGCGGGCGCTGAATGCATTAAGGGACTTAGCATTTTCATTTCCCAGCGATCGGTTTCGGCGCGCCGCCATTTGCAACTTGCAACGAAATTATCGCCCGCCGCATTCGCGGCGCCGCGGGATGAGGCGCGGGGGGAGGAAACGTAATGGGGAGGGGGTGGGGAGGCAGCTTCAGCGGCGGGTGTCATTCGGCGGGAGGCGCTGCGGCTGAACTACCGGAGGCATTGATATATCGTTTCTTTTCGTACCGATATTTTTCAGTATTTGAGTATAGTATCACCCAAACTATGTTTCGAGATATAACATTATAACAGTAAATTTCACATGTTTCTAATAAGAAGATTCTAGTTTTCTTATGCTACATTTGGAGAACTTTTGGTCTCAATTTTTGAAACGCCTAGAATCAGAAATGTAAATAACAATACCTTTGCAGGCAGTAGCAAGAAATAATTCATTAAAACGCTTCGATCTCTTAAACGCTTTTGTTCAGGCGACCTTGGACTACATAACTGTAATGAAATTCTAGCCAGTTTAACTGATGGCCAATTCTCATTACCTTATTCCGCATCCTTGTTTAATGAAAATAATTACATTTATTAAATAACTGTTTAATATTTTAACTTTTTCCATTATGAATTGAAACTTATCGTAACGTCTACCGTGAATTATACTCAAATGTAATTTCATTTGTATTGGTCGGCTCGTTTGGAAACATCGCTTCTGGGGTTATCGGTGACCCGCCATCTTTGTGTGCGCAGTAATTCACCGTGTTTGCTCTCGTCACCGCTGTCCGTTTGTTTCCTCTCGCCTTCATTCCCCCAAGCGAAAGCCCATGACGGCTTCGCTGGGCAGGTGCAAACTCGCAGGTGCTCAATGAGAAGCGAAGGTGCGAAGCAAAAATACTTGAATGGTTTACTGCGGACTCTGCGTCAAACACATTTATTTAGTAAAATTCATTATTTAGTGCTGTATCTGCGCTGTCCTCAAGTTTCTCAATAGATTTTATTATTTGAATTCCGGTATTTTTGCTGTCAAACGACTAAATGTTTACAGAGGATTCAAACAACAGATTACAACGGGGTGTTTTAAAATGATAAAAATAAATATGGTAAGCCTCCCTTTCTAAAAAGTGTAGTATTTGGAGCTAAGCATTAAAGGTCGTCGTGGTGTACGTGCGATACTCGTAGGTCGCCGGTAACCCCGATATCAATGGCAATTGCGCGACGCGGCGCGGCGGGGGGGTGGGGGGGGGGAGGCGAAGTGAGATCGCATGCGGGTGAGCGTCTCCTCGTAGGAGGGCGTGTGGGGACGGGGGAGGGCTGACGAACGGCCCCCGCGCGGCCTCATTACGACGCGCGCCGCCCGCGGGGACGCAGATGCTATCGCGCTTTGTTTTTCATTTGCGCGAGGCGGAGGGGGCGGGGCGCGGGGCGCGGGGCGCGGGGCGCGGGGCGCGGGGCGCGGGGGCGGGCGCTGGCGAGACGCGACGCGACGCGACACAGGAAAAGCCCCGATGGGTTGTTAGAGCGCTCGAGGACGGGGGCAGGGACATGCACTTACGCGAAGCGACGCTGGAGTTCGGGTCGGAGCGGGGGCGGAGACGTGCGCTTGCGAGATAGACAGGGGCGGGGGGGGCGACGCGGGGACAACTCCGCTGGACTGTCGGGGTCTTAGTCTGGGGCAGGGTAGGATAATGGGGCAGAGGTAGTGGCAAGAACGAGAACGGTGGCGGGGATCAACGCTTAAGCGACAACACGGGAGAGCAACTGCGACGGACAGTGAGGGTGACGAAGCGAAGGCGGGGCAGAGGCGGGGGTGGAGTTGATTGATTGATTCTTAGTGATTCAGGACGCGTCAACTGTTAAGATTAATCTTGTGAGTGTAGTGAATGTTTTCTCCTCGGGAGGTGGCGGTGTTCTTCCCCCGCTGGATGGTGAGATTCGACGCTGATCTACCGTCGGTTAGAGGGATTTTCCCCAACCAGGTATCTCCGACAATCGGAGCCCCACCCCAGCCGAGAAAAGCTCTAAGCTCCCGACCGATCTTCCGGTACGTGTGGTAGATTGTGTAAGTAAGGGTGAGAATAGTATAAGGAAGAGGAAGGAAAAATCGCACGCGGTCTGTATCCCGTTTGTTACGGTACTGCTCCGGCTTTCGCTGATGTTGATCAAAGAATCCACGGAAAACTACCGATCAGAGCAACTACCGGCCGCTAGAAATCGCCTCCAGACAGCAACTGAATTCAACCTAGCTGAAAAGCTAGTGTCGAAACTCCTGCCACCGTCCGGACTCGAACCTAAGATCTCCCGGTCAGAGGCACTTCTGTGACATCAGTGGATGCCCTGAGCCACCTCTGCCGTTGCGAGGGTGGTGAGAAGGGGCCCGGAGCGGGGACGGCGACGGGAATTTTCGCGACGCGGCCTGTCGCAACGACGGCCCCGCGACGCAACCCGGCGGGGCCGAAACAGCGTGGGCGGGGGCGGGGGCGGGGGCGAGCCCTGCTGGGCCGTGTGCGTCAGGCGACCCGGGGGCTCCTCCCCAGACGGTCAATAGGCGTCGCGTGCGTGCCCCCAAGCACCTCCTCGCGGCCACCTGGAGGATAATTTGCAATATCCGACCTGCCATCGCCACCTGCTGCTCGGGAACATGCGCACCGCCCGTGGCACCTTTGTATTAAGAAGCTGATATGAGCTTGCAATAATATACAACCACATTACAAAATACAAAGAGACGTCAAAATATTGCTGAGAGATTTATTATGATGAACCTACGTGATCTCTACGTTTGACAAATTCTGCAGAGCTTTCTTAAATATTTCATTTCCCACTCCTCTTGTGAATTTTAAATGAAAATTTCAAGAAGCAGTGTTTTTCAAGTAAAAATATTAATTAAAATTTAAATTATTAATTAATTTATATTTTGAGTCCATAAGTTGATCCAAAATGAGTCTCTTCACAAATAATCCTTAATGAAAAGAATAACAAATTTATTTTGTTACAAAGTTTACTGTAAGTACAACTTAGTAAACATATAAGTTACTTTTACAAACATTTACTAAAGGAAAATTTTCTTTATCAAAGGAATCAATCCTGAATGGAAAATTATAAGTCTTTTATATTTTAAAATTACTGTGGATTGTTCAAATATGCGATACATTCTGCAATAGTGATGCAAAAGGAGTACATGAAATTATCACAAAAATAATTACTACCTAATCCATTGGGAAGACACTTTTAATCTAAGAATTGAAAAGTAAGCAAAGCAATACTTCCTTAGTATTTGAAGTTTTTATTCGTCTCGTACATAAAAAGGTATTTAAGGGATATTGTAAGGAATTATGTAATTAAGGATATATAATTGAAATTCTAGAAATAACTCACAATCACCATATGTATCAAGATAACAATATAATACATCAACTTCTTTTTCAACATCAATTTCTTAGAAAATCTAGGAATAATTCTGGACAAAATTAGTAATCCCTCTTTTAAATCCATTGTTGTCTGTGGAGATTTCAATATTTATTTTCTGAGCGAATCCCACGAAAAAGAGCAGTTTCTCAATTTAATTCATTCTTTTAATTTAGATATTACAGTGAACGTACTACATATAACAGAATTAAACACTAAATTAAGCTCATTATGTTATGCATTCAGAATTATTTCTAATTCTGCCAGCCTTCATGCAGCTCGTTGCGTGTATTTTGCAAATGTACATTCCCGCCTGAGATATGGCATAATATTCTGGGGAAGCTCATCCTTTAGTGCTCAGACATTTAGATTGCAAAAGAAAATTATCCGAATAATGAAAAAATGCCATCCACGTGATGGCTGCAAGCCTCTTTTCATTGAGATTGGAATATTACCATTGCCTTACCTATTTATTTTCGAATCTGTAGTATTTGTCAAAAATGACTTACTTAACGGTGGGAACATATTTTCATGTAATACTGATACTCATAGTTACAATACTCGAAGTAGAAATCATGTTCATCAAATGTCAGTATCAACAGCTCACTACAAGAAATTCACAAACAAAACATGTACATTATTTTTCAACGCATTACCAGATGAAATTAAAATATTAAAATTGGTACACAAATTTAAGTTAAAAGTAAAATATTTTCTGCTGCATAACTGTTTCTATACAATTAGACTATACTAATCTTCTAAAAGAAAAAAAATATTTTCTTTAACAAAACAATGATATAGTATAATGAATTAGTTTACATATGTATTGTATATTTTTTTAGAAATGATTTAAATGCCGGTAAAAGTAATGTACTTCAGCTTCCGGGTTAATGACCCCCATCTCGATCGGGTTTTTGATCCATTGAGCAAATGCTGAGATGGCCCGTTGATTTGCTTCTGGACGTAAATGTAGCTTCACTATGCGCACGATTTTTGTTTGTTTTTTTTGCTCTCGTTTTGATTGTAGTAATTGTAGAGATTAGGAGTTTCTATTTTGTTAGCAATACAGAAAAATCAAATCTGCAGTTCGGTTACCGTTGCAAATAAGTTTTCTATAACTCGGAAACGAAAATATATAGTTTTTGAAATGTTGATCTTTCGCTTTTTTAATTTTATGATTATTATTATTATTATTATTAATATATTTTTATCTTTCAACTATAAATAGTTTAATTATTGGGACGGGATTCTGAAACTCAAGAAAGCGTGCGCTGATGATTTTCTCCCCCATACGTCATATACACTTTTTTTTACTGTTTTTGACTAAATAAATATCCAACTAGTTTAAGTTAGCATAAAAAATACTTTCATAAAGAAATAAATATTTATAATAGTAAACCTACCGACAATCATGGCAAATAAATCAGACAAGAAATGCAACTCGGTATCTGCAACACAAGTGAGAACATCCTAAAATGAGGCAGAATCAGAAAGATACAATTTTGAACGCAGACAATAATAAATTAACTTTATATAATGATCTCACACCCTCGTTTTAATATATTCATGTGACCATCCAATATTAATGCGAGTCATTAGAGAAATTTCAATTGACATTTATTAATTAACCAGGGAACATACTAACCAAACCACATGTTGTCTGTGTACTTTATTTTCCGGTGTGGTGTGTTTCCCAATAATCTAATGGGAGAAAATGACTGTTACAATGCGTGTGAAGTCGTGTTTTTGCACAGAATATCCGCAAACGTACAAAGGAAAAAACGTATGTGAAGCCGCCGTTTTAGCACCTTAATTGTAGCATTGAAACAACATGAGGTACAGTACAAATCATGTGTTTTTCATAGCATTAAATATGCCATATTAATTAGTGTGCAAGTTATTAATTGATAGCATTCCTTCTCTGGGCATAATTTCTGCTCGTCTACAATAAACAAGTTTTTCTGTGTACTGGATTCATGTTTCAAAATGCCAGATATAAAGTTTTTGACAATGAGAGAACCTCCTGTCACACAATTCATCAAAGATTCACTCCAGCACTAATTAGAAGAATATTGCGATTTAAAGGTAAACAAAACTCTTCTCTCAAACGTCATTTCAATAAACATCGCTTAAAAGTCATAACATGTTCCACGTCATTTCAATAAAGATCGCTTAAAAGTCATAACGTGTTCCATGACCTTAACTCTCCTCAATCTTAAAGCAACACAAACGCTCAGGTGAAAAGAAAATAAATTGAGCAGCTGACGCGCTGTTGAAATTGCCCCGTTCGTCGGATGTTCCCGATCCCACGGACGCCCTCGAGCGACGCCTGCGCGCTCCGAGCCGTGCGCGCGGAAAGTTAGGAACTGATAGCGGCCATCAAAGTTGCATGCATGAAGACGCGCAGCTATTGCAGAAAACAATGATGGGGGCGGAGAGCGATCGATGGCGCGGGTGAGTGCTTGCCCCGCGGGGGCTCACCTTCGCCTCGAAATGTTGGCAGCAGTGGATGCGGTGCTTGAGAACTCTGATGAGGTCGCGTGGCGTTACACCGCAACGCAATTCTCTTCGACGCCGAAATCCTTTCGGGAAACACCCTCGGGAAAAGAGGCTTGGCGAGGGGTCTGATTCACTTCGCTGCTGAAGCATTATACCAGCTTCATTAAATCTGTTAACATTAATAAGTACTCATGTTTCCTCAAAAGCCAGAATAATTGTCTTTTACGACAAAGTTGGTGAGGTGAAAAATGTTAGAAGTAAACAATTGGAAGTTCAATGTGTGATTCTGAACAATGTAGAAATCACAATAAAGGTAGCGAAAACAACGCTAAGAAGCATCAATCGGTATTTCATATATGTCTGTTTATCTAGTAACGAGCAAAGCATAACCCCACACGCAAACGAGAATGCTATCTAAAATTCTTGAAAGAAAACCCAAAGACGTTACTCACGCTGCTAACGTTATGGAAGAATCCAAATTCCCGCAGTCTTACACTGAAAGTATCTTTTGATCTGGCACAGTGGTGTAATATTTTCACGTGTTTGCAAGCGTATTGTGACCATCCGTTTTGCCGAGGTCTCGGAAAACGGAGCACATCAATATTCAAGAATAAGATAAGCTGTTTGAACGCGCGCCAACGCGCATGAATACAATCCGAAAATGGAAACTACGAACTATATCCGTAAGAGAGCGTCTCGGTAGAGTATGCGACACCGGTAGTAGGGGAGAAAGAAAGCTTTCTTTTCTGAAGTAACAGCTGGAGAGTGAGGACCTACCGATCACGAGAAGGCGGCACCTCGTACTGCTACGGACTTCAGGACTGCATCTACGATAAAAACTCTTCAAGACATTCGAGGAGGTAATTATCATATTACAATGCATTAAAACAATTCATCAGGAAAAGGATGAAAGTATAAGTGACGCATTTAAAATCTTTGTAAGAGAGAGGAGTGTGAATAGCATGAAACTAACGAGGCCATTCATTTCTTTTCTTTGCAGTTTTTTTATTTTTATATTTATTCTTCTTATACAATAGACTCAGTTGTCGTATTGTAGATTCTTTTAAATATGGAATTAAAAGCTAGTTACATTCTATAAAAGAATACGAAAAGAGTATCAACGGAAAACGAGACGGAGGCCACATCGTGAGTTGAACAACGGTACTGGAAAGGGGCGACTGTGCGGTTCTGCAGAGGGGCGGCTTTGCTCCCGACCGAGCTGCAAGGACAAGGACATCGAGCGATTGGAAGAGTCGACGCCGCAGATTTCTCTACGCCGTGAGAAGACACAGTAAGGTCGTGCCAACTTGAACAATTTGTAGATATTAGAAGGAATAATTTGTTTCGGAAAGAAAGTATTAGTACAGGTTCTTTATACCGATATTCTGTGAAAAATAGAATCAATCTTTTCTTTCAAGAAAAACTTAGCTAATTGTAAAGTTGCAACTAGGAAATTTACGACTGGAATGATTAGGCAAAGTTTTAAGTATTCTTGGAAATTGATTTAAATGAGAGAAAGGAAACAGTGTAGTTAATTATTAAGAGTGTAAGTTGTTTTTTTTTTTCAGCAAGACAAAATTCTTGTATATGTAAAGTGTTTTATGTTCATTTACTGTAACAGCAATTTAATTAGAATATACTTAAGTAAGTGGAAAGTGATTCGACTTGAGTTTCTGTGTAAGTGCATTCAATCCACAACGGCCCACATGACCCTGATCCCCGCTATTCTAATTGTATTTTTTTATTTTGCGCCCACCTTGAAAACCCATTCTGAGCTAGCCGGCGGAGGGGTGGGTCGCAGTACATACATAGATAAACGTTTGAAGACATTCGAAATAAACTTTTTTGAACATAGTTAATCTATGTTGAACATAATTACTATTTTAAACGATACACACAAATAATTTTATTCTTGAAAGTTCTGGCAGTTTTATCTACGTCCCTTAGTGTAATAATTACATAACTATTTTTCTAAAACTATAACATTTGTTGATTGTTTCGAGGAAGTTGGTAACTGTTATATGTCTACCCTCACTTTCGATTGGAGACCTCTTTCTCGCAGACGATGTAGGTCGGAAGCCTTGGTTCCGTTCGACAAAGTGAAGGTGACAAGTCATCCTGAAAAAGCGAAGACCCGCATTTCTCAAGATGTTGTCCGGCGTGGATGGAAGCAGATGGAAAATCCTTTTGCGGTCTTTCTACACTGGCCACTAGTCATGCAACGTCTTCGTTGGTTCTAGAAGGAAAGGTGTACGCTCAAGGATTGATACCACAACACAGTGTTTAACAGAATGTAAGAGAAGTTAATAACAAGTACATCAGGTGAAGTAGTTTTTTGTTTATAAATTCCACTTCTCCCTGGAGAAAAGTACTTAATGGGTTATCGTCATTATATTCAAAATATCATGTTTAACTTAAGCAAAAATACTTTATTACATACTTCTAAGCATTAAGTAATAAGTACTATTATTATATTTCTTTATTTTGATAATTAATACTTCTAAGTATTAAGTAATAAAATACTTTATTAATTAATACTTTATTATATACCCAATTATTGATATTGCAATCAACAAAACTTGTTTTGTTGGAGAAACTAAGGTTGCTAATGACCACATAAAGTGGTTTAAAATAACCAAGAAAATAAATAAAATCACGAAATTGGCGTTTGGAGATGAGAAACTCACAATTCCACCAGAAGAAGTGAGTATCTGATTGTTTTCTTAAACATACTCTACCTTGAAAAAAAGAACTAGAAGCTCTGCTATTCTTTTAATCACAATACAATGCACATTAATGCCACGTCATTTTGATGTATAAGTGACTCCCTTAAAAACTTCCTTAAACGGTTATATGTAAATGATACTTTCAGAAATGAATGTGAACATATTTGGTGTTTGAATGAGAGACGAAATAGTGGTAGAAACGGAAATATCCATCAGTATTCTTTTTCTGTGGGATGAAGTGAGAGTAATGAGGACGTTTCTGTAATGCTAATTTTTTCATCTAGTACATTTTTCTTCGTAAAATATTTTATGATTTCGGGTTATGTTGTTTCGGAGAGTGTGATATCTATTTAGAGGGAAGACAACGTTTGAAAAGCTTAAAAAGCCCCTGCTTGTATGCAACATGTACTGCATTAAGGAGAAAATGCAAATTTTTATTTTATTTCATTATTTCAAGACGCTGTAACTGTTAATTACTTTAGTTACAAAATGAAAACTCTCGGAATCGATTTGCGTTCATTATTTTGAACTTTATTGTTGCTAATACAGGTTTCAACGTATCCCATTCAACAGTATTCTCTACTGCGTCGGGATTGATGCTATAGTATCACGAACAACTATCGCATGCAAAGCTTCAAAGCGTACAACGATAAATCAAATCGCTAGTTTCCATATGAACGAGTCCGCTTAGCTCTAAACCCTATTATTTCTCAAGTCGAAATCCATTCCATGCAGCACATTAATTCACATTGTCTTCAAATTTTGTTTGAAATGGAAAAACAGTGCGCGCACACATGCACAAAGTTGACGGAATGGATATGCCTCGCAGCGTTTAGGAGATTACAGGACAAAGCAAGAGCATTAATGGGTGCATGCTTCATTAAATTGCACGTTCACCTAATTCAGTAACTATTCAAAAAGTAATAACCCGGGCTACGTGACGTAAAGTAAAGGGGCTCTCGCGACAAATGAACTCGCAGAATGATACATCAAAATATGGAAGTAGTTGAAAAGAACCAAAGACGATAAAGCAAGGTATTATATTTTATAAAGTTTATAGAGCGAAATGAAGCGTTCAAAAGCTTTCAAAATCACTGGAAGACGACAGAATGCAATGTAAAGACTTGAATAAAAACACGGAATAAAATTGTGAAACGAATTCACAAGGTCTATTAACGAGTTTAGGTATAATAAGATAAAAATACACACAACAATAAAAGCAATAATCAACTGAAATACAATGAGGTAACAAAAGTTATGGAATACCTTCTAATTTCGTGCTGGACCTTTTGCCCAGTGAAATGCAGCATCTCCACTTGTCATGGATTCAACAAGTTGATGAAAGTCCCCTGCAGAAGTATTGAGCCATGCTGCCTCTACAGCCATCCTTAATAGCGAAAGAGTTGCCGGTGCAAGGTTTTGTGCACGAACTGACTTCTCGATCATGCTCTATAAATGTTCGATGGAATTCATGTTGAGTGATCTGGGTGGCCAAATCATTAGCTCAAATTGTCCAGCCTATTCTTCAAACCAATCGCGAACAATTGTAGACCGGTGACATAGCGCATTGTCAACCGTAAAAACTCCATCGTTTTTTGGTAACATGCAGTCCATGAATGGCTGCAAATAGTCTCCAAGTAGCTGAACATGATCATTTCCAGTTGAAGACTGCTTCAGTTGGACCAGAGTGCCCAGTCCATTCCATGTAAAAACAGCCCACAACATTATGGAGCCACAGCCGCTTGCACAGTGCCTTGTAGATAACGTGGCTCCGTCGCTTCGTGGGGTCTGCGCCACACTCGAACCCTACTATCAGCTCTTATCAACTTAAAGCGAGAGTCACCTGACCAATCCACGATTATCCACTCGTCTAGGATCCAATCGATATGGTCACGAGCTCAGGAGAGGCGCTGTAGACGATATCGCGCTGTTAGCAAAGGCACACGAGTCGGCCTTCTACTGCCGTAGCCCATTAAAGCCAAATTTCACGTCACTGTCCTAACAAATGCGCCCATCGTACGTACCACATTGATTTTTGCGGTTATTTCACTCAGTGTTCGTTGCTGCACCCGGTCATAAAGTGAAGGCTATCGGCCACTACATTTTCCATGGTGAGAGATTTTGCCTAAAATTAGGTATTGTCGGCACTATCTTGACATTGTGGATCTCAGAATATTGAATAGCCTAACAATTTCCGAAAATTGAGTGTTCCATGCGGATAGCTTCAACTACCATTCCGCGTTCAAAGTCTTAATTCCCGTCGTGTGGCCATAATCACTTCAGAAACTTTACATGAATTACTAGAGTACAAATGAAAGCTCTGACAATGCAGTGCTCCTTTATACCTTTTGTACGCGATAGTACTGTCATCTGTATATTTGCATATTGCTTTTCCATTACGTTTGTCTTCTTAGTGTATTTGGGGTCATTAAGGAACATGGAAAACATATGCCTAACATATTATACGAGGAAAATATGAAGATGAAAGAAAGAATATGCAACTTTCTGTAAAATAAAGGAAAATATTAAAACAAAAATGTGAAAAGGAAAAAGCCAGGGGCACAAAGTTATGGTACTGAGCGTTTGAATGATGTTACCAATAAAGTTTAACTTAATAACCTGAGAAAAAAGAGCGAAATGCCATCTATTCATTTAACAACGAAAAAGCAACAACATGTCGATGATACAATATGTGCTGAATTTGTATTCGAATCGGAACTTAGCTTTTTCAATGGTTATGAGGCATACAGCACAATTATGTGGGTGGGGCCTTGTTACCGAATAGACATGATATGCCTGTGTACATTATATCCCAACACCTGCGTATTGCATGAGTCCGCACACTTCATGAACCTCTGGCCGACGCGTTGCGACAAGGCGGAATTTGCTAAAATAGGCGAAGGCGTAACAAATGTAGTAATCGGGACCCAAATTTTTTATGAATATATTTGGTATTTTGGGTCAATTGTCTGACTTTGCCGGCTAGCTAACGGGGTCCCCCAGTTCTAAGTAAAGTTTAATTCCCCCGCTTCGAGTGTAAAAGTGGCGAACGTGACGGTTTCCCTTCACCGTAACTAGCAAACTCCGCCAGTCTGAGCCTTTCTTCTTCACACTGCTACAGAAACAGACGAGTTTAAAGTAAAGCTACAACTATGTTTTTACCCTGACCTGGAATCGAACCCAGGATCGCACCGCGAGAATCTAGTACTCTTTTTATGAGTCACATTAGGGTATCCAAATGTACAAAACGAATAAATCACCCTAACTTCTTTCCTTTCTGGTAACATAACGCATTTCTTACAGATTTGCACTGCATGACTTCCTGTCTGACGTGTCGTCTACCCTCTACCGAAAGACAGGAGACGTCTACCCTCTACTGAAAGCCAGAAGACGTCTACCCTCTACCGAAAGACAGAAGACGTCTACCCTCTACTGAAAGACAGAAGACGTCTACCCTCTACCGAAAGACAGAAGACGTCTACCCTCTACCGAAAGCCAGAAGACGTCTACCCTCAACCGAAAGACAGAGGACGTCTACCTTCTACCGAAAGCCAGAAGACGTCTACTATCAACCGAAAGACAGAAGACGTCTACCCTCTACTGAAAGCCAGAAGACGTCTACCATCTACCGACAGACAGAAGACGTCTACCCTCTACCGAAATACAGTGGCGAGTTGTGCACTCTGGCGCCGGGCTGTGGGCTGCAACCTCACCCGCCGCTCGGGGCTCGTCTTAGGCCCAGGCGCGCGTATGCAGACAATCGATATCGAAGCCGCGTGACGGATGCGGACGGCCGCTGCCGTCGCCGCCGCCGCCGCCGCCGGCGTTGCTGCAGCGCTGTCTGCCGCCACCGCCGCCACCGCCGCCATCACTGCCACCGCCACCGCCGCCGCCGCTATGAGAAACTGCAGCTAACCACCCAGACGGTGCAGGTGCTCACGTTGAAAACAGTGGTCATTCAACTATAGTCTCATGGCTTGTTTTCCCCCTTTGTTTTTTTTCCCCATTCGATGCTTCTACATCCTAATCAGCAAAGATCAAGATAGTTGTAGATTCTGAAGAGGATGTTTCGAACCATACCTAGGTGCCACTTCACAGACGTTTGAATGCACTACGGTGCTGCAGCACTTATCTTGCGCACCTTGCCTTTCTCTATAGTATTTTTGAAATACTTCAATTTAAGCACAAATCGAACCTTCGTTGACATCCTTCAGTGGATTAACTTATGATCTTCGGAGATCCTATGCTACATCTTCTTGTCAAAAGGTCGCTGATATCAGTAATGTGAATATCTTACCGGCACAAGGAATGACGCATGATTCTTCTGCACGACTCAAGCCTGCACAGAAAATTAGTATTCGCCTAATTTCTGACTCGTCTATTTAAGTACATTCATTGCTGTGAGTGAGATAGCTCTGGATTCTGGCTGAATTTTCGCCAGGGGACAGGAGTGAACGAAGTCAAGCTACTATAATTCAAAACCAGCGTAAAGTAATTGCCATCTTTTTTAAATAATTGATAATATATATGTCGTTTTCTCTTTGTTAACATATCGTCAAACAACACGTCAAGCATATATTGTTTTCTCTTTGTTATATCAGCGCATTTTAATTAATCCAAAAAGGTTGGGTGCGAAATATTTGTCTTCTCAGTCTTTTTCAAATTTGAGGGAGAGGGGGGATGATGCTACAGTAAATGAACTTTTAATCTTACAATTAATGTGTTTCAGACTCTTAAAATACATTTTTATATATCATACAGATTTTCAGAATTTAAAGTATTTACAATACCGGGAAGAGGTTAATTTTGTTATAAATAAACTCTTTAGATGGAGGGAAAGCCAATTATTTTATTCAGAAAATACGTAATTTCATAGTGTTACAATACCTTTGAATTTTAATATATGCAAACTTTTGTTATCTAGCTTAATTGGAAAAAGTATAATCGAAAGGTATGCGAACATGAAAAGCAAGCGAAATGGAAGAGCTCAAACGGTATGTTATGAAACTTTGTTTTTCAAGGAATTCTGGGATTTCATGGAAATGCCTACAGGTTCTTCGAGGCAAAGTATAAAGTTCTTAGAATACATGAATCATATAAATAAAAATGAACAGAATTAAAGTACTCGAGACACCGACGATAAAAAAACCCCATTAGGGATAACAGTTAACGAAAAATGAAATTAAAAATATTTTTTGATAAGTTTGGTCTCTCTAAAGACAAATGGCAGATAAAATGAATTATCGGTATGTATTTTTAAATCTTTTTTATGTCGACTAATATTTTGCAAACTTACTTGTTTGTTGGAAATATTGCTACGAGTATGACAGCCACAAATTCCTTGAACACTTTCACAAAATTAGGATATCTATTAGCATCATTATCTATCTCATGAGAGAAGAGAGAGCGAGAGAGGGGAAGAACGAACGGGAGAGAGAGCGAGCGGGAGGGAGAGCGAGCGGGAGGGAGGGTGAAGGAGGGTGCCTTAGAGAACATTTAGTTTTCATGTGCATTTAGCCTTCTAGTGCATTTAGGGAGTCAGAAAATGATTTGCCAATTAACATGTGGTGTGAATTTTAATAATGAAGTTGTTCATGTGACATTTGTATGGCAATTGCTCATGCACTCGCGTTCGGAGATCATATTATGACACACTCAAAAATTATTTAGTGTACCTGCCGGACATTGATGCCTGAGCTTTAGAATTGCGACAGAACCACGGCATCTGCAAGTCTTTGAAATATCTCGTTCGATTTGTTTGTTAAGACTTAAGAAAAAAATGTTTTTTTACTGATTCTTTTTGTGATTTGAAAATCTCAAAACTCTGTCTTCAGCTTGCGAATTACTCCAATGTAGCTTGGTAACGATGTTTCTCTTTTTTACCTTATTTAATGAATAAATATTTTATGACAGTTTAGGGTAATTGATTGAAACGGCGTTTTATCACATCCTAATCGCATAAGTGAATGATCTAGAAAGAAAAATCGTAAATCTAAAATATCTTTTATAAAAGTGAAAAACTATCGCGTAAACAACGAGACCTATTCACTATGCATTTTCATGTTACAGATCTATGTTATACAACTCTGATATATGTGAACGAGTGCGAATGTATACCAAACCAATTGAACGGTGTGATTTAACGGTGTTTCATAATCAGATAGAATTATCATATATAACCGAACTTTATTGAGGACGAGCATTCCCTGATTCACTATTTATTGCTCTATGTCGTCTCAATACGATGTAACCGTCGTGTGAAATATTATGTGCAGCGTGAAAGATGTCAGCTGTACTGCAAATATGCGGACATTACGCTAAGGCCCAGACTGAGAGATTGAACCCCTCTCCCCCCAAAAAAGTTTGGTATTGTTAATGCGGCGTCCAAAAGAAGAAAGCTTTTACTGTCACATCTTCATTTTCATAAAACTTGGAATCCATCTTGCACCATCAATCTCGCATTGCTAGGAACTCGTACATTTGCAGCAGCAAATGAGAACAATTTGGGTCGGGAAAGCATTGTAGTTTCATTACGCCATGCTGATGTGATCCTGCGTCGAAGCGACATTTGGAGCAGCGCGACCGGGGCATCGCCACCGGCCCCTCCGCCGCGTTTTAATCATATCCGCGCCGCGCACACCGATTCGTTTCCGCGCGCGGACGCTGCGCCGCGCCACGCCGCGCCACGCCGCGCCACGCCACGCCCGTGCGCCGACAAAGGCCCATCACGCGCCGGCGGCCACCGCCGCGTTGCCATGGCGACGCCGCGTGCCACAGCCACGCCGCCCGCCGCGCCAGGCGACTCCCGCACCGCCCGGCCGCCGCGATTAGCTGAAGGCCCGGTCCACTCCACCTCCACGGCCTCGGCCACCCCTGACTCCACAACCTTCGATCACCTCCGGCAACATCTACTCAACCTCCATCATCTCCATAACCCTCTTCCATCACAATTTCCGCAACATCCCCCCCCCACCATTATCTTCACAGTATCCATCCAGCACTATCTTCGAAACATCCATCCACCATTATCTTTGCAATATCCATCCATTACTATCTCTACAACCTTTGACTACCACCATTTCCAGAATCCCCGCCCACTACTCACTCAACTTCCATCCACCACCATTTTTCACAATCTCCAACCACCATTATCTACACATTCTCCAAACACCACCGCCTGCAGAACTTCCATAACCACAATTTTTCATAAACTACAACCACCACCATCTCCACAACCTACATCCGCAACCACCACCACCACCATCACCACCATCGTTTTCACAACATACAACTACCACCACCAATACCACCATCACAATCTACAACTACTAACACCATCAGAATCTCCAACTACCAACACCATGTTCCCCAACAACAACAACAACAACAACAACAACAACAACAACAACAACAACAACGACAACAACAACAACGACAACAACAACAACAACAACAACAACAACAAAAACCGTCTCTGACCTGAGGGAACCGTCACTAAAATTAGAGTAACCTCTCGTACTTACCATCTCCGCCACCTCTACCGACCCCACCACCATAAATTGCAAAAAAATGAAGCCACTGAAATAAGCTTTAATTTTATGATATTTAATAACAGAAAATCAGATACATAATACAGCGAGTTGTGTCATTGCTCAATATTAACGTGATTGCCGGAATCGGGAAATCTGTATTGGTAGATACGTTTTTAGGTTATATCTTATAAAAATGGTAACAACTTTGTAAGCACGTTTCTAATTTCCAAATTTACCGCCTGAAGGCTAGTAGCAACAGAACTGTTATTAGGAATCGTATTATGTCCCTTACAGGACCTCTTTGTGGATTGAGGCAAATAATTTGATAAGTTTACTCGTAAAATGCATTGAATTTCAAACTGTCAGTACCAACTAAAACAGAATCAATGTACATTGGGTACCGCAATTGTTTTCATGATATACTTTTCATCGTGGTTGCCATCACATTGTCTCGTTAACTTTCCGAATTTTTCTCTGTCAGTAGTTTTGTTTTTTGAGGGCAAAGACACGGAGCCAGCAAAAAATTAATTACAGTAGGCCACACAAATAAACTTCTTGAGGATAATAGCCGTTGTCACGTGGAATACGAAAACGCAAATAGGGCAACACATATAACTTTGAAATACCAAAGTTACAATTTAAAAAATGTTTGAATAAATAGGTTATTTTTAACTAATTTGTTGATGTTCCAGAATTGCTCGTCTAGACAGGAACACGTATATGGAGTTCCAAATTACAATTTCCTATTTCATATCGTATAAAGGAAACACTATTTCCTTTTCATAGTCAATGAGTTTATTATTTCTATTCGCACAAAAATTCAGACTGATGGTTCGACCAAAGACTACTAAAGCTTCTATTTAAATGACGAGGACCCTCGTCGAAAAAGCTCTGGAAAATGTTTCCAGCTGCAAAGATTTACCTTCAAACATTGGCAGTTTCATAGTACCACATTAAAGTGCTCGTTTTCCTGCAACCCATGAATAAAGATCGTCAAAGCTTTATTAAACCCGGGATAGAGATTCTCCTGCCATCTCATATTCATTTTATGTGAATATACACGATAACTTTGCTTCATTAACCGTCCAAACTGATACAATTTTCCAGTCTTACGATGCACTACAAGGAGTGCAATTTTGTAAATAAAAATACACGAGTAACTAAAAAGAGGAAATACTGTCAAGTTACTACTTTAGGTGAGTCATTTCAAATGAAAAAAGAACACGCAAATCAGCGAGCTCATATTAGCAATAAATCTCGTTTCGATCTCAGGAATATAGGTATCAGAACGAAGTGAGTTTTGTAATTTTTTGTATATCTTGTATATCATTGACTGTGTATCATTGCAATTTTATGTTTATTATTTAATTATATTTCGAATATAGGGAGCGATGTTGTAGCATCGGAACGTCATTAACGTCATTGGTGAACAGTGAGTACATTGCAATTCTGACGGCCGGCTGGCGGGCTGTGGTTATGACGACTAGAATCGGGCGATCCCATGGATGCGGGGGATACAAAACTGATGTAATTTCCACCCCAATTCCATCAATTCACAAATTTCCATTTTACTTCGTTCTTCCGCAATATTTATAAATATCCTCAGTGCTTAGATTCACGTGAAGAAAAATCTTCTGGACATTATAGAAAATGAGAAATTGTAAAGAAACTGCTGGTCAGGAATTAAGCTTTCTCAAGATAATGATATTAAAAATAAGGAGGTTACTAGTGACTTTTTCATTCGTAATGAATTGTTTATTCCCATTTACTTTGATTCCTCAATATCAGTTTTTAATAAACAAGTATTCTACGATTAGTTATAATAGTGTTGATTGACAAGAAATTTTATAAGAAAAAATATGAAAATTTAAACTACTCTTTGAGATTAACGTAAGACAATTTAAGTATACGTTTAATATATTTTTGTCAGTCAGAAGATAAGGTAATCATATGCATTCTGTTTTGTTCAACTGTTTTCATATTCGCGAAAAATGTGTTATATTTAGATTGTAGATAATATTTTGAAAACATAATCTTACATTGAGCAAGTTTCAATTGGAGAAGTATAAACATTATTCAGGGAATAAAGAATTATATTTAGTTGTTCATTTTTAGTACCGAAATCAGATGAAGGGACGCTTAATGAGCAGTGCGCTTCTTCTTACTATTATTCATCTCGAGTGGAGGTGTCCGGTGGAAATTCACAGAAAATGTGAATTGCGTTCTTTGTTTTTAAGGGCTGAGGTAATTTATTCCGTAAGTGTAGTGCATTTTTTCTCTCGGGAAGTGGAGGTGATGATCTTCCGCTGGAATGTTAGATCCGCGCAGACCTTCCTGTCGGGTAACGGCGTTTTCCCCAACCAGTATCCCCCACCAGTGGGGCACGGGGCACCGCCCCAGTCGAGACAATCTCTAAACACCCGACCGGTCTCCCAAAATGTGTGATAATGTAGTGCATGTATATGTGTAAAGGGTGAGGATAGGCCAAGGAATGGAATGGAAAGAGCGAGCGCGGTCCATGGCCCGATTGTTAGAGTACTGCTACGGTATTCGCCTGATATGAATCGAAGAAACCACAAAAAACTACCGATCAGAGCACCCGGTGGCTAGAAATGTGCTACAGACAGCGACTGAACTAGACCTAGCTATCTAGCTAGTGTAAAAAATTCTGCCACCGTCGGGACTCGAATCTAGGATCTGTCAGAGGTATTGCAGTAACATCAGTTGATGCTCAGAACCAACTCTCCAGATGAAACGTAATTCACGCCTATATATAGGGAGACATACAGTACTTTATATATAATTTCTTTATTTTCTCTCGTGTAGTAGTACATTCTCAACGAAATATGAACGGCAAATTACAACAAAATTTATTCTCGGCATTACTAAGCAACAGTAAAATAAAGAAAAAATCACAGATATCATAGAAAAAATATGTGTATGCCCTTTCCTTACACCCCACTATTAAAAGACGAAAAAACACAAAACTTTTCATGTTAGACCCAAGCATACTCCGGTTGCCTCTGAAGTCGGGTGCGTTATGCGCAGCAGTCCAGAGGTTCGCATCGGGTTAGAATTAAGGCGGCGATTACTCGTATGTCGAGAGATAAACTATACAAGAAAATGATATTCGCTGACCGGGTGACGACCATCTTGTCGCGATCTTCCTCAAGGCTAATCTGCCCTCAGAAGGAAGACCAGCTTTTCATGACACTAGCCGTGGAAGCCTACGACTTCACATAAACTATACATCATTATTTACCGCAATCGTTTTACGAAGTAAGTAATAATGCACTCGTGTTGACATGTGTATCTTCAGGGATACACCTCTTAATTCGACGCGGTCGTAGATACTTCCTCCCTCATTTTCTTCGCTCTAGAGCCCCGAAGTCTGCCGCGTCTCCGTTTTCGGAAGTCGTCTTCGTCGTCGTCGTCTTCGTCGCGGTCGTTGTCGCCGTCGTCGCAGCCGCCGCCGCCGCCGCCGCCCACCTGCCGGCGCCGTCGCTCAAATCCCGGCGCAGCGCGGCGCGGCGCGGCGCCCGTGATCGTGCCTCACGCGAGCCATAACCGGGGAGCGGATCCCCGGCGCCCGCCACGAGGTGGTTATGCCCGCCGTTAGAGCGCCTTTCCCCCACGTGTTATGGCCCCAGCCACGCCCTCGCCTTCGCCTCCGCAAACGCCGGCGCCGACGCCCGCAGCGCCAGTGAGGTGGGATAGAGGCGGGGCCGGAGGTGGAGCCGTGAAGGGAGTTGGGGTGGGGCGGAGCACGTGAGGGAGTGAGATGGGGTGGGGATGGAGGCGCGGTAGAGGGGGGATGGGCAGGCGTAGGGGATGAAACGGTGGCAGGGTGGATGTGGAGGCGTGAGGGCAGGTTCTGGATGGCGCCGGGCTTGGAGTCGGGGCGGGGAAGTGATGAGGTGGAGAGGAGCAGGGCGGGGCGGAGAAGGTTGAGGAACGATGGCTGATCCAAGGCGAGGGTTTTGGAGGAGACGGAGTCGCGGTGTGTGATGGGGAGCAGGGGTAGGGGCGGGATGGTGCCTGGAAGGAGGTGTAGGCGTGAGGGCAAGGGTGGGCCCAGGTTTAGAGTTGTGGACGGGGAAGTGGTGCGGCGGAGCGGAGGGGGGTGCAGGGAAAGGTTAAGGAACGATGACAGAGGGAGGGCAAGGGTGATGAAGAGGACGGTTGCGCGGCGTGTGAGTGGGAGCGGGAGCGTGAATGGGGGCCGGGACCGGGGCGGAGCCGGAGGAGAGGGCGGGGCGTGGTGGGATGCGGCGGGGAAAAGGTAGAATGGTGGATGGGCGAGAGCGCACACGGGTGTGGGGTTGAAGTAGGCGCCAGAGGAGGGGGATGAGGAGCCGCAAGCGGAGGCGGGTGGGAGGAAATGGTGAAGAGGTGGGAGAGCAAGAGCAGGAGGGTGTGGGGCGTGGTCCGTGTGCGGGGCCGGAGGGAGCGGAGGCGCAGCCGTGAGCGGAGGTATCATCTTCGCAGCGCCCTCTACTGCCCATAGGCTTATGCTCGGCGCCCACGTGCGGCTCAGTGGGCTTGCCAACGATGGAAGTAAAACAGCTTTATCCACGGTATCATAGATTTCCAACTGGTGGAAACTGTGTACACTAAATCGTGCAGAAAAAATCAATAACTACGGAAAAAGACAAATTAGAGATTCAATTCGGTTGCGTGATAAAATATCTTACACGAGATGTACACGCTCATTTTTGTTTTACATCATTGCTGGGTTTGTTTAATAAATATTGACCGCAACTTGTATCTGTACAATCTGTTAGAAATAGAAACGATTGCTTAACATATTCACTATTGTTCTCTGTTGTGTAGTGGGAGATTGGTTCGTAGGAATGATAGGAGAATTAGAAATATTTCATTCATTAGAATTAGGATTGAGCTAATATTATAAACTGAAAGAAAGTTAGATTAATTTTTGAGTGATTTTGGAACTGTGAGCTGCGAATGTTACATTTCTATTTACGTTTGCTATTACTATTATCGATAACTTGCTATTTACGTTTGTTGACAAACTCTAATCATTGTTTTCCAACTATTAATCTAATGATGCATTCATTGACACAAAGCTTATAGAATGGATGAAGGTAAATGAGCACTTCCCTCATTACAAAAATTAGTAAAGCAAAATTTTATGCTAATTTTAATATCCGATATAATTAAAAATGGAAATATTACATGTGTGTCAATTGGCAGCGTATCATGCCACAAACTGGTTAATAATATCTTTTAAAAGCTGTTAAAATAGCTAGATAATGCTGATAAGATATTTCTATTGAAACTGTATTCATTTATGTGTTATTGCGTAATATATCAGTAGTACGAGCTTTCAGTATTGTGGTTTTCAAATCGTCACTTGACTGCTATCCCGAGAATCCATCACATCCTGCAATTCCATTTTCCTTCTGAAAAATTTAAGTAAATTTCTAAAAGTCTCTCAGTTATCGTACTGCATTTGCCTTCCTTTGCGCCAGTTTATCTCAAAATGAACGAGAGAGAAAATATTTATCTCCGAGCACCTTAAAACCTGTAGAATCTGATTAAAAATTTGTTACTTTGCCAAAACGTGTCTTATTAAGACAAGTCGTTGTCTTCTTTTTTCTATTTTATTTCTTTAATAGGTAATTATTACGTACAAATTAGAAAACTTGATGCTAAGTGGCTAGGCCGAAGGCCTTTCAGCCATTTCAATACCTACATTCTACCGCGTTCTAGCCTTTCGAATTCTGGTATTCACCCCAAACCTTTTTCTTCTATGCTCGTCTAAAGTCAATGAGCTTGAAAGCCCAGCATGCAGTTTTTCGTATGAGAACATGGATATCCTCTTGAAAAACTCACACATCTTACTACATCATGAGACAGAATTTATCATTCATTTTCCTGTGTTCATTGAAAAGCATCAGTAAAATGTACTGATACAACTTCATTTTCATCCAATGGCAAGAAGAGAAATTGAGGTGGGAAAAGGTCTTCCGATGGATTTACGCTATTTCCACTGATATTTACCTCCCGCAAGGCCTATAAGCTCTAAGCTCTTTATAGTTATCCCTGTATGAATGGTAGTGTGGTGAATGTTAGTATAAGTGTGTGTTGTACGAAGAGAGGACAGGACAAAGATGAAGAGGGAAAGATTGCGCGCAGATTTTGATCCCTTCCTTTTTATACTTTTCCAGCATTCATCTGGTAATGATAGAAAATTGGAAAATTACCTATCAGAGCACCTCATTGCTGGAATTATCTTCCTGATAATGGCTGAAATTGACCTGTCTATCTAGCTAGCTATCTAGCGTTGAAAATTTGTGGATCAGAATACTGGATCAGAACCCCAGGAGCTCCCGGTCAATCACTGTAGACGCAATGGTAATGCTGCTTCTGAACCATCTCGGCCGGTACTATAGTTTATGGCAGAAAACCACGGAAACGAGCAAATAGAGTTGCCCGTCTCGTATTCTCACCCAAACAGTGATTTTCTCTGACACGCCATTCTAGCTGCTGCTTAAATTCTGCTACCTACGAGTCCCGAACCTCTGACCTCCCGTTAAAAAAGATACAGTTGCAGACTTTTCATGCCGTACACAAAGGACACAAGTCTAAATAAAGCAATCTTTGGAGGACAAAAGGTAATTGAATATGAGCACATTGTTAATGAGACTTCGTTCTTCTTCCTAATAATATTTGTATTAAAGTAGTTAATAATTATTATTTATTTAATAAAAATTAAGAAATGCATTTTATAATTTCAATTTTATACATTTTTCAAACATACATATTTCATCAATTGCTATACAGAGACGCGCATGACAAACTTAAAAAGTGTTTAAATTGAGATTCCTTAGATTTTTCACTCAGATTCATAATCCACTATTATGCAGTATAAAAACCGAAGAAAACGAGACAAAAGGGTTGGTTTCATGACATTTTTTTTAAATGTGGTGATACACTATCACAAACGGTAACCACGTTCCATTACGATGAAAATGTTGCCCTGGCACTTTTTCTGGGGGCCCACTGCCCGGCGAAGT
The DNA here is from genome assembly GCA_011170035.1 of Teleogryllus occipitalis. Taxonomy (NCBI): domain Eukaryota; kingdom Metazoa; phylum Arthropoda; class Insecta; order Orthoptera; family Gryllidae; genus Teleogryllus; species Teleogryllus occipitalis. The sequence continues at coordinate 81,094 of BLKR01000600.1, read as the reverse complement.
AGAACACGATGGTGCTCACGCACCACATCCCGCGCGCATCGTTGCATAACCTTACGGGGGTAAGAGGCAGAGCTTTACCGCCGCGGCTCGCGGCTGAGCCGGGCAGGCGGCGGGAAGTCGCCGATCCCCGGGTAAATAGCGGGGGTTTAATTAAAATGCACTTGGCACAAATTGCCTCTTAACTGCGAAAACAGCGTGGCAGGCAGCCGCGGGCGGGCAGACGGGTGGAGGTGGGATTCCGCTGGGCAGCTTTGGGACTGCTGCAACGCGGCTGGACGGGCTGTGGAGCCAGTGGTTGAGTAGGTAGGTTAAGGGTGATAAGGGTGCCGGCAGAGCTAGAGACGACCGAAATTATTTAAACAGCGGTGTGTAGGTATTTAACATTTTCCAAAGTTAAAACCAACGTATTCTCTGGACCGACCATGATGTCGCCTTTAAAATGAATCTTGTTCATATTCAGTGTATAATAACACTTAACAGTAATTTATTAATGTTAATTTTTAATACAAATAAACTTCTTTCATCAAGAAAAAAATACATATAATATCGTAATCACAGGATGATGCCAAAAAAATTAGGGCTTTTGCAATTTTTGAAAATTCAACGAAAACGTGATCGGCACCATTTTTGAGCGTCTTTTACAGTGTCCAAAGGAAAAAATAATCAGAAATTTGAAGCCATTGTTGAGAAAATATTGACAATGTTAAAGTTTCTTCTCACCTACTGCCCAAAATCAAAATATTCACTTCAAATTTGCAGGGCCTGAGTTTGGCGAGATTGATGTGTAATATCAGTTTTGAAGAAAATCGTTTGAAAGGTCTGTGGTCAGACGTAGAGACAAACATTTTGCCGTCAGCCAATTTTTCGGTATGAAGGACCGACAAAAAGTGGATTATGAGAAAACATTTTGTTAGATGTTTTTAACTATATAAAAGAATGAGATTTATCCATTTTTCGGTATCAGAACTCATAATACGAGTTTGTCAAAAGATCGCCATTTTCTCAGAATTACAATTCTTTCTGTATACTACGTAAGTAGTATGCGGCAAAGAAAAACACTGAAATATTCCAAAACTATTCTCCACATATTTATTTTTCAGAGATCGCAAGTTATTAATTACGAATGTAACTCAAATAGGAGAATGCTGCCTAATTTCAATAGTTCTGTATTTTTATTTGTATGCACTCACTAGAGATACAATTAAAACGAAATTCAATCAATAGTCTACGTAGTCATTAAGAAATATGTTTTAATTACTCTGGTGCTGATGAAAAGGAATCGAAACACACAAAATGAACATCCAGTTTAAATTGGAATACCGATTGCCTAATTTCCATTTATAGTTTCCTACGTTGGACCGCGAAAAGAATGTACGAGGGATACCAAGTAAACTGTAAAAACAAGTGAGTTTACTGACATTGACATCAATACAATACATACTCATTTATCCGCAACGATATGGGAAAAATACAAGCATTTTAAGTTAAAGTTCGCTTGGGAAGATATTGACAATCTATCAATTTATTTAATAATTTTCAGAGAATATTCTAAGAATCAAGATACTATCTAGAATCAATCATTCAATATTCTAAACTGAACTTTCTAGACAAGGTTAAATTATTTCAGATTAATGAAAATACCAGGTAATGATACGTAAAGAAAGCAATAAGTACATCGCATTTTATTCTCTCAAAACCTTACAAGAATAGGCCCTGAGAAAAAAGTGTATACTGTGAGTACACTGTGAGTGCATCTATAGTCAACATTCCAAACACGCTATCATATTATCTTTGTTTATCTTTCTACATAACTAGAATCATCTAGATTCAAAATTATCGAGATGTATTATCCTGAATAGTTTTTAATCTTCTTCTCTTGTGATAATATATTGCCTTTTCAATTGTCCTAGATGGAGCTTTTATGGGATACTTGACATTAAAACTGCTCTTGCTCTCTATGGTTTTCCGTTTCTTCTAATACATGACGTCTCTGACGTATTAGGAAAACTTGCCAAGCTTATTGTTAAACCTTTTAGTTTCTTGGTTTCTTTTGTGTTTGTTAGTAGAATAATTTGAAGACAAATATCTTAAAAATCGTTTTCGAATTTTCCCCAAAGTCGCTAGAACTAAGTTGGCTTGTTCTTTAATCCATCTGTGAAGCCATCAGGTGGCTCACGATATTCTATCTGTTTACTAACATACATTCCATTCCATTCGTGGCTGTTGACGTGAAAGAAATATAGAGATAATAAAGCATTCCTATTTCCTAAGAGGGACCACTTCAGTCAAAGCCACCTGTTCCTTCTGTATTCAAAATACAGACAACGCTGCACACGTACCTCAAGGACATCAGTCTAACCATACGTATTCGGAAGAAGTAGGCAATGAAGAATATTTGTAAAGTGTAATGTAAAAATTACAATTACTAACTTTCCTCACTCAGAATGGCCTACGACATACATGAGACTTGTAAGACCTACAAAGACCCTGACCACTCTAATCCTGTTTGATTCGATGACTGATATCCACTAAGAACTGATTGCCAATCGCGCACCAAATGCTTCCAACAATTTGAGCAAACCTGTATGATCCAAATGGTCATATGCATGAAAATAGCAGGTTAAATTCACATAATTTAAAAAATGGTCCAGATTTGGCAATTTTTTTCTAATCACGAGTTGTGCGCAACAATAATGTTGCCTACGAAGGGTTTCATAAGGACCACATCATACAGCTTTTCATTGTATGTGAACATTTCTGTAATGCTTTTATATTATAGTCTGTACAAACACACATTAGTGCTTTAATATACTATCTTCCCTCATTTACTGTTTAAACAAGCATTTCATTATAAAAAGAGAGAAAGAATGCGATAGTGAATACATGCAAAATAAATTTCAAATAGAGGTCAATAGTTTCATAATTTTATTTCTTTCGCATTTGCATAATTGAGTTGATTTATTAGATTCAATGAAATTTAATTTACTAGGTATGAAATGTAAAAAGTATATTATTGCAATTCACCTAATACTGCAATCTCATAACAATTGTTGCCTTCAGTCTCAACTTACTAATAAGTCAAATACAAATTTGAAAGATTAAAATGATTAGCATTTCCGTTTAAATGCTTAGAATATTTAAACATACAACACTCATTTCATACTCAATATCTACATTTTAAACCACCCCACGATACCTACATTTTAAGGATAATATGAACTCGCATGCTAGGCTCTTCTATATTAAATCCGAGGGCAGCTGAGCAAATAGCTTGGTCCCGAAGTTGTTCTCTGGCTTCATAACGTAAAGTCCGTAAGTCGCTCTCTTTTTGCGCGGAGTGCTCGGGAACTAATAAAACCACAAGCAAGCACTGCTCAGAAACGGCGGCGTCGGTCGCGGTGGCGGAGGTGGGAGTGGGAGGGGGGACGGCGAGAGCGCATTCCACGTGGGCGTCCGGGGTGCTGAAGTCGGAGTCGAAGGCAACGACGAGGGGGAGGGGAAGAGGCGGAGGAGATGGAAGCGAGGGCGAGAGGATGAACGGGAATAAAGACGAATTCGAGAACTGTGTGAACGACACGATTGGCAAGGGTCGCGATAACGCATAGTCCGAAGGTGAAGCCGTGAGTGAGGGCGAGAGCAAGGGCGGAGGTGATGGAGCGGCGAGGTGAGGGCGAAGATAGAGGCGGGGGCAAGAGCGAGGGCGATTGCAAGGGGAAGAGCAAGGGCGAGGGCGGGACGGGGGAGAGGGCGAGGGAGGGAGCAACTGCTGGGACGGGGGCGAGGGCGAGGTGGGGACGTGGGCGAAGGCGATAGCGAGGGCAAGAGCGAGGGCAGGGCCGGGAGCGATGGCAGGGGCGAGGGCGAACACAAAAGCGAGGGCGTGGGCGGGGGCGAGGGCGAGGGCGAAGCCAAGGATAGAGTGGTGAGGGAGGAGGCGGGGCCGAGGGCGAGGGCGGCGCGAGCAGCAGTGGAACGGTGGAGGCTGAGGAAAGCGCCTGCCAGCATCTCAAGTGGGCAGTGAAGATGCAGAGGAAAGCACAAACTGCTGCTAGTCATTTACTTTGCGCTCTGGGAAGAGTAGAAAAGGCGGCGCCAACCGCGAAAGTTAGGAGCACATCCCGTATCAGTTCAGTTCTGCTATTTGGATGAGTAATATTTCGGTTGGAAGTCACAACATAACATATATTTCAAACGCTTAGTAATCCCTTTGACAGAAAGGAGGTTTCATCTACTTTCTTGATGAAATATTGCATGGAATTCTTATATTATTCTCTTATTGAGTGATTTCATTGTTTTCAATACATTTTGCAATTTATGTCATAAACCAGGTAAGAAATGTTTCTTTTTGAAAATCTATAAAAAGTCATTTTTGAGATGAATTTATGAATTGATTTAATGCATAAGAAATCACATCATAGATTTTAGAAATTCCAAGAACTTAGGTTTTGCGTTCCATTCTGATGTTCATTTTATTTATTAACTCAATCTAGTTTTATGACTAGTGGTGCTAAAATTGCACATACTTTCTTTCTCTTCGTAAGAGTTACGTAACTCTATTTATACCGCAATTTCTCTCCGAATTAACACATCTCAATCATCATTTTTTGTAAAATTCATTGCAAATTAGATGCGAGCTCTTTGGTCTGTGACCAGCAGACGAACAAGGCCTTCTGCGACAACACACATACGTGAAACACAACGGACAAACAACCATGCCCACGGTGGGACTCGAACCCGCGACCCTTCAGATCGCTTATAAAATTATAAAATAGGTTTGAAATAATTTCTAAAAGATTAATTTGCAATTGTATAACAAAACCTCGAAAGCAATAAACGAACAAAGAAATATGAAATAATATTTACATTCTAACTTAGAATCTAACTGCCGCCAAACATATCACATTACGTTCACGAAGCGCAGGAAATTCGAAGCAACCGACTATGACGGTAAATTACACAACAATTCTAATTATTTTCAAAAAATTGAACAATTGAAGATCTGTTTTCGATGAACAAATTTCATTAAGAAAAACTGTTTCTTCACATTTATAGATGTAGAAAGACGTCGAAATAATTTTACATTTTTCAATTTTTGAATAATCAGGGATTTCAACGAACATGCGTCCGGCACCATTTACGTAAGAGTCCTTAACGCTATCTAAGTTTAAAGCTATTATTTAAAGAAAATAAAAATATCCACACAAGATTTCGCAAAAAAGCTAATTATTTCGAAAAATTGAACTTGACATTATTTGAAGATCTATTTATGATGAACACATTTTATTAAGAATAAGATTTCCATAATTGCTGTTGTGGGAAGACGTCGAAAATAATGTTGAATATTTGCAATTTTCGAAAAACTAGGTTGTCAACGTAAATGAGACCTGCATTATTTTCTTAAACGTACTTCACACTATCCAACAACAATTTTTAATGAAAAACCATAAAGTCCTTTATCAATATCAATTTTGGAGAAAATCAGCTGAACCGTTTAGACGCTAGTGTAGTTCACAGCCAGACGGCCGGCCAGACGGCCGGCCAGACGGACGGCCAGACGGACGGCTAAACGGACAGCAAGACGGACGGCCCGACGGTCAGACGGACGGACAGTTTTTGTGAGTGAACAACAGAGAAATAAAAATGTCATAAAAATATTGGCATTTTAAAAATTGGTATTCATGTGTTTGGATGCTTTTTAATATCCGTTACGTTAGAAACATTAATATGAATTGAAGAAATATAATAATAAATAACTGAATTCGTTTGACGAGCTTATACTACTTTCGGGCAAAGAATCATAAATTTCTTATCTTATTGAAAAACTCCAAGAAGATATGATCGAGAAGATTTTACAACCGAGATAAGACTTTGTATTGTAATTTCTGTATATTTGTTCTTCCTTCTGCTCATCGTAAAATAATCGCACCCGTGATATTTGCCACTGCTTCACGAAACTAAACGTCTGAAAAACGGGGTTGCATCCTGAATAAATTCATTCTGGTAGAACTCCAAATCGTGTTGCGCCACCGCCGGACGAAAACTCGGAGTGCAGTGTTATGCAGCAGAGTTGCGATGCATCGAAGCGAATCGAGGCGGAGCTGCGCTGAGTGAACTGGGAATGAGATGTTGGGGAGGGAAGGGTGGTCGGTGGCAGGGGGAGGATCCAGGGTGCAAAAGTAGGTGGTGGGGGGAGGACCTTGGGTGTGGTGACGAGGTCGCTGGGAAGGGCGGGTGGGGCGGTGGCGGTGGTCGTTTTGGAGGCAGGAGCCATGCGAGTGGAACCGGGAATGAGCAGGGGGTACGGCTGGAACGAGGACTGGTGGTGGGATTAGGGGTGTGGCTGGATTGACCGAGTAGTAGTAGTTTATTTCACGCCTTCTGACCTTGAAATACAAATTTAAATACCTTTTAACATTGACTGATTATTTTGTTTATTCGGGCGTAACGTCCACTGCGGTCATTATTTCTGTTAGCGCAGTATTTGTTGAATCGAGGGAGAAGAGCACTGTTCTTTACAAGTTACAATATGAGGTCCGGCGCCGATACAGTGAAACTATTTGATAAGTGTGCCGCGATCGTGGAAAATTCTGCTCGGCCGACGGGCCGTTACTCGCCGGAGAACGGTGCGCTCAACTCCCCTGTGGACGGGACAGTTTCAAGGTCTCGCCATGCAAACGGCATGCTTTCCAGTCTTGTTGAATAGTTGATTTGTAATAACTCGCTCGAAATTCTCTTAAAAAGGAAAGTTTTCGTATATGATACGTTCGTAAAGTGTGTCAAACCTCAATTCTTGCAGCCTTTCCTGTAAATCTTGGCAAATGAAGAGCGTAAAAACGAACTTTTTCAATAGGATTCCGCAACAGCACATACTGGTTCAGAGTACTTAAGGGTTTGCAAGCCGTTTATGGGGACAGAATTATCACACGTGGTTTGTGGCCTGCACGCTGTCCTGATATCATTCCGTGAAATTTCTATCTTTAGGGATTTCTAAAAGTGCGCATATGGACGACAAATCCCCACACGGAAGAAGAATTAAGATTCAATACACAGCAAAAAAGCTTAACAATACCACAGGATATCTCTTACAGAGTAAACCAGAACTTACTTAGATGTCAAGAGTGTATCAGAGCCGCGGTGAGCAGTTACAGCATCTTCTATAATGTGAGTACAATTCAAAATTTTCGGTAGAGAAAAGCCACCTTTCTTCTTCGGTGATTCTACCGACCGCCCTGCCTCGATTTCCCCGGCATCCGTTGCCTCGTTCGCCGAGGCCAAATCCTCTCGCGACCGGCACATTTATAAAATGTCGCACTGTACATGTCCGCTTGCGCAAGATCCCCTCCGGGTTTCTCTCCTACCAAGACCAAGTTGAGACCCTGACCTAGTTGGGACACGCCATAAGCTCCCGATTGATTGATCAGTGTTTTCGGGCGCGTCAACTGCTAAACTAAATGGTCGCATAAGTGTAGTGCATTTTCTTGCGGGCGGTACTTGTAATATTCCCCAACTGGAAGACGAAATTCGGCGCCGACCTTCCCGCCAGCTTGCGAGGTATTCCTCAACCAGGTATCTCACTCGCCGGGGTCCTGCCAGAACAACCTCTAAACTCCCGAATGGTCTCCCCATATGTGTGGTAGTGTAGTGCATGTAAGTGTAAGTGCCTGTAAGAGGTGAGGATAGGACAAGGAAGATGAAGGAATGATTGCGGGCGGTCCGTGGGCCATTTATTAGGTTACTACTTCAGCTTTCTTCTGATACTGATCGAAGAAACCATAGAAAACTACAGATCAGGTCAGTTGGTCGCTAGAATTCTCCTTCATACAGGGACTGAACTCCACCCAACGATCTAGTTAGTGTCGATAATCATGCCACCGTCGGGACTCAAACCCTAGGGCCTCCTGGTCAAAGGCACTGGAGTGACAACACATGATGTCGTGAGCCACTCAAGCCGGTTGGAAGTAAAGAGAGCTGGTTGAAGTAGGGGAGGGAGGTGATTGATTAATTCGTTTATTCGGCCGCGTCATCCGTCACGGTCATTATTTCTGTAAGTGTACATGACTTGGCGAGGTATTGCTGTTCCTCCGCGACTAAAACGTGAGATCCGGCACCGATCTACACGTATTGCGGGTGTTACCTCGTCCAAGCATCTTCGCCAGCAGGGCTCCGCCCTAGTCGGGACACGCTCTAAGCTCCCGACAAGAGGGAGGTGGGGCTGGAGCGAAGCGACAGGGGCCGGGAACGGGTCCGGGTTGAGGTGGTGGCGTGGGCGTGGGCGTGGGCGAGGGATGGAGAGGGGGATGGGGTGGGGGTAAAAGGGGGCGGAGCGGAACGTGTGGCGGAGCGGCGATGTGCGAGTGGCGGTTCGCGCAGTTTGTTCTGCTCATTTAAATATTCACGTATGCAAACTCGCGCGCCCGATGACAGATGAATCGGCGTTGGGAGGTCGGGGCCGCAGGATGGCGACATGAGTGGCTGTTGTAGAGGGCGGTCAGCGCGGACATGACGCGGGCTCTGGAGCTGTCGGAGAGCGACTGGCGTTGACGCGAGATGACACCTCTTCAGAATGGCGCGAAAAAGTGAAGAAGACTACTGGAGTAGGACTTATTAAATACTACTCATGCATTGAAATGTTTCAGATAAATACTTTTGGAAATTTTCTTTGCATTCATCGTTTTAATTACGATAAACTTAATATTCATATTATTCCTTAATAACTCCATAAAAGAAAGACATCAAGGCGTGAATTCAAGTCAAATAGAAACAAATTCCACATTTATAGCGACTTTGGTTATTTGGTCCACACAGGAATCTTGTTGTAGAACATTTTGATGTTTATTTCTTTGTCATGCTCAATATTGCGTCGAGTTTGCCGATGTTGAGTCCAAAAGAACGGGTGCGAGTGATGTGGATGACGGCCACTCAGGATTGAGATGTAGTCAGCTACGAGACTCGAGGAGTTAGCGGAGGGAAGTCTGCAGAACAAGTGCAGATGTCGATTGTAATGGAGAGGGTTCGATAGTATACCCCCATCTTCGATACCACCGATTCGGTAGTAGGCTTTTGTCTTCCTGATTGCCAGGCTGCGGAGTTTGGCACAGACGGACGGAATGTTGTCGATAACGCAATTAATTTCACTCCAATTGACTCTGTCAGGTCTCTCTCCAAACACCATAATAAAGAATTCGTCTTTCTTCTCGTACATTCTGTAATAATTTACAACATAAGGAGCGAGTTACTTATAACTACTGTTGTTCTAAAAGTTTTGGGGATCAATATTTCATAGAATTTACGAATTTAAGATTCCACTATACATCTTCCTGCATTGCAAATTTGAGTGAGAATTTCTTCCCATGCCCATCTCTACAGTACTGGTGTTGGAGCACTCAAGTGATGTTCTCGCATTTTCGGTGCCCTTTCATGATTGTACAATGAATACAAAATCTTTCAATTTTGAATGCCTCAGCGATTGCCTAGTATATTATACCAATGTGAAAGACATATTAGACCAACTTGAATCGTTATAACAACTCACAATTTTTATTAAAATCACCAAAAAGAACTGCAAAGTGTGACTATGATTATAAATTAGACTATGATTACATATAAAATGCAATGACAAGTATACTTTGTAATTTAATAACTGATTTAATTCTAAACGATCCATCGAATTTTTGTCTGAAAGACATTTCTAATCCAAACTATAATAATAATAATAATAATAATAATAATAATAATAATAATAATAATAATATAATACCATAATAATATCAAAAATAATATAATAATATTAAACTAATAATAATGATAATAATTAAAAAACAATTAAGAGGTATCTTAGATTTTTTCAACAATTTATTCGCTAGATACATCGAAATTTTGTTATTGAAAATCCGCCCTCGAATGCATTATAGTGCTAAAAACCTTCTCCACTATGACACATTTATTGCAAAATTATGGAAGTTTATCGATACCGCAGCAGAAACAACAATATAACTCATGACATTTCCTTGCTCATGAAAATGCCAATGCATCAAACTCTCTCGGGCCTTTTCCGTATATGAAAACCCGATACCACAATAAACAGAAACATCCCCAATTTTTACGATCAGTTTCACATCGGATTATCGAAAAAAAGAAAAAAAATTGCTCTATCACACGACTGGAGTGATCGCCGCAAATACCTGGCAGGTCGCTCCCAGGGGGGCGGGCTTCCCCCGGGGCCGTGTGCTTGGCTTCCCGCGACGCGTTTGCTGTACCCGGAACCTCGCCACGAAACACACACACACACACACGCCACCTGGACCTTTCTGACCAGCCCGCCCCACCCCCTCCTCGTGGTTCCGTTCCACCTCACCTCGCCCACGCTCTTACAACGCTCCTCCCCTTGCTCCGTCTTGTTCCCGCTTCGTTGGAACCCGCCCACCCCCTTCGCTACGTACTACGTGGTTCGGTTCTGCCTCAGCTCTTCAAGCGGGTCTTCCCCGCGCTTCACTCGGTCCCCTCCCACCCCGCTTCCGACCCTCTCCGTTGTGGCCCGTCTTACGTGGTTCCACTCCACCTCGGCTCATCCCCGCCCTTAAACCGCCCCTCCCTTGCCACCACTTCATTTGGGACAGCCCATCCCGCTCCTACACCTCCCAATTCCGCCCCGTTCTACGTGATTCCGCTCCGTCTCACCTCATCCTCACCCTTACATCGCCACCACCTCGTCCCATCTTGTCCCTGCTTCATGGTGACCAGCCTACCGCGCTCCCATCTTGCCCCCGCTTCGTAGAAACCAGACTACCCCGCTCCCATCTTTCGTCGCCCCTCCCAGTTTCGTCTCCGCTCCGACCCACCACCACTAAACCCACACTTTCTTTACGCAAGCACCCGTTCTATGTTGTCCCCTGCCCCATCTTGTCCCGTCCTCGTTCGGTCCCTGCTTCCATCCCTCCCTGCTCCGTCCCGTTCTACATGTCTCTACTTTCTCTCCCTCCGTTCCATTCCTCCCCCCTTGCCCCGACTTATCCCAGCTTCGTTGGGACCAGCCCATGCAGCTCCGCCCCGTTCTACGTGGTTCCGCTCTGCCTCACCTCGTTCTCGCCCTTACCCCCTCTTGCCAACACTTCGTTCCGTTCCACCCACCCCTCCTTCGCTCCATCCTGTTTGGCCACCCCTCCGTCCCACCCGCACTCTCTCCCCGCCCGCGAGCACCAGCTCGGCGCCGTCCTGTCCGCGCCCGCTCCGCCGGCGACTTCAAAGCTCTGAATTTCCGATCGCTGCTCCGGCGACCGCTGCCCACCGGCGCCGCCCGCGTCGTTTGCGGCGCAAAGGCTTACGTTTATCCCCGCAGCGCAGCGGACCATACCTTTTGAGGCGATCGGCATGAAAATTTTGCACGAAATGCATGAGAGCAGACAAACAGACCGTCGTAAATAATGTCTGGTTTACCGTATTATAACGCGTCTCATGAAATGGTATGATATTTAACCATCAGAAATAAAAACAATTATACCTGTAATTTAATCTTACACAAACTTTTATTCAATTTATTTGAAATAATCCATATGAAATATAGAAAAATCTGTTTATTTTTCAATGCATTCAATTTGAAATTAATGACAAGAAGAATATTGAGAGTATTAATATTATTTCGTCATGAGGATAAGAAGAAAAGAAAGTTAAGTAGGAAAGTAATTTTATGATCATACATACTTATTAACGGATTTTTATTCACCGTCTTTTATTTTTCTCTTATTATCTAAAAAAATGTCTTCTTATCTAAATGTAATTAAGATTTTTAAAAAAACATTTGAGTGCTGTTTAATGCAGGTAGGTATGGAATATAAATGTAAAAGGAGGAAATGGAAGAGTTGGGATGAAATTCTTGAAAACCAAGTTTCTCGAGATGCTTACAAATGTGCATGCAGCGGTATATCCACTTTGGTGCTCTGAGGAGAAGCTTAAGAATTACATTTCCTTTTTTCTTCTTATTGGCAAATAGATCTGTATGCAACCACATTTTACCACACAACTGTCGCAAATAAGCAATCGAAGATTAATTTTTGTGAAAAATGAATTGAAAGTCTTCTGTTTGTTTCTAAGCTCTCTTACTTTTTCTAGCTATATTCTATTAACGAGAAGTAATTTCATTTTGTATTATATTTGAAGAGAGAACATTACTCGCAAAAAATATCTAGAAGGTAGTTTCCCAAAGAACCAAACATGTTTTAGCGTCGAATTCAGGAAATTCTGCTTGGGAACCATGTAGATGGTCAGAGATACTATCTTCAACAATTTAAATGCATCTCTCTGCAAATATCAATATTTTTACTTTCCATTCCTCTCTTCAGAACAACTTTTGTCAACCGTAGATGACACAAATAGTTGGTACAAATCTTCAAAGATGTTTTGGTAGTACCAAAATATTGCGTTGCATCCATGTTTAGATATATACGTAGTATCTCCCATATATGACGATATATTGTCTAGTTTTTTCGTATTAGTAATAAATTGAAGAGTAATTTTCTTTCATTAAATTGATCTGTGAGGATGGTTATTTTATGCCAAGGAGCGCGACATATAGATTATAATAATCAACATTTTTAATGCTTTTTGGCTAAAGGTAGATCTCAGAAGATAGAGAAGCAAAATACTCATTCTGGGAATAGAGAAACATTAAAAGATGTTTTACATTACAGTTTTCTTTCCACGCAACTACAGCACGGTCATTTAGAAAACGTAAATGCACACACGTTATTATGTTTATCAAACTATTTTCAGTGAAAAATAGCTTCATTATTTCCCTCTGTAATCGAGAAATCGAGAATGGCAATGAAATATAAAAAGAAGTAAACGAGCAAATGAAATTCGATTAAATATTATGAAGAGTGCGCAAGCAATTGCCGAGGTGAAGGAAGGGAAGACGGGAAACATTTAGAAGAGGGCTTCTGAAACCTTATATGTACTGTTTTAAAAGAGAAGAATAAGTGTAAAAATAGTTGAATCCAACTCGAAAGCAATTTTTAACAATAATATTTATTGTAAGCACAGCTACATAATAATGGTTCATATCCCGTACGTCTTTCAAACTACACTGTTGAATGACTTACATTGCACTGTTTCTTACGTAAAATATTGTAATCGCCACAAAAGTGGATAAAAATAAACATTTAATTACAATTGCAAACCACAAATAAAATTCTTATTCAAAAACAAAACATAATACATTCCCCAGAAGAGGTCTCGTTTATTTCTTATCAAATATTACAAACGAAACAAAACAACAACTCGCAAAAAGGGAATGGAAGCACATGCAATGAATGGGCGACATTCCACATTCAATTTCCCGAGCGAGAATCCGCAAGGCTTTGAAGATTGAATTGAACAGCGCTCGCAAAGGATTGGACGAACGCGGCGCCAGAAACCTCTCGCAGCGAAAAAAAAGCAAACATGGCGCCGTTGCGCGACCGCACGCGACGCGAACGACGCGGCGCGGCGCCCGGCGACATATTGGCGAACAGCGCCCCCGCCCGGCGCGCACTGGGCCCGAACCCACACAAAAACCACACCGCGCTCCGGCACGCAGACGCTGCAGCACCTCTGACCGGGAGGTGCTAGGTTCGAGTCCTCACGGCGCCAGGATTTTCGGCACTAGCTTTTCAGTTAGGTCGAATTCAGTGGCTGTCTGCAGGAGAATTCTAGCGGCCGGCTGCTCTGATCGATAGTTATCCGTGGTTTCTCCGATCAACACCAGGCGAATGCCCGAGCAGTACCCTACCAAAACGGGCCACGGACCGCGCGCGATCTTTCCTTCCTCTTCCTTGCCCCATTCTCTCCCCTTGCACACACATACACACACACTTACACTAACATCCACTACACTACCACATTTTCCGGAAGACCGGTCGGGAGCTTAGAGCTTGTCCCAGCTGGGGCGGTGCCCCGCTAGTGGGAGAGTCCTGGTTAGGGAGGAACCCCGCTAGCCGACGGTAGGTCGGCATCGGATCTCGCCATCCAGCGGGGAAAGATCGCCACCATCTCCCGAGGAAAAAACATACACTACACTAACGGGACAAATTCCCTAAGCTGTTGACGCGCCCGGAATCACTAACTAACCAACCAACCGGGACGTAGACTTATGCTACACGTATCACCTACCACCACAGATACCGCACTTCTGATTGATTTGTTGTTTCTTTCTCGTATACGTATGTATTTATGAAGTAATATACAAAGTATAGAGAAGGTTATGTAATGCTGGGGAAGATCGATTTCGAGATTTTGACGGAAAGAAGTTTTGGGGTTCTCTGATACCGAAAAAGTGTTTTTTTCTAAACGCTCGTCCGTCTGTCTGCGAACACCATTAGCGCCTAAACCGTACGATTTTTTCCAAAATGGATATTGCCCGGTCAACCTGCCTCCACTCGAAACTTTGCGTTTTTGGACAACATTCTTTAAAAATCGGGAGTACTATCCATGAAGCCCCTTTGACATTTTCAAAATTGTCTCAAAAATTGCTCCATATTTTTCTTTAAATTTTATTAAAGAAAAAATAAAATAAGCTGGCAGAGGCCAATAATAATAAAGATGGCATAGATGTCAAGAATAATAAAAATGGTGTAGGTCCGTTTCTCAATGTTAACTCTGAATATTGGAAAATTTCATAAGTTTGATTTTTTTCTGCCTTCCTACAACTACATAATTGAAGATATATATTTTTCTTTCAAGTAAATTTTTTCTGCGTAGTTATTTCTTTCATTAAGGTCATGCACATTTTTTAAAAATTAGTAGTAATATTGCGTGCGATATATACAATATTAAAAAACAACTAAAACAAAATCTCAAAAACGTCTCCAAATATTTTCTTAAAACATTTGGTATAAATAGTACTAAATGTACTCTATAAGATGGCATAAACATCATATTTCTCTATTCTTTTGTTTTGCTTTTTTTCAAAAATTATAAAGATGTAATTTTTTTTACTTGTCTCTCACGTCTTTAATATTTACATTAGCGCTGATATGTTTCGATTATTGTATTTGTAAATACATGTGCTTCAAATGTTGTCTTATAATGGTTCTCGAAAACGGAAATGTTTAGTGAAAATAAGCTTAACATTTTGCATTTCCAGAAATGTTTTAACGCAATTTTTTTAAAACGGCTCCAAGTTTGTTATTCAAACTTTTCGAACGGATAGTACTAATAACACTGTTTAAGATGACATTAAATTAATTTTGCTGTTTTCTTATCTTGATTTTTTCAAAAACTACACAAATGTTTTTTTTAATATGTTTCACCGCTTTATGCACAATTCCAGCAATTTATAAACATTTGTATTTGTGAGTTGAAGTACTTCAAATTACTTCTAATGAAGTTTTTCGAAAACTCAAAAGCTTTCTGTGAAAAAGAGTTTCTAAAACAGCATTGACAGTAAAGCTTAAACTCCATTTTGTTAAAAAATACTCAAAATTTTTCAACGAAAATTGGCATATATGATAAGG
The DNA here is from genome assembly GCA_011170035.1 of Teleogryllus occipitalis. Taxonomy (NCBI): domain Eukaryota; kingdom Metazoa; phylum Arthropoda; class Insecta; order Orthoptera; family Gryllidae; genus Teleogryllus; species Teleogryllus occipitalis. Next base: position 65,609 of record BLKR01000600.1, on the reverse strand, counting down.
TTTAATTATTTTTCAATATTGTTTAAGTAATATATCGGTTCTATCATTAGGAAACCGAAAAATTCAGAATGATTTTACAAAAATGTACACTGGGCGGCGATAGAGGGCATCTGGCAAAAGGATGAGGCAGGACCAAAGAGCAAAATAAATAAAGTCTGGGCCATTATGTAGCACCACCAGGTTTTGGGTTTTTGAGTACTGCAACTTTTATGGACATTAGTCCCTCGCATTTTATTTCGAAAAGCGGCAGTGTTTCTTCCCCCTGTGAAAGAGGGATCAGGCGCACATTTCACATCGGCTTGCGGGGGCATCCCTCCTCCTCGTATCTCCCTCAGCAAGCAACAAGCTTTAAGCTCCCGACTATACCTGATATGAATAGTAATGTTGGGCATGTAAGAGTATGTGTATGTGTGTGTGTTTAAGGGAAGAGGTAGTGACAAGAAAGAGGAAAGGAAGATAACGCGCGGTCCGGGCAATGTTTAAGTACCTCTAGAACATTATCCTGGTATTGATGAAACTACGGAAAGATTTAGAGTAGCTTGTTGTTAGAATTCTTCTTCAGACACAGGTTGAATTCAGTCTATCTACGAGTAGCTAGTGTTGAAAAACCTCCAACTCGAACCCTAGGCCCTTCCCGTCCGAGACACTGAAATGGAAACAGTTGTTTCTCCAAGCCGTCTTAGACGGAAAATCACCCATCTCACCAATAACATTTAAGCCAGCCTAAACACAATAAATTGAGGAACCCACTGTATCCTGGGTATTAGTAAATTACGTACCAATATGAATTGAAAATAGATTCCTTTTGAAGCTATCCTAAATATTCTTCTAATACTTTATAATAGTGGGGACCTTTGCAGAACCTGCACAGTGAGTTAATGTAGTTAAAATTACAATAATAAGGTAATATTTCAAATCATCACAAACATGAAAATAGTACAATAAATTACTTAATTACACGAAATTAAAAATAAATTAATTTAAAACAATTGAAAGGAAGCACAATCGTGATGTGCCTTGCTCTATGTCGATTGTGTGAAAATGCAATAAAAATCCAATTATCCGAATGGATTTGGGTAAAAAATAGAAGATATGAAAAATATCATAATTGGGAAAATGCATTTTGTAACTTGTCGCAGAGAAACAAAGTAATTCTTCAAAGTAATGCACTATCTGACACGCTTCAACTGATACCAATAATTTATATATTTCTGTATGTTTTTGTATATAAGTACATATACTGAATTGTACCTTTATTATTACGTAAATATGAAACTTCGCACATAATTTAATTCATAATTTATTTTTTGTATAAATCGTTCGAAAATCAGTTTTTCGAACCATGTTCTACCAAACATAATTTCATATTTTTGCTACGTTTGACAACTTCACTCTATTTCTTTAACTCACTCTTCTTACTTTATATAATTAATCCAAATATATACATATCCGAAAGATAACTCCATGTAATTTGGATAATTGAAGTTAGACTGTAAATATGTTCTTTGAAATATTTAAAAGTAGGAGAATTTGCATTATCAAAACTGTTGTATAAGAAATCGAAAAAGTTCAACGAAACAAATATGAAAATGTCTTCAAACGGAGGGAAGATGGAAAAGTGGCATGTATTTCTGGGAAGATTTTACTTGATTGCTTAAAAAGTCATCAGCATTTTGTACATCTTCCTCAGTTTAAAGTTATTATCGTGTGTTGAAGTCGGCAATAGAAGTAAAAGAAAATTGTACTAACTCTATTTAAGTGCCAACACATACCCGCACAGAAGATTCTTGAAGATGTTTATATAGTCCAGAAAAAGTCGCGCAAAGCATGCAAATTACCCAATGAAACATATTTTTATAATACACTCGTGGATGGATTCTAGAGTTTAAGTAAATGTTATTCCTGAAATAAAGCCAAAACGTATTGCGCAGTATCCAGTCAGATGTAACGAGAAATCAAGCTTCAAAAATCAGTAAACAGCTGAAGACAATAGAATAATTAATATCTAATTCCTAGATAGAAAAAAACCTTTTCTTCCATAGTTGGCTCAAGATAAGATTTATTTGCTAGTGATGAAGTTTATTCCGCAAAGCAACAGTACAAGGCAAAACTGAAGAAATTTAAGTGTAATTTTGAGCCTCGTACGTATACAAGGAAAGATAAACATATGTTTGCATACAGAATTACGTAAATTTTATTAGGTATGAAATCTGGGTAGCAAAATCTAACTCAAAGAGAGAATAAAATATATTAATAACACGAAATACCTTGTGGATTGCAGAGTGATAAAATAATAGCAATTTATGGTACTAGTGAGTCAAATAAAATTGAATTCACGAAATATTTAATGGCCTAGTTAACAATTGAACTATAGAACATTCTCAAGACTGAATCAGTTGAGCAGAAATGGCGGGGAATATAACGTAGAAGTTGGACTACAAAGAAGAACAGAAGGGCGTTGATGAAAGCCAAAAATTAGAGATTGAAATATTAGAGTGAAGGCAACAAGGAATTTTGGGGGCGCACGCTATTACATTTGATATTTTTAATAACAATTTTGAAAGGGCACATTCTGAGAAAAATGTAAAGGGAGCTATCATAGAAAAGTTACCTGAATTATTTTTCGAGTCGAATGCTATTCAGTGGTTACAAAGAGAGAGATTGAGACGACAGCTTCTTTTTGCGGCGATGAACCAAATCCTATATAAACATTTTTTTTCAATTTTTGATCTTTCGTTTTGATGGAGGAAAGAAAATGAAGGAAAATGCTCTATGTACTCCTATGCTGCTTTTCCGGTCCACTGTACACCCACCCTCACCGCCATCACCGCTCGGTTTGGCCACCGTCGCTCCCACCAATCGGCTGCGATATTGAAGGGCGGCCCGCTGTCGCAACTGGGACTTCACTGGCCCCTGACTTACGTCGGTAACCGCACGTCCGACACGTGCGTAATAAGAAGTTGCTCACTCTGCTACTCGTACCGTACAAAAGTTCGGATCCTGGTAGCAGAGCAGGATCTAAGCCAAGGATTTCATTTAAACTCCCCGGCAGTCAAAATCATTGATACTTATTTCGAACGCCTCCACCACGAAGTCTGCATCTGTTTCTCTTGACTTATAAACGATCTTGGAATGTTTTTATTTTATTACAAGCCTTTGCACCGGTTATGAATATATCCTTTTCTCTTACAGTAAGCCAAGCCAAGAGTTTCGTTCAGGGTACCGTGATCAGCAAAACCTCGGGGCATCACCGGGGCCGTTCACTCCTCCCCCGCTCCTTATCCCCTCTACAGGAGGCCCGCCTCATTCCCTTCTACAAGCCATGTTTCTTATCCGATTGATGTTTGATGTCGCGCGTGGCTCCGGTGGCAACCCGTGTCCCGGCGATGGCCCGAGGAACACAGGTCTGTCTTATAGTGAGAAAGAAGTAAATCATTCATATACGCCAGGCGAGATCTTTATTCACGTCAAACACAAGGAACGTTATTTTCTGTTCTATTTTATTGGAAGAACATAGGTGTATTACAGGGCCTTGATACGAACTGATGACAATGAAGCTCTTCAGGTATGGAACTATACCTTTACTGTACATTATCCCTTTATAATTTCTGGCTAAATCGCTCATAGAACATTACCATGCAAATTCGAAACTGTACGAGTATTTTCTGCACTGACAAATGGAAAAATAAGGGTTGACACAACGTCTAAATCGAATCCAGATCAATCTCAGTGACTCATAAATAGACTATACCAAAATACTGTTTTCGGTGGATAAAATATCTCATTGCGTACAACTGGTCACATAAATATTAATAAGTGATATGCTACTATCAATTTCATCATCAATATGGAAAATTTTACGTATTATTTGACAGTTTAGATTGGAGTATATCAATGGGACCACTGTTTAAGGACTTCAATTTACGTACGCAGCGACTGTCGTGGATAACTGACGTTGCCTTTGACATCGCTAATCACTCATCGCGGCGCCTGTCGTCACGCTCAACGCCACGAGCGGAAACCTCAAATTCGCGCACGTGGCTTCGCGCGCCCGACGCTCCGCGCCCCTGCGGCCTGAGCTCATATCGACAACACGTTGCGCACTCACGTATTACGGTGTTGCATACCCTGCCCCTGCGGCCGGCGCGGCCGTCTGGACGCGCCCGCTCATCACGCACACGCGGGTCTGCGGTGACCTCCATCCCCCGCCCCCACCCCTTCCAGCGCCCCGCCCCCGCCGCGCCGTGTCCACCCGCGCAGTTGGCGGCGGGCCCGTGTGCCTTCGATCGAGCCCCTCTCGCGCCCTGGCCTCGGTGGACCCGGCGGCGCAAGGCTGGACAAGGCGCGACACCACTACTTTGCGGTTCGCGCACTGCAAAGCACTACTTGGCGTACTCGTATCAGGAAGTATTACTTTGGCGTACGCGAACCACAAATTGCTATTTTTAAAAAACAAACAAAACAGACTTAATGGTTTGCAAGCATACGTGCTCCAAAAGAAATTGCTAATAGTTATTTTAAAAAATATGTTTCATAGCTATGTTTCTTTTCGTGTTTTGTCATATTATCTCCTAGGATTAAGGTATTGTTATGAGTGTAAGTACTTCTTTTTAGTTAGGAGGAAGTGCGGCCTCCTCGTAATTCAGAAACTCAACGGCAATATCAACTTGCATGTGATACTGCAAACAATTTAAAGGCAAATTGAAAACTACGTATTATTAACTATCAAACGTAAAGCGACAGGAACTCATGAACTCATATCTACATTATATTCACGTGCAGTCAACATGAGAGAGACCAAGAGTGTCAAGAACATCGGCTCGCACAATAAATACACTTGACACCATGTATATCATTTCTGTATCATGCAATACGAATGGTCATGGATTATCAAAATTCTATTTCCTATAAATACAAATACGTAGTCTACAATAAATTCCATTTACAAAGATTGTACTTGGCACATTGCAAATGATGGAATTACTAGGGAATGGGGACAGGTAGACCAGATAGATTTCCCACTTTTGCCGCTACCGTTCGTTAAGTAAAAGAAAATAAATACTGGTTTAGGCACTTTTCTTTTAAAAAGGAACAGTGTCGCACCGAAAGAGGTGTGTGCAAAAAGGTCTTCAGCCCTCCGAGAAGCCCATGATACATATTCAAATATATAGCTTTTCCTATTTTTTATACTAACTACAGTTATTCAATATCTCAATTTTTAACATTATAAATATTATTAATATTAACTGTAAATAACAACAATGAATTTTATATGCAGCATAATTTATTTTTTTAAAGGAAGCATCAAATGCGTTTGACACTATACCAGCTACCTCCCCACCAACAGAAAACTATCCTGGCTGCACCTGTGAAAAGGAGTAATTCATTTTCCCACCAACATTCTCCACGTAAGCCTTTTGGACTAGAAAACGTGAGAGAGGAGTGAAGAAAGTGGGATTGGAATTACGTCTTATCCCATTGTCCTAGATTCTATACTTTCGTATAAAGTCAGGCAAATGCGCTACGCACGCTTTTACACTCTGGTTTGGTATATTACGAAGAAATTCTCAGTCATTCATCATTTACCGGTAATCGTAGAATATAATGCATGCTTGAAATGTCTTTTTGTTGTCAAGTTTTTTCTTATGTTACATCAGTAAATAAACTAAGAAGATATCCGACACACTAGGTAGTAATCCTTCCAATTCAGTTTTGGGTAAGTAGAAATCTGAAAATACATGACAGCTACTTTAATGTCTGTGTTAAAATAACGAATGCAATATTGAAATTTACGAGCTGTCTCAGGGTGGATTACTTCGAAAGAAAATCTCAGGTACAAACACAAGCAAACAAAACGAGTGGCACAGCTGCACCATTTTCTCGTGATATTCCCTTGATTAGTTCGTTCATTATCTGATCTACATTAATCATCTCACTTGGTAGGCGTCTCCTTCGCTTAATATTTAGAATTCATAATTTTCATTAAACTATAGAGCATTTTCGGTGAGTGCACTTCGTCTCAGTTCTCAATTAGGGATATTAGGATACTGATATAAGAAACAATATACCAACATAAAAGTAATCTCCAGGAAAACTGTTTGTTAGGTATTGTCTTTATAATTAAACTCTTTTTATAAGAACGTTATAACCTTCTATCCGCATGTAGGCCTCATATTCTATATATTATGTGTTGTTACTTCCTGATATAGCTTTTGGTTATATTTATTAGGGTATCATTTCTGCCACCTTCATTTCTCAGAGAAAAGCACTTCACATCATAACGATATTGAAAGTTAAGTATTCCATTGTATTCTTCCGTCTTATGTGTCCGATTTTAAGATACACAGTTGCCACTAAACGATTTTGTTTTGAAATTTTACGTCTTCATCCTCACTATTCCATGTCTCACGATGATTTATTTATTTATTTTACGTCAAAAAACAGTTCAAACTGCGTATGACGTGCTATGGGGAAAAGTGAATTGTGTACACATTTTCAAAAATCTGTGATCCCTACACTAAGTCATATACTACTTAAAAAAACCCTCCCATGTAATAAAATCTATTTTCAAGGATAATTAAGCAATAAATTTTGGCTCTTATCCATGTTGTCCTTCGGAATAATACTTCCTGCCGCGACAACATGGAAACGATAATTTGAATAATTGTATTTCCCACTGAATTCTAGAAGACGTGCACAGACAATGAAGTTACATTTATGTCCAGAAGCAAAAACAAGGGGCCATCTCAGCATTTGCTCAATGGATCAGGGAAACTGGACGAAAAACCTGATCGAGATGGGGGTCATTGACCCGGAGGCTGGAGCACAATAGTTGTTACAGGTTGTTTATACACATTTATACAGTCCAAATGGTAAATAATGCATTATATATCATTGTTAAAATTAATATTACTATTCTTGTGATGCTCAGTGTAGTCTCTAATTGTATAGAAACAGTTATGCAGTTATGATCGTAGAGATGTTGAAGACGTCATATACCACTACTACTAACTGCAACATTTGCCCCATTTTATTAAGACTACTTCATTGCCAATGCCTTATTTCAATCTCAGGGCCCACATTTTACCGAGTAAGATCCATCCACCGCCTCTTCTATTCATGCAGTCAGAACTATTACCTAAATCAAGGTTTATCCCTAATGCATTATGTAGAAACGCAATACTATTTCCATCGTCCTCATTAACACTGAAACCACTGCATTGTCATATATCGGCAGCTTCAGTTACTACATATGTAATATATTAAATGCAAGTGTGAATTCTGTGAACATTGCTACGGGAGAAGATGAGAAAAAAAATTAAAAGAGGCAAGAGGGCTTTGGGAAGCAGTGTGATATGGAAAAGATAAGTTGGAGGAAGACGTTTTGAGCTACGTTTTAAAAATGAATCAATGCTACAGTAATTGAGTGCGGACGTTATAATTTGTGTGATGCATGAGTTACAAACAACTGAGAAGAAGAAAGAAAGAAAAGTCAATTATCCTCTTATATCACGGACAACAACTAAAACTGTATTCTTAGTGAAAGAAGAATTAAAAGCCTGTAAAAGAGTAGAACTTTTGTTGTAGATATTAATAGTTTCTGTTGTTAATTTTATCGTTTAAATAAAATAATAAGTTTATTTGTTAAACACAGAAGCGTTTAACATATTTTTTAGTATAGTAATTTAGGTAATTATCTGAAATATTTTCACAGAATTCGTCCGATGTTTTCCGTATGTAAACATTCCAAAGACCAGGTCCTGAGAGTTAGTGTGTATATTTGTGCTGATGTATCATAAAAAAATCGAGCATATCTACAAGATATTTCGGTACGTCACACATCAAATGATTCAGTTCCATGCAACACATACCGAGACCCTTGCACTGCAATTCTTTTTCTACGTAAATACAGCCATTGTACTGTTTGCATTCTGTTCTGTACCAGGAATCCCTATACCCACAAATCCTCTAATACCATCGCTACGAAGGATCAGCTAGTTCTAGATCTGCGCTCCCGTTCCATTTTTCCTCACCAGCCCAATCGCCGCCTCCTGCTTTTCTTCCATCGCCGCAGCTGACGCCACCCTATCCCTCCCCGCGCCTCGTGCGTCGCATCCTCCTTGGAAGAGTCCGCCAGTGGAAGGGGCAGCGGTTCCAACTCAGCGGCAAACGGAGCGGCGCGGCGTGCCGTCGACGCACGACTGATTGCATTACGCTGTCCGCGTCCCCTCATGGGTTTAAGTGCCACCCACCCCCGCCCCGGGCTCCCACTGCCACCACTGTACCCTCTCAGGGCCCACACCCCCTGGCGCTCTCCCTTGGTCTCGCCACGCCTCGCGCCCGCTCCGCCCTCCCACCCCGCCACCCGCATCGTCAACCGATCCGTCAACGGCCTGTCATTGGCCCCGTCACCCGGTCCGACACTCTGTGGGTCACCTGGCCCGTCAGCCGCCCCGTCAGCCTCCCCGTCAGCCACCCGGCTCTCCCTCTCCGTCAACAGGCCCGTCTCCCTGCTAGTCACCTGGCCCGTCACCCGCCTCTTGTCACCCGTCCCGTCACCCACCCCGTCAGCCGCCCAGTCACCTGCCACGTCAGCCGCCCCGCCCTCCCTCTCCGTCACCCACCCCGTCAGCCGCCCAGTCACCTGCCACGTCAGCCGCCCCGCCCTCCCTCTCCGTCAACCGCCCTACCTCCTTGCTAGTCAACTGGCCCGTCACCTGCCCGATCACCCGCCTCGCCCTCGCTCACCGTCAACCGGCCCGCCTCACCCTCGATCTTCGTCAACCGGCCCGTGTCCCTGCTAGTCACCTGGCTCGTCATCTGGCCGGTCACCCGCTTCGCCCTCGCTCTCCGTCAACCGGCCCGTCTCCCTGCTGGTCTCTTGATCCGTTACCCGGCCGTCATCAGGCGCGTCATCCAGTTCATCACCCGGCCTGCCACCCACCTCGTCACAAACCCCGTCAACTGCTCTGTCACCCAACCCGTTACGCGATTCGACCCTCAAACCATCACGCGACCCGTCCCCCGTCCGGTATCGGTCCCGTCTTTCGACCTGTTACTGGCCCGTTACCCGGCCCGTTAGTCGGTGCGTCATTGATGTCACCCGACCAATCACATGCCCATGCCTCTTTCCTCGTCTCCGCGACCGCTCGCTGACGTTCTTCACTGTTTTCCTCAGCTACGCCTTGCGTTCACACTTCCTTCAAGCGGTCGTGGTGACAATTACTCACAATTACTCACTCATCAATGTTTTATACTGTTATTCCAGTTTGTAATGGCCTTGTATGAAGTTGCCTATTTTGACGAATAGATTTTGAATCCTTTGTAAACGGCATTATTAACATTGCAACTCATTATCATTTTACAGCCATAAGCAGCCGGTGACATTTTTACTATTATTTCCACTATCGTGTCCGTCCAGGCAACGCACACCATTATTATCATGATCACCTAACACCGTTATTAGGGGTATTAGTCAATCCGGAATACAACTACTATCAATAATAGCACGGTTATTAGGGGTACAGTCTCCATGGCACATGAGGCAATTTTAATATGTGACATCATTTATCATCTATCACATCAAAGCTTCTTGTTCAACCACAATCATTACCCATCATTACTTGGCCACAAATTCCACCATCATCACCATTACCACCAGCTCTGACATCCCACCATAAGAATCGCCATCACTAACACCACCACCATATCTCACACAAAGAACAATAATTACAACTATCTATTACGACACATTACGAATACGATTCACCTTATCCTTATCATTACTCCTAAGGTCAAAAGCTAAATTCATCTTAAAATTGAACATTTAAATTTATAGTCATCCCAAAGAATGACCATCAACCTAGCATTTACGCTATTACATTTCCTATTTCATTCATCCGTCACCACCAAAGCCATTTTCACCGTTCCCACCCTTTGCGCCCAGCAATCCTCTCAGTGGACTCCATCAGCCCTGGCTGGCCAGCACTCTCATTCCGACCTCCGTGCTCCGGACCCTTGTGCTCAGTTCCTTTACCCCCTCCACCCCCGCCGGCGTCGTCTCATCCCCGAGCGGAGCAGTGGCCCTCGCGCTCGCACTGTCGACTGTCTTCCAGCGGGCGGAAGGTCAGAGCGGCCGACAGGAAGCGCGGGCGCGGGCGCGGGCGGAACTTGGCGAAGACGCAGGCTCTGCGCCCGGTGCCTCGCGCCAAACTTCGGCGCAATGACTGCGCGCGCTGACCCTTTGTGCCTGGGCGGAGATGCGCCGGCGCTGATTGCGTCGGGTAGCCGCCGCGGGCGAGGAAATTTGTTTCCTTCACTCTGTTTCGCATGTACCGGGGTTCTAGTCCGGCGTTTCAGTAGAAGGCAATGCAAATCCAATAGTTGACAGAAGATCTTGACTGCTTATTTCGTCTCGTAGTTACTAGTTTGCTTAATTTGTTGTTACTAGTTTGCTTAACTCGTCTCATACTGTCTTTTTGCTTTGATAGGGCTGACGATTCTCCTCATTTTTACCACATTTAACTGTCAATAATACTCGGGTGTTCTAATATAATGAAGTCTACTGTATTTACATTTAGTAAAATTAGAATTTAATTTGTTTGGACTGCAATATAAACCCAATAGTTGACAGAACATCTTGATGGAAATGTAAACTAGTTTCCTTTATTCGTCTCGCGCAGTCTTTCAGCTTTCATTGAGAAAACAATTCTCATCATTTTTACATTTAATTGTCAATAATTTTCATGTGTCCATTTATGGTCAACACTATTACATTCGCATTTAATAATATTAATATTGACATTTATTCAAACTATCATTTTAATACATGAATTATGAAGCCTACTTGTAAATGAGTATCACGATATACAGATGAGTCTTATTATACATGGTACATCTTGATTATTTTTCGCAATGTCAATTCAGTGCCAAACGTACTGACAAAGTCATACAGAAGGAGCGAAACAAAAATTATAGGCTAATTATTACATGACAAGAAACAAATATAATTTGAACAATATCGAGATATTATCTAGAATGTGATCTACATCTGAAAGCTCCTTGCCTGTGTTCATTCTCATTGAAAATATGGCCAAATGTAGTCTTTATTGAAAATAATGATATACACCTGGACATTACGTAATATAATCCAGTAAACCTCTTTACTTGCTGCTTCAAATCATTCTATTACAAAGCCCAATTCTGTTACGTAATATGTTTCACGTTTATGTTGCTTATTCTCCCCTGGTTACTAATGAAAATAATTTTTCAGAAAACTCACCAGGAAAGAAACTAAGAAAAAACATCCTTTCTCTTTGAAGGGGAAGAAGAAAAGATGTTCCTGCTGCAGCGGTACAGGACCGAAGTGCTGTGCGGGGCAAAAACCGGCTTCGGAGGCGCCGTGAAAAACGCGTGACATACGTAGGAGACGCGAGGCCCCGCGCGTCTGGTCAAGACATCAGGAGGCGCCCCAGAGACGAAGCATGGGCAGAGTGAAGGAGACACAGAAGAGCGAAAAAGTGGTCTACAGTAGTGGACGTACCAGGCTATTTTTCGAGAGACAAAAAGCACATTCTTTTGCAGAAACGTCTGCGTTGAACACCCAGCTGTGAACGTGGAAAAAGTTCGTATTGAGCTTTATTAAAATAAACGAACATTTCAAGAAAAAAATTAAATAAAATTTGTATGTAATGAATTGAAGTGTATTTAATATGTAATTAATCGTGGTTAGATGTTAAAATAATGTAAATTACAAATTAAATTTTAAATTTATATTCATATTTTACTCGTACATTTGACAAATGAAATGGATTGAAATAAAGGAAATGATTTTCGTGAGAACTGAAGTGAAGGGTCTTAATACGTCTTAATTGACTAAGAATTCCGTACATGGGATTTTGTGAGAAATATAAAAAAGTAAAAACGTTGTGTGTGGGCGTTTTAGAATATGCCTAGAATATTACATCCAGAGAGATATGATGTACAAAAAAATTCTTAATTCTTGGCTAATACGTGAACAAATAAATGAAATACTGATTGATAATTTACGACAAGGTTAATACGTACTAATTATTTTCATCAACGATATTACATATCAAACCAATGACAAACACGACTGTTTAGATTATTTACATACAATATTTTTAACAGAATATTACGTTTAAAGAAGATATTGGCAAAAAGCAAAACTTATTAACCACATCTCAAAATGAAACTACTTTTGATGTATCTGTAGCAAATAGAACATAGTGGTTATTTCAACAGCAACCGCACGGAGTTTAATACAGAAAACTACATGAATGGAAGTGAATTCTTTTTAAGAATACTTCGAAACTGGAGATTTCAAAATGAAAAAAAGGCAATGGACAGAATAACGCAAAAGTGGAGGAAACTGAGTCTGGATTTAAAATTTTTAAGAGAGAAAGAAGAGCACTGTTCAGGAATCAGGATGGAAATACAGTCAGGCGGGAAAAAAGAAATTTCTTTTTTCTGAGAGCTTCCCAACTTACCAAAATACGTATAACTCAACTGAAATATAAAACAAATATTATTTGTAAATTATTGTTCGTTATATATGCATACATTACACTTCAATTATTCTGTGTAACGTACATAAAGTTGCGGGATTGCGAAGAGAAAATTGCGTTATCGAATCATGTCAGTGTAAATCCTGAGTTCACATTTGCATTACTAAACGTCATTTTAAATTAAATTTATGGTGAAGTAATGTAATTATTAATAGTATTATTTTGAGAAATAATGCAACGACCCGCTTTCAATTTATGAGTTTTACATGCATTGACAATTTCTGTACAATATTTTATGTATGAATAAATCTGATCTTTGTATTCTATGTACAAATTGCACATAAAATACTAGTTTCATCTCATTAAACTCGCATCGCGGTTTATGAAAATTAGAGGAATCAGGAATTTACGCGGGAATGCTGATTTATTTACAGAATAGAAACGAGGAAACGTGTACTCCGTTACTTTTTAATACGAATTCTATTTGAAAATGCAGGAGGAACATCAGAAGGGCAATGGCTTGTTAGATGTATACCAAACACTAGTTGAGTTCTGTTCTCCTTACTACCTGAGCTCCAATCAACATCTTAATTTCTTTAAGAATTTACATTTAAATTATAAGTGAATTATGAACTGTAAAACGGTTGGTGCAACATAATAATGATCCACATTTCATAGATCCAAAATTTTGTCTTAATATTTTTCCCTAAAAACAAACTGATCCATTCAATGTAGAAACGTGTTCTTAGAACTACAATGTACATATAAAGAGGGGTAAAGAACAACTGAGAAACGTCAGGATATGAACAAACATTTCCTCTGGCTTACAGCAATTAAGGTTACCACTATGATTGCGTAGGCTAGCGCGATCGCAGTTTGTATCGTCTAGGCAATCCGGGACGAACGGCGATTCTGTCATGGTAAGCAATACTTCGGCCATCGTATTGAGGCCTACCTCAGAGCTACGGCCATTTTTTTCCGTTTTCCCCCTCTCGAGTTGTCCCGGAGAGGCGGGATTTTATCCCATTATTGGCGTGCAAGTTAACTACAGCCGTTTAAACTTCTGCTGTATGGGCATGACCTCTATTAAATACACTAATATACTAAATAGACTTATCTATTTTGTAACTAATTACAATGCCAATTTGGGCCTGATAGTTATACATACATTAGTTAGATTTTGTTTCAAACTTTCTTGTGTTTATTGATAAATCTTCTATTTTTCGATTTTTGTCAATAGTACTCTCATTAATACTTGGAGTATATTTACAAACACATTCACTCAGGCACTATTTACACACTGCTGCTGCCAAACGACTTGCTTGGCCGCCTTGTAAGGAGGAGAAGGGTAAACGGGATTGGCCAAGGCAACAGCCAATAGTACGGGATTGGTGGAGATTGCAACAGAGTTGTAGCAGGGGAGGGGACCAAGTAGAGCGTTTGGAAGGATAGCAATGAAAAAAGGATGAAATTCTGAGCCGGATTAATATTAAAAGTCGGAAGGTTAGTGTTAAGGAGCCGCCCGATAGGTAAAGGAGCAACAGCCAATCAGCGGCCGCGAAAGTGCGCCACCATTGGTCAACCGTGGTGGTGTATGGGTCAACCGTGGTGAGAGTGGCAGCATATTGGCGGATCGTGAAAGGCGGCCACGCTAGCCATTTGGCAGCAGTACGCTCTGAGGAAGCCCACAATATATTGGCCGATGTGTCCGCCACCACGACCCGACGCGGCTCGACTGGGATAGCCTAGACAATATAAGGTCATCACTAGGGGGGGAGGATTTTAATGAACTGTCATTGTTTTTCTTTTCACTTTAGAACAATACCTTTTAGTATGGACATTAATTTTATGTTGTGACAAAAGGAAATGAACCATTTTTATGACTTGTTTTTTCTTTCTTTCTTTCTTTTTGTTTTGTGTGTGTTGATTTTGGCTAATATATGTAATTTTTCACCTTTTGCCGTCATTTTTAAAACATTTTAGTTGATTTCATCGATTTTAATATAATTGTAATTATACTTGTTTTAAATAATATTTACGAGATGCAACAAATATTCACCAAAGAATTCCTTTGAAGAACATTTGTTCTTAACCTATTCGACCTATTCGCTTCCTATTCAGAATTTGTAATGTCAGCCGTTGTGAGAATGTAATCTAAGGTTCCTGTGACGCCTATTAGCATCATTGTAGGTTCGACCGATTTCGCGATAACTCAAGACAGAGATTCCCGGGTAAAGAACAGTCCAAACCAAAAGTTTGGAATTTAGTTCACTTGAACGAAAGGAAGAAGCCTCGATGATATCAGTAGCAAATCTAAAAGCTTGAGTTGTTTATCTGAACTGGTTTTGATCAAATTTTACACCGTTTTTCTTCGCTTTTAGGGCATCTTAAAACATTTTAACAGCATTTTATTGTTCGATTTTGGCGATGTTTTAGGTTATCAAAAATTCGCCCCTATGTTGCCCCAGTTCCTTTGATCATATTTTCATGCGGCTCTCCGGGTGGCGCCGAATCGAAAGCAATGAGCGGGTCTGAGTATTTATTGTTTTCTGGAGCGTCCCGTACGTGTAGTGCAAGTTTTATCTTGGTAGGTGGCGATGTCCTCACCTGTTAGAACGTGAGAAACGGCGCAGACCTACTTTTTTCCGGGCGGGTTTCCCTTCTCTTGAAATCCCCACTAGCGGTATATCACCGTACATCAGAGAATCTCTAAGCTCCCGATTAGTCTATCACATATGTGGCAGTGTGTGTATGTGTATGTGCATGTGTGCGTGCAAATATTCAGGAGGGGACAATGATAAGGGAGGAAACATCAGGTGCGGACCATTTGTTAAGATACTACTACGGCTTTAGGCTGTCATTGAAGCCGGCTACTGGAATTAGCCGGGGTTAGCTTCTCAAGAAATCAAGGGAAAACAACCGCTCAGAGAAGCCGGCCACTGCAATTCTCCTGAAGATAGAAGCTGAATTCGACTCGGCTTGCCAGATAGTGTAAAAAATCCGTCACCTTTGAGACGCAAATGCTAGGACTTCCCGTCGCCAAAGCTGCAAAGGAACGAATGTTGCCACCAATCCATCAGTGACGGTCAACGATTGTTATGCCGAAGCTTCGACCTTCTTGTCGCGGGCATGTTGGGGATAGAATTTCAATGTATTGTGTTGTATACCAAATCAGGAACACAGACAATTTTGTAACACAACAATTTTATTTATCCCAATCTCCAATAATCTCTACATCAACACGAACACGTTCACCATAAAGTCTTTCTCAGTCACGACTGCTCCGCATCCAAGTTCCAAGTGGCCGAGACCTCCAGCGCTCCAACCCTCCGCTCGGCGTCCCCCTCCCCGCCGGGGAGGGGTGGCGGCTCTACCCCTTCCGGTTCCCGGTCGCCGGGTGGCGACGGGGCGCGCTCGCTGCTCCCTCTGTCCGCGGCGCGGGAACTTCCTATCCCGCGACGCCGCCGACGTTGTTTCCGTAGTATCTGCTCCTACAGATACTACACATTGCTCGCATTCCAGCCCTGAGGAAGCCAAAAGAAGACAACGTGGGAATCACAGCGGCGGCACCCGGACAGTCGAGAGCATTCATGTTGTAGAGGAGCACCTAGTTTAATCAAAGACGGTGCTCCTCCCTCTACGGAACGACTCATCTAGAAACCGATGCCGTTCACGAGTGACGACAAACGGTCGTGAGCGAGTAGGTGGGTGTTTCGAGTGTAATGGGGTGAACGGGCGGGCGGCAGAATAAGCGGGTTGGAGTGGACGTACGGGCATGTGAGCGCGAGGGAGGCGTGGGCGAGTTGTCACGCGAACGGGGTTTGGCGGAAGTGGGGACAACACCGAGGGCGGATGTGAGTGAACGGGCGAGAGCAGGAGTGAGAGAGCGGGGCGGGAAGGGGTCAATGGGCGTGGGCAAGCGGGCGTGAGCGTGTGGGCTGCCGAGCAGGTGGGCGGGTACGGATGGGGGGGCGGGGGGGCTTTGTGCTTTGACGTTGCGCTGCGGGGCCGCCACCTGCTCGCCTCGCCGCGCGGAGAGACGGGAGAGGAGGCGGCGCGGGGCGCGGCGGGGTGATGCGGCGGTCCCTTTGAAGTGGCGGGGACAATGGCGCCAGCCCTGCAGCCCCCTTCTTGCCCCCGCGAGCCTTGAGCTTTGTCGCCACCTTCGCTGCGAGAACTGCGCTCCGCCGGCAGCGCCTGATTCCCGCGACGTCGATGGTGGTAGGAAACCGGGCCAACTTTCCCAAATCGGTTGTGGGGTGCAAAAAGGTCGTGGAGGTTAGCAACGAACTATTTTGTTTTTTCTGGGGGGGGGGATTTCGGAGGAACTCAGGGTCATGAATTTGTGGCAATTGATGTGAAGGACTTTTAAGCGAAGAAAATCTCTATTTAGACTTTTGCTGAGCGGTGTTCAAGTGTAAGGGTATTTTCAAGTTTACGGAAATATCCATTTCAATCATGCAAGTTTGCTAGGCTAGTTCTGCATTCAACTCCAACTTCATGCTGTCTGTTAGCTAGTTGAATGATATTAGACTAATTGCGAAAAGTCTTCAAATCGAAATATTTTTTCAACTGTTCTTTTTAAGCCCATTATATTCAAGCGGACTTTCGATGTCCCGTTAACGATGATGTAACAGGCGTCTCCAGTTTGTATAATTGGTTTGAAGGAAATTTCAAAGAAGAATGCAAAGTCAATGTATAACAACACACCATCAACATGGATGCATCGCATCATCCATGTTCTCCTTTATCTATTGAAAATATATTCTCTTCTGACCGTGCCATGCAAAATATATTGCTCGAGTGAATAGGGTATTGGATGTGAAGTAGTTGGAAGCGTGACGATCATAAAGTCGCCATTGTTGCCGTGATATCTTCAAGGTCACGGTCCACGCTGTCTGACCTCCCTAACGAGCGTTTGGTGGAGTACATTTAGCTACTCAGTGAACTCAAGGGGCAGGATCCCGGTGAACTTTCAAACGATGAAATTATGTAACAATGTAATGTTATTTCCTTTAGAGAGGAAAGATTAACGGTGGCTGAGGTGGATTTACGGAAAGTGGTAGAGCTCTTACAATGGTTCATTACTACTTCAGCATTAAACACGTGAGATCCTGTTTACGCGGAAAGCAAGGAAAGGCCTGTAAAAACGTCGAAAGCATCCAAAATTATTAAAATCAGAAAATAAAAAGCACATCAATAACTGTTTTTCGGTATCATCCTTGACAATTATTTAAAGAAAATCGATTAACTTCCACGAGCAAATTTTTCACTCATTTATAAAATTAACGAGTTTTAATTCTTATTTTGAAACTTCTGATACAAAGAAAATTTAAACGCATAAACATTTCATAAATCTAACCCATTAAAATTTGTTCGTGAATGGGGTTTTCGTTTAGAGAATCATGGGGATACAGCAGGTTGAATATATTTTACTTCTCTCTTCTAACATGGAAACTCCTAAGTTCCTTACGCTTTGGTGCACCGTCGCCCTAATTAGCGGGGACGTAGTCGACCAGGCAGGGTCACATTTCCGGGAACTCGCTGAGTGCGATTGCTCACAACTTGCACAATCCTTAGGAAGCATCATTAATTTAACGACGAAGGTGTTTACAACCTTCCGTAGATGCTGACGGAACATCAGCACTCAGATTCTCATTAGAGTTCACTGGAACGTGATGAGCTGTTTGTTGCATGAGAAAATCAAGCAATCCGGTTAACTATTCTTAGCACAGAAAACTGGGAGCGTCCTTGATGTACGAACACAGATGATTCAAAGTTGCCATTGGACTCACAATGAGGCCATTTGCGAAAAGTATTTTGAGTCTTGCCAAAAATTTAAAATTACCGACAAATTTAAAATTACCGACAAATTTAAGATTACCGACAAATTTAAGATTACCGACAAATTTAAGATTACCGACAAATTTAAGATTACCGACAAATTTAAGTTTACAGACAAATTTAAGATTACAAATTTTAAGAGAATAATTCAGTACGGAAATGTATTATTGCCTCGTGAAATTATTCCATATAAGACGGAATTTGTACTGAGAAAATAAATTTAGAATGTTTTGTTTATATTCTAGAAAACCTTTAACAACAAAAAAGTTATAAAAATTGCACACATTAATACAGACGTAAAAAACAAGAAACATACAAGACAAGAAAGACAAAATAAAGACTAGAAAGAAAGAAAAAGCATTAATTAATCGAATTATTATTTACACAACTTCATTAGCTGTCACGGAAATGTTTGATACATCTTCATTTGATGTCGGTGATGAATGTTCACAATTTACTTCACAGAGCTCTTCAACTGTTTCAAATTGCTTTCCCGAGTTTTTCATATCTTTTGGGCAGTGAACGGTTAATTTTATCTTCTTTTTCTGCTCATGAAGTTTCACCAAAACGTTTCACCTTTTCTCTACATAATAACCTTAAGAAAGATGGCGGATTGTTCTTTTTTAAACAAACCATTGATAGAAAACTCCGTGAGTGTATTATAACTGAAGAGAGAATTACCCCCAGTACTAAATATATTTAACACAAAAAACGAAGTTCGTAGAGCACCGCAGTCTTACCAAGCGCACATGCAGTTCACAAACTACATTATGCAGCACCACGTTTTAACATCTAGCTAACTCGGAAACGATGTATCCTAGAGCTTTAAAACACGTTTTTTGAATCCCTTTAATGGACATTTGTTATGTTTCTACACCGCAATCGACAAAATGAGACTTTTTTGAACGTTCTACGATATTTTTTGATGGCTGCGTCACTCCGTAGCACGGATTGTCAGAAACGTTTAAAGATATGTTATAGTGAGAAACTAATTCTTTCTAGGGTATTATCCATCTGACAGTCGGTTCCTCATTACGTTCCGATGGGAATCTCCTCTAAAAACATTGTGGTTCCGATCCACTATACCGCGTAATATTAAACAAAGAAAACTCGTCTCTGATATTACTAGTTTCTTTACGTCTTTTTTATATTATATTGTCTTTAAGAGCCTTTCAGCGTTGCCATAAATTCCTAAATATATTCCGAGATATTTATAATATTCGTAACCCCTTTTCTAATCACTTGATTTCTTATTTGAACGTAATATCAGTAATCGTTCATCACGCTTGGGAGAACATTCGACTGTCTCATTCCTAATATAGAAAATTAATTTATAATCACGGAAATCTTTTTATTTAGGAAATACTATTTGGTTGCGACATGTAAATATGTCCTGTTTTTTATTTATTGACATTCTCACGGTCTATTTTGGGCAGAATTCTTTAAAATATCCATAAATTTGAGAAAACGGCATTCACTCATGCACTTTCACATATTTTTGTTCTTATTGACACAGGAAATGAATGTGCTTTTAATCCTAATTCAATGTTACTGTATTTATTGTGGACGCGTCTGAATAGATCGACACAATATTATATTGGTAAAACCAAGATACAGCTCTACAAACTCTGCCTCATGATAGAATAAATTGTCAATAAACTGACAATATTTAACTAATAAAAATAAACTAATTTTCATTTGTAGTTGCACAAAAGTTCTATTAAAATAAGTTTTTTATTAAAACTGGAATATTCAAATAAAGAAATTATTCAAATCTGCAAAAAAATTATTGTTTTTCATTTGTATTTGTATAAAACATTTATGTACCGAGGGCGTCATAAGGGTTCTAATGATTGAATGGCGCCAAAAAGTCCTCGGAAGTTTTTTCGCCGGTCCATCACTAGAACCAGTTAACATTCTCTTATTTTTTACCTAATTTTATTGATTCAGATTTACTTACTTACGAATGAACTCGATGTTATCTTGACTCGGGTTGTTTTTTCATATTTCCCTCCCTAATTTCCTCTGTAAGAGAACACGTAGCTTCATTCAACTGTTTTCATATTTGCCTAGTAACGTCGATCCTTTCCATCCAGGTAAGTTATGCAGTGTTCATGGAGCTCCGTGTCTAAGGCAATAACCAGCAATAACGTTTCAGTAAAAAATTAAAGTTCATTAAAATAAGCGTTTGTGTGTTTTTTTTAGTAAAACTGTAACCCTCTCCCCGGAGGGGGACCCGCAGTATCTGCATCCGTTGGTGCGCGTGTGCGCAGGGGCGGAGGACGAGGATGCCGGCGCTGGCGCGGGCGCGGGCGGGGGCGGGTGCCCGCCGCCCGAGGTGGCGCTGCGGGGCGCCGCGGTGCCCGGCGCCGCCGCCGCCACCCACTACCGCACGCGCGTCTCCGAGGTGCGCTTCCCGGCCGAGCTGGGCCCGCTCGCCGAGCGGCGCGTCTGCAAGCTCAAGTGCGTGGGCGGCGCCTGGACCGGCCCGCTCTGCCAGACCAAGCGTGAGTCTTCTCTTTCACTTTACTCTTAGAACAGGTGCTCAACAAATTATAGACAGTACTTTTATTTAAATCTTTTATCAAGTAAATATTTTCTATACAGTTACTGCTCTCCCATCTTTAGGTCTATTGCGATACAAAAAATGTTTTTTAATTACTTAACACGTTAAGCGCTTAAGTTATAGTTATATATAACACGCGGTTAAGTTATAGTTATAACTTAAGATGAGTTCTCAATTATTACGACATTGGCATTAAGACTTACTGTATTTTTTAAATTAAACAATTTCAAGAAGCAAAAGAAGGAATTCTTGACTTATTCCATGTATCCTCGATCTCTTATTACAGGAAGTTTATTTTAAAATGTATCGAAAATATTTTTAAATTTTATTTTTAATTTTGAAAAATTGAGAAATTATTTTAGAAATTTGGCCTCCAATTTTAGAATATATTCACTTTTTCAATCCAATGTAAGAATGCAGATCTCACCTGCTTGTAAGGTAAAAACATCTTACTAGCTCAATAAGACAAAAGTCTATTTTATAATCTTGCATTTTTAGTTCATGTAGCACGTACACGAAGGAAGAGTGCTGATTTTTCTTGTAATTTACACAAGGCTAATTATATTTGATTTTTTCGTCGAGAAATAACACAAACTGAATGTGACTTATGGAGAAGTATAATCAGCGCACGTTTTCTTGAGCTCCAGATTTCTTCCCATATCCTTTTGCTATACACCGGGGTATGATAAAGCGCGGTTAAAAACATTTGAAAACTAGAAAAGTTCGCTCCCGAGTAATAGACATTATTTTTGTGCGATGTGACCGTAAGGGTTCAGATAGTAATTATAATTATGGCAAAGATAATATCTTTTGTTCACACACCATGCTGTTACTCTATGGCGCCGAGCCTTTTCCGCCGAATGGCGCCGAGCCTTTTCCCTGTATCTTCAACTGTCCGTTAATGATACGCTCTCTTTCTGTTTTAAGGTCTGCAAAAATTGATAATTTAAATTCCTTCTGGATTTTATTTCTGCACCATACTGCGTTTCGATTAGCAAATTAATTTTCATTTTGAGATGAGGTCTTTTGTTTTTGCACTACGGTCCCCATGCGATACTCACTGCCACACTGAACATCTTCATCTTCATCTTCATCTTCATCTTCACCTTCTTCTTCTTTTTCTTATTTTATGGAATAATAATAATAATAATAATAATAATTATGTAGAAGAATATGTAGACCTCTTTTTCTTCACGCTTCATTCCATGGATTCACTAGATGCTGACTGCAGATCTTCTCTCCATCTTTTCTGCGGCCTTCCAAGGTTTCTCCTTCCTAATGGTATCATATCCCTGACTGATCTTCACGAGTCTGTGATCGCTCATTCAGGTGATATGGTTATTGCATTATTTTTCCTTCTTTTCACAAATTTAGTATATATCAGTTACATTACAGTGTTTTCTTACATCCTGATTCCTTACCCTGTTACTCCTGACCTTTTCTACTGTCGATCGTAGTGTGTTCATTTCTACTGATCAGTATAGTTCTTTTATATCTTCGTATCAGCTCGGGTTTCAGCTCCATATGTCAAAACTGGTCTTAACATTGTCTTGTATATTTTAACTTTACCTTTTATGCAAAGGTTTTTATTTTCTAAGTTCCATCTCTTAACTACCCTGATCCGCAAGCACTTTTCATGTCCTGCTCCCTCGCTTCTTTGCATGCTTTGTGAATTTGTTTTCAAAATTATTATCACGTCTCGTGCCTTCTTGAGTTCTACAAAACATGTCAGATATTTTAATATGGTTCTCAGGAGGGTTATACGTCTGTAGTTGTTAGGGTCATTTCTCTTCCCTTTTTTAAAGATCGGTAACGTAATACTGATTTTCCAATCTTGTGGTACATCTCCAATATTTCAACGGTTTTTCAATAGTTCTAATATTTTATTACATAATACTTTCAGCTGTCTCACCTCAGCTTCCTCCTGTGTGTTTACTTTACAGCTCTCCCGGTATATTTTATGCCCCCCGTACCTGTGTCAGGACGAACTTGCGCTGCCACGGTGTCATCTGCGTATGTGCACCATAGAAACCCACGTCTCAGGACAAACTCGCGTTGCTATGGTGTATCCTCTGCGTATCTGCACCATATAAACCCACGTCTCAGGACGAATTCACATTGCTATGGTGTCATCTGCGTATCTGCACCATAGAAATCCACGTCTTTTGCGATATCTACAACATTTCGACCTTTATTTGCCTAAATAAAATGTCCGTCATTTTTGGTTTGGCACAATAATACTTCAAGTCATGATGAAAGAAGGGGATACGCAAGTTATCAGTCAATAGAAGTCAATGTGCTCACAGAAGGCAGTTGAGCACAGAAATCAATGAGGAAATCTCCATTTTGTTAATTTATAACATTCTTAGAATGTTTGTACTGCAGGTGGCATTGACAGTTGCCAAGATATTGTTTTGTAGTTACGAATTGAATGGCTCAATAAATGACACGTATTGTGAATCCTGACTGACACATATTGTTGTCCTTCTTAATTAACACCATTATCATTTCTAACATTCTCATGAAATCGTTGCTTTACTCCATTTACTGGATTATACCCTACTCGAGCAGTTAAACCCCTGATACTGATTTTCTGGTATTTTGTAGGTCTTCATAAAAGGTTCTTCGTTTTTATCTAGGTTTAGCTCTATCTGGAGCATACACGCTAATAATGTGGATACATATATCGTTCATTTTTATTTTTGTTCTAAGTAATCCTTCGTTAACATAATCTAGTTCCTCAATATATTGCTGGTATTTTTTGTGCAAGAGTGTTCCTACCCCAGCTGTAGCTCTTTCATCTTTACCTCGTCCACTATAGATCAGGATGTAGTCATTTATGACTTCAGTGCCTTTACCTTCCTTTTTTGTTTCTGATATGTTACATATATCCAATTTCTTCTTTGCAATCTCCAACATTATTTCCTGACTTTTTCTGTTCCAGGATTTAACACTCCACGTCCCGATTCTCAATTATTCCTTGTTTCTTTATTCATTGTTTCCTTTTTCTTTACCGGGTGAAGTTCCTAGGCTTTGCGTGGTTCTCTGAGCAGTCTTGTTTTACTCAGGAAGGGAGCTAACCTGACCTGAAACCCTCCTCCTTTCTCCGGGCTTGGGACCGGCAACGGCGGCTACTGAAGTACTCGATCCCCCCAGCGCCCACCGCTGGCGGAGATATGTGAACATGTGAGCGTTTTTAGGAGTAACTCAGAGGTATGATAAGGAAAACTTCGTATCATCAAATTTCATTCATCAGAGCAATCGCAAATGACTTACCTAAAACTCGGGCTACCGTACTTCCGAGGTTAGTTCGGTCAGTCTGGGATTTAAACATGAGCCCGGAGCGAGGTTTTGTGTCCGGGAATCATTGCTATTCAGGACTAACAGCTGAGAGATGGCAATGACGAAATATTGTCATTGGTACTTAAAAAATCGTTGAATGCTACTACTAAATTAAGATTATCAATCATACATATTTCTACGAAGATAAAAATGAAGAGACTTCTAATTCAAGTTATTTCTT
Source organism: Teleogryllus occipitalis (assembly GCA_011170035.1). Classification (NCBI taxonomy): domain Eukaryota; kingdom Metazoa; phylum Arthropoda; class Insecta; order Orthoptera; family Gryllidae; genus Teleogryllus; species Teleogryllus occipitalis. Next base: position 41,149 of record BLKR01000600.1, on the reverse strand, counting down.
TCAAAATTTCAAAGTTCAGAAGAACAGCACAAGTTCAACAAGGAAAGTAATTTACTTTATTCATAAAATTAACACATTTATTCCTTCGTTATAACTATATTTTCTACATTCTGACAATGTGTTTTACAAGTTGTAATGTTTTCAACAATATCCCATATGTTTTCATTGCGTCCGATATCGCATTGGCTCTGAAAACTCATTATGACAAAAAAATCCGCAAACGCTAGAAGTCTACTCGACTCTATACCCCTGGACTATGATGAATGTCGAGAGTGATGTGATGTCATCTGTCAGAGGCACTCGTCTCTTCATGGCGGTCTGCAAGAATGACTATTGTAAAATTAACAAGGAGAGCGATGTAGCTGAAATAACGACACTAGTTGGAAAAACCTAACTAGATGGAAGCACTATTACAAATGGCATTGTATTATATTCAACTGTCGTGAAGATTTGTATATCATTGACATTTTAAGATTTATCAGCCTACGAATTGAAAATAAGTTGTTGTTGGAACTTTGAAATGCCTTGTTGAAATAATTTAACATTATTCTCTATAAGTCTTTTTTATTACGAAATCAATTAGAAATATTTCAATTAAATCAGTTTAATATCAAACAAATTTAGGTAAATGTGTTCCCATTTGCTTTTGAATAAAATACTTATTTTATAATTCGTTTTCATGTTTTTACAACTTCGTTTTTACTTTTTGAAGAAAAATAATTGCGCGTAAATGAAGACAAATATTGAGGATCTGAGAAACACTTGTTCCTAAGTCAAAAGATGATAATACCTCCATTAATTTCATAAGATATTGAAAAGAGCTCTCAGAAGTGTATCACATTATTTGGAAAACTGCAATTCTATATCTGAAGGGAAAAGCTTTCCGATACTCCATGAATAATAAGCTCTTCTTTTCTATGTTCTGATAAATAGCCATCGTTAATGAACAAAGCTGCTCCTTCCAATTCTGATTTCTACCGAAAATAGTACAGCAAGTTTCCATTGAAAGCCGTTGAATATGTATCATTAGCGTGATCTCTCCAGGCCCAGTGCGTCGTCACAATGCAGCAAAAGTGTCGATCCATCACCCAGAGGCAGTCGGCGAAAATGCATTCCAGTGCATGCATGGTCGGGCAAAAATGAAGCTGTCATTATTATTTGTGCAGAGCCCAAGGGCTTTTACGAAATGCCACCACAATGCGAACCTTTCACTGCTTTTGACACTGAGAGCGTACAAAATGCGTCAATAGGTATGCTTTATGAATCTAATAGCGACCAGTAATCAAGCTATCAGAATTTCATCGACTCACAATATAGTTTCGTAAGGCTATTATGCGTAAACGTAGCGCAAGCAACGACATTTTGCGCAGTCATTGGTTTGTAAATCAACAAATAATACATGGTTGTGTGTAATAATACTTATGAGCTAGCGAATAAACGAAGAAATACAAGTTTTTTCACCGAGTTATAACTTCAAGTATATTACACAAAATAAAATTCATGTCTCAAAACAACTCAAATTTTCGGTCCTATAATCCGTGTTTAAGGTTCTTTTGAGCCGCGAATTCGCTCTGACGTCAGTTTAAAGTCTGTTAGTGTTGTCCCAAGGATGTTTAAGATTAGTGCGATGCGCGAGCACAAACATGAAATTTTATTTCCAAATATCCAATGTCTGCATGGATGAATAGAAGATGGAAGAAAGTATGTATCCCGCATAACTCTGCCAGACTACATTTTGAACCGAAACTCAGGATGAAGATAGTAATGCCGTTCCGGAGATCATTAAGATGCCACCCTACACCACCTACTTTTTAACGAAGTCTCTGTGAAATTTCCAAAATTTTCTGTAAAATGTTGGGCGGGCGGCTGCCAGCGAGCAGGGGGGGGGGCGTGTGCACTGATAAGAGCGCCGCGCGTCAAGTGCATCCGTCGCAGGCAATCACCACCAGAGGGCGCCTGCGTTTGCCGTTGCTCCCTTCACTCGTGCGACGCACAAAAAAAAAATTCCCACAGGAGAACTTCATGATTTGTACACCCCATTAAATGTAAATTTACAAAATCAGTGAATATTCTTAGGAAGTCAGAGAAATGGTCAACATTTACTATTATTTGACCGTCATTAAAATTTCATGAAGGAACGCTCGCACTTGCAAAATTTCAAAAAATCTTTCGCAATTCTCTCTTTGCAAAAAATATGCAAAGAAATTCACCTAACCTTAAACACTTCATGCACTACATATATTTCGAATCACTGATTTGTTTTGTGAAAGCACACCTGTGTCAGATGATTGCTGAACATGGCGTTTTCATATACCTTAACAATACTTCAATAATATTCTTTGTATTTAAAAACATTCTTCGAACTTAAGAAAACTCTCTGTACTAGGTTCCCTAACAAAAACCTTACACATGGTGAAAAGAAGTGGGCGGGCTCTTGAGCATCGTATCCGACTTAAGCCAATAAGTTTCAGGCACCAGTTTGCGTCATAATATTACTGGGAATTTTAAATGCCAAAATAATCACAGTTACAAGTCATTGAAATAGATAAAGATAAGCACTTTTTATAAATATTAAACCTTTTAATTCAATTACACGTTCATTATGTCATTTTTCTTGTTCGCCGTTAAAAATTGTCACTTTATGCCACTTTCAAAATGTTTCTCAAGACTTCTCGGTCTCCATACAATACGGCGGTCAACGCCTGGTCTGGCTTTTTAAACGAAGTGCTTGTTATGTGGTAACGTGGTTTGTGGCACAAACTGGTGCTTCGCAGAATGATCAAAAACAGGTGCACCGGAGGAGTCCACCCATCTCTCTCCACCATGACCTTACATTGACACGTTTTCTCAAGTGGAAATGTAGAATTTCAATTGATAGATTACAAATCACAAAATGAAATAACGAAGAAATGATGGCTGATAAGTGTTCATATTATTAATTTTATATTATTAAAATTTAGTATTTACATAAAAAAACGGGTTAATAAAAGCAAGCGATAAAAGATCTAGAGCCACTACCTTTCATTAAAAGCAAAAAATCACGAAATTTGGTTGAATGGAAATCTCAATGTTCTTTCTTAATGAAAATCCTAGTATTTTAAATAAAAAGATTTTTTAAATTTTCTACATTTCAGAAGTTTTAATGATAATCGAAATTACATCATACTTATAAATGCACTTTCTTCTATTCGAGAAAAAATCAAGAAAAGAAGGTCCAGCCATTTCCAAGGACATGTTCAAAATGTCATAGAGCTACTTGAATAGAAATTAAATATTTTAAATCTCCAAAATGGCACAACTAGATCTTAATCCTGATGTATTTACCCTGTTTCAGCTTAAAAAGCTTATAGTCTAACAGCGGTAGGCGTGACACATGCATCCATATATACAAATCGATTTTCCGGTACAAAACTCTCCGCTTGCTCCTATCTTTACCATCTTTAGATCGGCATAAATAGACCTTGATACTGACTTGTGAGAGAAGTACAGCTAAAAAAACCTTAAACACTGATTTTACGATCTATATTTGAGATCATATTGTTGAGGTGAATCCAAAAATATTACCAGAATACGTGACGTGGGAATTATATCTTAGTATAATGTGAGTTTCGCTGCATCTTTTTCCAAGCATAACGATGTTTTATTGCTGTTTCTTTCTTTCTATTTATATCTTTCAGTACAATTCCATATTTAACTTTTATATTGTATACCTGCAATTCCTTCGACATTTGCTGGACTATAATGTTAGATATTTGTGGTAAACATCCGCCGACTCATTAAATATTTGCTATGTTAAAATATGATATCTATACGATGATTTTTTTGTAGAGATTTTCGTTGGCTTCTGTAATTTCTAATGAAAAGAGAAAACGTGCATATTCTCTTGGTAAAAAATACATTACACAGATAATAAATCCTGCTACAGTTGCTGTCATCTAGTCTGAGCACGAGTTCTCAATTTTCGACGCACATAAAGGAGGTTTTGGAAGAATTTACTCAGAAACGGAAAGAATGGAAACAAAAGAGTGAAACGTAATTTCAGGAGAATGGTCAAGTAATAACTTCTACCAAGGAGGAAATTGCTTGCATGAAAAATGAGGATCATGTCGTGGAAAACAAAGGATTCAGAACAAGAGATACACAAACTTGTATTCAAGATAACAGTGTTAATTAAGAGGATCGTAAAGATGTCTCCCACTGTAGAGAAATGAAACACAATTACTTACTGGATAAGTATTATAGTAATAGTATTGTTGAATCCCCACAAAGAAAAATGAAAAAAATATTGAATACTTATTTATTTCAATTATATAATCGAGTACAAATAAATTTGATATTTTGTAATATTTAAATATTATTTCAAGGATATGTAGATTAGAAAAAATTACACGTTTTGTAATCACTTATGAGGGAAACTGTATAAAAAGTGACGAAAATGAAAATTGTAATAACGTTTTGTTTCAGCTGGAGGAAGATTTCGTCCGTTACTGCGGCACTGCAAACTAGAAAACACCATGCCTCAACTGATGTTCTCCGTGAAGAATATCACTGTTTATGTAAGTATGTTGCATACTTAGTAATTTAGATTTATTGAAACTGATTAAATCACACAAGTAAATTAGATTATGCAGTAATAGTTTATTTTGCACTTTAAATCTCAACAAAATGTCGTTGTTACATAACTCAAGGAAATGCCATTCTGCAATTACATATTACGTTATAATGTTTACTCCGTTTTGTAACACATTACTGTTACTACGGATTTGACCCAGGGAAGGAACTAAAAGCCACATTACATGGTCACCAAGGAATTAACAGTCTGCTGTCCGTTAAAAATATACGCCATCTTTAGCAAAAACTCATTTGTTTTGATAAGTAAGTCATCCATGCAATTGTTTAGACATACTAAATAACAAAAAAGAATTCTTCCGTTTCACTACGAACGAGAAAATTAAGAAAACAAAACCATTACACATCCAGAATTGTATTACAACAAATGTTTTCTGAACTGAATAGCTACATAAATAAAAGAATATACTTATAAAAAATTGTTTGTTTTTGCATTTCTGAATAATTGAAAATGATTTTATCAAATTACTTACACATAAAAATAAAGTTTCGTGATATTTCATATATATATATATATATATATATATATATATATATATATATATATATATATATATATTGAAGTTTATTTAGGCACATTTAAATAAAAATATAATAATTACATACATTCAATCAAGTTAAGTCGCTTGAATAATATTTTCAAAATTACTCAATTGCTCTCTCCCACCAGATATTGTGGCACGTGTCGAAGTTGAAACGAAACGAAAATTCATTTAACATTTAGCAATCATAAAATTAAACGAATATTTCAATTATATGAATGCGATTTGATTCCAGACTTAATTAGTTACGCAAAATCCAAATCTAATTCCAAGTAATTGGCTCATTGACTATTCACTTCATTTCTAGTGAGTGATTTTATGAGGAAATCTCTTATATTTCATTCGAAATTGGTATCACTGAACAACTTTCCTCCCAACATTTAAACCGTTCAAAAATGAAGTTAAATTTGTATTACTTAACGCAAAATATGCCTGACACAATCCTCTTTCCACTATTCAGCAAAAGAAAGAACCACGTGTGTTCAGACCTTGCATTACAAGGTATTTAAAAGTTGACTGTTTGACAGGTAAATACCACTAACAGCTCAGTTGGGGGGAAAGTCGTCATGATCATGATATGCGAATGAGATGGATGACGCAATAGAAGTCATTTACATACAATATTCATATTTAATAACACAAAGCTAATACACTAGTGTTTTGGCTTAAAAGAAAACCAATACATCCTTGCATGAATCACAGATGTGCCGCCTGGAAGAAAAAACCTACAAATAGACACACTATGTATTAATATTAGAATTGAATTTCCATAACAGTAGATGACACTTGCAGTCACTATAGCTCTCTCGCGGAGACAACTGGAAATAGTTGGTGGGAATGGAAATTATTGTAATAACAAACAAAATATGTACTTGTAAATAAACTTATTTTTTCCAAGATATGTAATAAAAAATGAAAATATGTAAAATAGAGTATACTAGTCGCACGATTATCTCTCAATTTTCTTAATTATTCAATAGTTCTCAATTATTATTAACAAATAAACACTGTGATGTGATTTAAAGAAATTGATGACATCTGGTTTGAATCCACAGTTGCGAAATTGTTTCTTGCGATCTTGGTATAAACAAAATTGATGGTGAAGTTTAGGAAAGATCAACTCTTTACAATTAAAAAACTTCAAGTATAACAATAATTGTAGATTCCACGAAAACTACTAGGGACAATTATTGCGTTAGGAAGTTCAAATTGTAATAAAGTAACTGGAGCAGAAGGGAAATAATTGAATATCTAAACAAATTAAAACAATGATTTTAAAACAAAGTCTTTTTTCATCTAATCATGTGACATATGTTCCCAATTTAAATAATTTTACGACAACGCGTTACCCCATTATATTACTCATTTCCGCTTGCAGTGATAATCCCAATATATTCGGCAAAACCTTATCGATTTCTCGTTGGGGTTCCATCAGCAGTTACAATTGCATTCTTCTACCGCTAGAGAAAGGAGCATCGCAGGTTTCTGCTTCGTCTTCTTTTGTTTCAATACTTTATCTCTGAAATAAGACAACAGAGCGCAAATCGATTGTTTGAGTTCCGTAGCCAGTTTCTTCGCCCACCACAGTCGTTCTTATGAAATGAGGAAAAGGCCGATGCGTCTGTGGGGCTGCCGAAGGCGGCCGCAGGTGAAGACGCCGCATGGTTGGAGGACGAAGAGGAGGAAGGGGTCGGGCAGGGAACGGAGAGAGAGGATTTTGGATGCCAGATGCTGTCGAAAGAGAAAGAACTACGAAAGCTGCTCGCAGAGGTTTCAGAATGAACTAGTGGTGCTAAAACAGCATGTACATTCTCTTCTGTACTTTCACTTTCTGTACACTTACACTGAAAAGTACTAAAATTCCTCCCAAAATATTGTACGTGACCTTATTTCAAAATTTATCTTTAAGGAACATATTTCATTGAGGGAAAAATCTACATCTTCATAATTGGAGTTGTTGGAAGACGCTGAAAAAATATTGAAATTTGCAATTTTCGAAAAATCATAGTTTTCAACGAAAATGAGACCTGCACCATTCTCTTAAACGTTCTTCACACTATTCAATAACAAAGATTAATCAAAAACTGAGCCATTTTTTTGAAAGTGTCCCAGGGGCTTCATGTAAAGTACCCCTGAAAATTAAAATATCGGTTTCAAATTCAAAGGGCCGTGACATCAGCCAGATCGATTGAGGTATATCAATTTTGGAGAAAATAGGCTAAACGGTTTAGTTGCTAGCGTTGGACACTTAGACAGACAGACAGACAGACAGACAGACAGACAGACAGACAGACAGACAGACAGACACAGACAGACACAGACAGACACAGACAGACACAGACAGACACAGACAGACAGACAGACACACACACACACACATGGACGTACGAGAGAACGGACGGATAGACAATCATTTTGCCGTCATTCGATTTTTCGGTTTCAAGGACTCACAAAACATAGATTCTGGTTATACCACGTTCTAGAAAAGTTCTTTCTAAAATTTGGCAACTGGATTTAATTTTCGTTATCATGGTCCTCTAATAAATTTTTTTCGCGCAGCTCTACAAAACTTATTCTCTACTTCGAAAGTAAAAAGCGACAGCAACTCGACCTACGTTTAATTTGAATAATATTTCTTATACGTGTTTATCGGTTTTGTGAGTCATTGAACTTACTATATTGCCGAAATTTCTAATTTAATGTTTTGGATACATCACAACTGATCGAAATTTTAAAAAAATGTCTTTACTGAATACACTTCTAGTAAAAGAGCACCAATCGTGTTCGTTAAAACGCTAGGGTAAAATATATATTCTTATTTACTGATAATTTGTTTGCTAGATTATTCCAAATGACAGTGTGCGGCACACATCTCAATCTCAGACGTGTAAAAATACAATATAGATTTCCGCTATAGTATAAACAAGTAATAATTGTAACGGAATACAAATAGACATTCTTTATGTTTGTAACTGTTAATTTACGAGATACAGTTACCTCAAATTTAATGTATTGCTACCGCTACAGCAAATTTAGTAATTCCGACGTTACCATCGAATTCAGCGACATGCAAACGTATAATCCCATCACTAAAGCGACGAGAGTGGGGGTGACGGCCGCGGGGCGGGAGCGGGCAGCGCATCGGCCAGGCGAAGAAGGAGGGGGGTGGGGGCAGTGCAGATCCCGTCGCCAGCGGGGCCGCAGGAGCCGCATTCTGCAGGAGGAGAAAGGAAAGTGGAAAAACTGCACCTTTTTTCTTGTTCTTCCGTGCGGGGCCTCGGGATCGATGCCCGACCGATGCTCATTTGTTTGCGGCAGCTGCAGCCGCAGGCGCCTTCTTCGCTCGTGAAAGGGGATTCCCCGATTTGACTATCCGCCAGAGCGCGACATTGGCGCCACCGCTGTCGCCGGCTGCGCGGCATGGAGAATGAACGTAAGCGCCAACGCGTGCTCTCATTGTTCTCTGGCGTTTATAAAGAATTCATTGGTGATTAAAACAGTGCATTTGGATTATTGCTTGTTCTACGATCAACTTTTAACATTAATTTATGTCTGAAAAACGTCAAATCGCAAATAGTTTGATATCTATGTAAATTATAATAGTGTTTAATTTGTGACTTCGAAACCGAAGTAATTGATGAGTTTAAATAAGAGCAACTACTACCCAAAAATTAATAAAATTATTGACATCAAAACTGCGTACCTAATGTAAAAGCTCCCTGTAATAGGAAGTATATCAAAAATTTGGAGATGCGTAGAGCACAAATGTGAGGCGTGTGTTTACTAATAAAAATAACAAAGTAAAATCGATAAGTATAATTTATGACCACGAGAAAACAGTCCCACACACCTTTAGTTCTAAATGGACAACAGAAAGCATGTGAATATCGATAGAAGTTCTTATATTGTTCATACCACAAACAGCGTTTATTGAGAATAACATCCTACCCTTAAACATTTCAAAAACATAATCATAGAAGAAACGCCATAATTCAATGTCATGACCAGCGAAGAACATATTTTCATTTTTTAAAACTATAACTCATGAGAGGTATTGACATTAATGACGGATTCGAGCTTAGCGCATCTTTTTTCACCAAACGGAAGGGAGCGCCTTCTCACGGGTTCGACCTCGCCCGTCGCGATTGGAACGCTGTCGGCGCATGCAAAGGCCGTAAGGGAGGAGCTGTCGCGTCGGGGCTCCATTTGCGTGGGAGGCGATGCGAGGCGTGGCGAGTGCGATGTCGGGGGAAGGGAGGGTAGGAGAGGGAGGAAGGGAAGAAAGAGGAATAGGGGAGGGGAAGTACGGGGAAAAAGAGGCGAGTGAGAGGGTGGGGAAGGGAGAGGCGTGGGGAAAGGGGTGCGGGAGATGAGAGGGAGGCAGGTTGTGGGAGAGGGAGACAAGGATGGCAGGGGTGGGAGGGAGGGAGGCCGATATGGTGGGGGAGGGAGGCAGGGATGGCGGGAAGGGAAACAGGGATGGTAGGGGAGAGAAGATAGAAGGGAGAGGGAGGCAGGGATGGTGAGGGAGGGAGGCAAGGATGGTAGGGGAGGAAGGGAGGCAGGGATGGTGGGAGAGAAGGTAGATATGGGGGGGAGGCAAGGGTGGCAAGGGAGGGAGGGGTCAGGGGAGGGAGGGGGGAAGGGATGGCGGAAGGGAAGCAGGGATGGTAGTGTAGAGGAGCAGGGATGTCGGAGGAGGGAGGCAAGGAGGTGGCAAGGGGTGTAAGGGAAGAGGGATGGCGAGAACGGAAGCAGGGAAGGTGAGGGAGGGAAGCAGGAATGGCGGGGGAGGGAGGCAGGGATAACGAGAAGGGATGGGATGGTGGTGGGAGGGAGAGATGGCAGGAGAGGGAGGGATGGCGAGGGAGGGGAAATGGCGGGGGGGGGAGGGAGCCACAGGGGCGCTGCGGGACGCGGCGCCACCCGGCAGCACTCGAACTCAAAATATCACGGCCTAACGAGGCGCGGCGCCCGCCGCCATCCCGCATAATGAAAGCGATCCCGCGGCGCCAGGGCCCGCAAGCGCACGGTGCGGAATACAGAGGAAGAGTGATTGGGGAATGCATTTGAGAGTTGGGCTCTAGACACGGACGGCGACGAGGAACAAATAGACAGGAACAAAATCAATGTGTGTTGCCTATTCGAAATCGTGCGACGAATCGAGGAATTATAATGACAACTACGAAGAGGGGGAAAAATTACGAAATGTTTCGAGGTTGTCAAAAATACAGGGTATATTTTTGAAAACCTACAATATTGTTCTCAGATCATAGATAGTTAACACACAAGGAAGCATTGAGTCGAGAGAAATATATCAAAAAGGGTGAAAATGAGTGAAAACCTAAAAGACTATCAACGTTTCTTCGTATGTTTCAGCGTTTTTTTCATCGTATGTTTTTCTTTGAAATGTTTGGTTTCGACATGTTTCTATTCATTGTCTTTACTATTGTCGTTCAAAGAGTTGGTCTGCCTTATCATTGTCTGTACAGTGTATGGCATGTATTAATTTTGATCTCCCAATACCTAGCATATTTCACATATATTGATATCGCTGTAGCTTTTTGCGTTCTAGTGTGTCTACTGTGTCTTTGTTTACTTCCATTTGCTTTTAGATTCAAATTCCGTACGAAATCTAAAAGCAGATATCTTACGATTTTAAACCAGAAAGAATATTTGTATCATTAGTATATTTTTAATTTGAATTGCAAGAATTATTGTTACTTAAATTGATAAGTAGAAAGTGTATCTGTGCAAACTGAGAATCTCTCTTCACGTAATTCAATATCAATATATGTAGCATAACATTACACATACTATCGAAGATTTATTGACGTTGAAAATTATTTTTTTATTCTTTGGAGACCAAGTCTTTTTGTCTTACGCAAAAGGCAATTTTATTTCAAATCTTAGAACCATATTCTTATATAAGCTTTTCACCACGTTTTCATAATTAAATAAAAGAGGTTGTAAACGGAGAAAAATACTAAAAAAAAGTCTTCACAAGCTCCAAATCGATTGGAAAAAACAAAATGACCTCTCGAAATGTTAAATCGCAGATCCATTAAACTTACCATCAGAAAAATAGCTGAGCCGAATGTATGCCTTGAAAAAAGAACGGAAGGGGGCGAAGACAGGAAGAAGCGTTCGAGGGCCAAGGAAGGGCGCGAAGGAAAGCGGAATAAACGAGACTGCGTGAGTGGAGGTGGAGAGTGGCGGGGGGATGGTGGGGGAAGGCGTGGGAGGGCAGGAGCAGGGCGACGGGGGCACCTTGCTCCGGAGCCGATAGGGCCGGGAAACTTCCGTGGAGTTTATGATATTTTATGCAGACAGCTGAGTACCTGCTTCTATTTTCCCCAGCATTATAAAAAATATTAATGGCCCCATGAATAACAAATCGCTCGCCCTGGGTTCTCACCTCCAGCGTCGCGTAACCACGGACAAAAACGCGATACACCGTTTTCACAGGGCGTAACTCGATCGCGGTCCACGACTCTCCTCCATCAAACGCACGGAGGAGGAGAGAAAAAGAAAGAAAGAATGAGAGGCGGGGAAGGAAGTTTTGCCGGAGAGGAAAGTGAATTACATGTCGTAAAAATCTAGGCTCACCTCTCGACGAAGCACATAATGTCCATGCTGGGGTTCTTGCTGCTTTCTTAAGCCGTACAATATGTGAGGATCTTAAAGAAACTTACTGAAAGACTGTGAACACATTTTACGTGTATTTATGGAAGCAAAATAAACTTCCTGAAACGAAAGACTTATATTTAAGTAAATTTTAATGGTGCGGTGTCAGATGATAAAAAATAAAACGTCTGTATGTTAAATAAAAACATTATTTTATTAAAATCACGGATCTAGTATACTATATTAGAGAAGAAGTGCATCATAAACGATTTATTGATGTGGATTAAAACCATATGTAAAAGTTCTGAAAAATTGTATGATATTCTTAATTATATTTCGTAAAAAAATTGTAAATTCGTGAAACATAACAAATAATTATCATTATTATGTTATGATTACTAATATGTATAATTTACGTAATGTTCAATAAAGTTAATATTGGCTTTCCAAAGACACATTTACGTTCATGGAAATGTTAAATGACATTTCTTGACTTCTGCAAGATTTACATGAAAAACTTAAATGTAGCTTGTCATAGATCTATTAATTTATGTGTTTCAGCTATTAAAGAAGCTATTTAGATTCATCAATTAATGTTTAACTAAATAGCAACATATTTCATCGTGAAATACATTCGAAAAAGTAATGAATTCCGTGAAAAGCAATAAATCCCAGCAAGCGAAGATGTGTTGTTTAAATCGTATAAGTTAACACTATCGTTATAATTATTTTTAATTTGATAACTTTAATTAATCATTCTGAATACTCTTGTCCTTTTCTCATATACAATATCTTCTGTACTGCAATATGGTACTAAACTGTTCATTGAACATGTCAGCAAACGTTATTTCATGAGATCAGTCTGCGTAAGCTCGACTCATCTACTACGTTGTATAGCTACATGTTGCACGACTGTAACACGACAGGGCTTCCGGATGATAATATTGCTCCAGGATCCCGATAACGCACATACACGCACTGCCTCGTACGCTCACAGCCACTAGCCAGCTCGTCCACTCACCCACCCACCTACCTACCCACCCACCAACAAACTTCCTATGTCCAATCTCCACTGCCAGTGTTATAGGATAATGGGGCTTCTGCATAAATCCGATATCTAATAAGTTTCCCTTGTCAACGGCAGTAATATAATTTTGACATGCAACCCGAATTAGGTTACGAATTTTGAAAGTAATGCTGAACAGAATTACGTGAACTACGCCTAGCAATGATTGCACGGACACTGATTGGTAAAACCTATTTCTAAACCTATTTCACTAAAGCAATCATGAGGAGCGACGCAACGAATATCGATTTTGATTTCAAATAAAACAAACTCCTCTTATATTGTCGCTGAGGCCAATTAAGAGTTTTCTACACCGATGATATTCAAAGGAAGAATAACTCAACTACTAGAATATGAATATAACACTTCAGCTTAAAATACGACATGCTCATTGTACTAACAGTCTTACGTCATGCTCTTGCATTGCAATTCAAAAGTTGCGTACGGTGAAGATTTGAAGCACAGGAGCGTAATATTCCAGAAAGTCTGGTGTAGAAGGCAGCAAAAGGTCACCCAGGAAGATTCTCTTTGAACCGTATTTTATTCGCGGTAAGTGCGTTATAAAGTTTCTCGCAGGAATTTCGTGGGCGCTCGTGAAGAATGAGCGGCGATGTTCGGTACATAACCAAATGGCGCCACCAGCGTCATACGCCCAGCGCCCTTGCGCCCCAGCGCGCTCGCGTATCGCCCCAGGCCAGGGCTCCACAAACTACCTGCGTAGCGCCTCGTCAAACATCAATTTTAGTAGTTGTCAATAATAATAATAATAATAATAATAATAATAATAATAATAATAATAATAATAATAATAATAATAATAATAATAAGTCAATAATAATAATAATAATAATAATAATAATGAAGAAGAAGAAGAAGAAGAAGAAGAAGAAGAAGAAGAAGAAGAAGAATTGTCTGAAAATTCTTAAATGCGTAATAATTCATGTAGGTCAGGATGAATTTTCTTTCTGCGCAGTCCGAGCTTAGTTCTACAACATCATTTGGACCAGTGAAAGTTTTCCCAGTTAAAGCAGAGAAAGTAAGTAATAGAAAATAATAATGTATGTATTTGGTGTTTTGGGTCGGTAGTCCCCTTTGCCTGGGCCTAGTTAAATTCCCATGAATCAGGGTAACAGCGACACGAGGCAAACAAGACGTATTCTCTTCACCGTAACTAGCAAGATCCGCCTGTTAGAGTTTGTATTCGTCACACAGCTACAGAAACCGGGACGATTTGAAAGGAAAGCTACAGCCATACTTTTGACTTGACCGGGAATCGAATCCGGGGACCACAGCACGGGAAGCTAGTACGCTACCCATGAACCATCCCAGACGATGACAATAATAATAATAATAATAATAATAATAATAATAATAATAATAATAATAATAATAATAATAATAATAATAATAATAATGAAAATTCTAGGAGCAAGACGGTTACAGACCACAATCTGTGAAAACAGTAGAAATGTTTTCAAACTCTAAAATTGACATTAGGGAAAGGCGAATGAAATTCATTGACTATCTTAACAGATTACCAGAAAACCGATGCCAAAAAGAAGGTAATACCTTTTATTTTTCATAACGTTTCGTAGAACGTCCACCTCTTCAGGATACCAAAGAAATTATTAAATATATAACATATATTGAGATATAAAGCAAAACAGTTTAAAATAATGCACACCGTAAATAAGCTATAGTTATGTACCATTGACTGTTAACTAATAGCAAGATATGGTCCTCAAAGACAAGAATGTTAAGTCTTAGAAAACAAAGTATTTGGGCTAATTATCTTCCAAAATCAGAAAGACGTATATATTGGCATAAAATACAATTCCAAGAATATGGGAGAAAGTTTATGGAATAATATACAAAGTATCAAGGATAAACTACATTTAGTGTCATTCTTTATAATAGAGATAATACTATTTGCCATATCCTCCAAATGGATCAGTAATTCAACAGCAAACGAGGAGAAAATGAGATGAATAGGGTAATAATAATAATAATAATAATAATAATAATAATAATAATAATAATAAAATAAAAGAATTTGAAAGTGGACATCAGCTGAATGTGGAGCGGAAAAACACAGATCGCCCCGACGGTTATCGCAGCTCTTGAATTCTGCGAGGCCATTAGGGCTGCTGTCCAGCCTAACAACACTCATCTACCTCTTTGAAAATATCGCCACCTTAATTGGAACGATGGGGAAAGACAAAGTTACCTGAAAGTTCGACCTACTTTCTTGGCTGGAACCACGAACAATAAGTAATTTCATACAAAGTTATACAGTATCTCGAATCTTAAGGAGAAAAGGAAGATTTCGAATTATCAAATTTATCACCGTTTTGAGATTTCAGGTTCCTGATTTCAAGCACATAAGGAAGGGGAAACGAAGAAAAGTTACATTTTCACGCGATTTCAATGTATATTGATATGCAAGAAGATCTACGAATGCAAGAGTAAGATGACTTGATTAACGAAACGACATAAAATAGCAGAAATTTACAGATTGATAACAATGAAAAACGTTGAGCAGAACGAATCGTTTGTTCATCAGCAAATCACTCTAAAGAAGTCAAAACTGATAATTTGCAATCTACATTCAATCATAAGGAATGATAAGTGCAACGTTATTGCATCTTCTAAAAAATGAAATTCCATTGACACTGAACAACATTAATGTGGACTAATACTAAATAGTTTGAAGTCTCAGATTTTAGATTTCCTACTCACCATAAGGTCTCAGCTATAATTACATGGCAGCACCATCAAGAATTTTGACGACCTAAAAGATGAAAAAAACAACTTTTATGCTGATGTTGGCAGTAAAGGGTATGCAAATATAACAAAAAAGTGAATTTCATTGTTATTACATAAAGATATTAAAATGGTTTCTTTGGATTTCTTTAGTTTCTTTTACAAAGTGTAGTAGTGATGAACCCGCCCTCGATATGTGATGAACCCGCCCGTGCTTAGCTTACTCTGACACTGACTGCAGTGCCTTTGACCGGGAGATCCTAAGAGTTCGAGTTCCGAAGATGACGGATTTTGATACTAGCTGCTTAGCTAGGTCGAATTCAGGCTTTGTTTGGAAGAGAATCCTAGCGGCCGGCTGCTCTGATCAACACCAAACGAATGCTGAGGCAGTACTCAAACAAATAGGTCACGGATCAAGTACGATCATTCCTTCTTCTTTGCCCTAACCTCACCCCTTTCATACACCCCCCCCCACACACACACACACACACTTACATGCATTGCAATACCAGCTATGAAGGTGACCAGAGCTTGTCCCGTCTGGGACCGTGCCTCGTAGAGGGCTAATGGAGATAATTGGATGGGGAATTTCCCATCGGCACCGGATCTCAACTCCAGCGAGGAAGAACACAGCCATCTACTGGAATAAAACATTCAATGCAGTAACGGGACTAACTTCTACAGCAACATCACGGGACTAACTACTACAGCAGCCTGCGTGCCAGGAAACATTCAATCAACCAACAACAGTGATGAACATTTTTGTCTTTAGCATACGAAATAAATGTTTCTGGACGAGATGACGATAGAAGCCACGTCGAGAATATAGAATTGGCACAATACGCTAAAAAACAAGAACTTTTGTGCAAGTTGCACCAACAAATTATCGAAACTTACAAGTGTATACTCTATGGATCATTCACAATATGCGAGACGGCAGCTCTGATTCATGCCGCCCCCATGAAGTGTTACGTAGCTGTTTTACACGCTCATAATTCCGAGGCGCGCGTACTACACAGTGGAACTTTCCAATCAATAAACAGTGAACGGAAACAGAGTTAAAAAAATAATGCATTAGTATTTTCAAAAGGGTCCAGAGGTGGACCTAAAAAGAGGAAAACAGGAAAGTAGAGAAAACGGACGGAAGAAAAGAAATAAAAAAATCAGATAAGAAAAGAGACGAAAGAAAGAAAGATTTGAGAGAAGAAATTAAAGAGAAAGAGGATAAGACAACAGGAGGGAAGTGAAGATGAATGAGGAGAAGAAAGGGGGAAAGGAGAAGACGAAAGAGTGGAAAACGCAGAGAAGGAGAAAGAGCAAGAAGAAACATAAAAGAAGAGAAGGAAGAGGGAGATGAAGAAAGTAGGAGGGAGAAGAAAAGGAGAGGGAAGAAAGAGTGAGGAGGAGGGGGGAGGAAAAGAATGAGGAAGAAGAAACAGGAGAGGGGTGTGAGAAGGATGAGGGAGGAGAGTGACAGGGTGAAGAAGAAGAAAGAGTGAGGGGGAGCGGGAGAAGAAGAAGAAGAAGAAGAAGAAGAAGAAGAAAGAGGAAGGCGGGGCAGTGGCGGCGGGTCGCACGCGGCCTCCGGGGCACTGTTGGCGCGCGCTAAACGCGGGCGGCGGCGCTGCCCTTAGCATGCAAGCCGAAGCGTCGCCGGGAACGAGCTGCCGTCATCGCCGTCTGCCGTTTTTAATATGGCGCCACGCCGCTGGCGCGAGCCCGGCGTCGGGCGGCGTAGCAGGGGGACGGGGGGGGGAGGGCAGGCGCCTTTCATCTGTTCTGCCGCGACACCTCGAGCTCCCGGCTTAATTAACAAGACAACGCGGGTCGGGGCCGAGTGCGGGCGGAGCCGCTGACGCCGTCACTTCACGGAACTCCCGTCGCCGCCGCCACCACCGCCACCGCCAGCGCCAGCGCCGCCCACGGCTGTACACGGCCTCGGCCCGCCATTTCTGCGCCTTCTGCAGCTACCATTCCTCGTGCCGAGCTGTTTTGGTTGAGTAAATAATGGCCAGTTTCATAATAGCGCTTTCGAGTGAGAATTTGACTTTCAGGTTCATGTTCTCTTTCTTTGGCAAAGTTATTTACCTTTTTGGTGTATGTTTCACGGTACTGAAATTGATTTCCTTGGGGATAATTACTTTGAAAATATGTCACCGTACTTACATGCTATATTATTACAGTCAACGTTTTGCAAAGATGAAACAGAAGCGGAGACGAAACACAACATTGAATCAATTGTTTTCAATTAGGGTTTATATACCTCGATACAAATGAACGCAGTAAAAAGGGAATGAGAAGATAAGGAAAGGAGGTTAGTCTAAACCTTTTATTATCGTTAAAATAATAATAATTATTATTATTAATTTATTTTGAAGAAGCATTAAAAAAAATTATACTGAAAAGCATAACACTGTCTAGATTGTTCTTTCATAATATGCAAACTTTTTATCGCAGAAAATTCTCTCAAACATGGCGAGTATTCTGAATGATTCAGAAGACTATAACAAACCTAGTCAATAACGGAACGTACAGGATGTTTCTTTCTCATTTAGAAAATATATTTTAGGTTTGTAATTCAAGTTTCCATTGCTAGCATCGTTTATGATTTGATTACTGTCTTTCATTTTCAAAACATTTTTATGCTATCGCTGATACATTTCCGTTACTTTTGTGGTTTTGTTAACTTATGACGGACGAAACACATTTGATACAATCAACCGATCTATTCACGTTCGATTTTTCTGTCAGTAGTCACAATTAGTTTTCAAATAGAAATCAAACATTAAAATAACACTTCAATATTATGAATTAAAAGCTGCTTTATGCAAGCCCATTTTAATATTACGCGAAGGTTTTATTATTATGCGTTTTAATATTATGCGTTCACTACCTGAAAGCATCTCCTCATTACTGCTATTTCAGTTGTGTGCCATTATTTTACCTCCAGTATTCTTCAGCTTATGAGTTTCCTTTCTGCCCTTTTTTCTCTTTTGAGTCTTGTGCCGACATATCATTGTATCTTTCCTGCTTCTGCGCACGTTCCATTACCATCATCTCCACTGACACCTGTGCCCTGCCGTTTTTTCTTCCCGCTTCTCCTCCCTCCCCCCGCCGCCTTTGTCCTCTACATCGCCACCTCCCATCGGAAGTTATCTTGATGAAACGTAACTCCCGCATCAGAGAAACATCTCCTCCGGGGCCAAGCGCACTTCTTCAGAGGGCGCGTTAGACGCAGCGGTCGTGAACAGACAGCGCGGCGCGACGCGGGCACAGTGGCCCGAAAGGGGCCACAACGCGCTCGCAGACGGGGAGGAAGATTTGACAAAATAATTTTTGCTTTTGCAAATCAGTTAGTTACCTGATTTAACCATTGTAGATTTACGATTACGAAGTAGAAATGGGAAACATAGATCACGGAATTGGGCCGGAGTGAATTAATACATTAAAAAATAGTTTGCCGAATATTTTTCGAAATATTTTTATTCCATCCTCAGGACTGGTGGTAAAACATAAAAATATAAGAACAACAACACTATAGAAATGGCGATTACAACATAATAGAACACTTTACATAATGATCACAAACTGTACTGACCTTTCTAAAATATATTCATATGGTTACGTCTCGGAAAGATTGTGGCAAGATTCCAACACAACTCCACAAGGAGTTGTAACAGTGCGAGTGTTCATCCCGCCCACATCTACCTCAAACCAAAGCATCATAAGCAACTACGTTGGCAAACTGTTTTAATGTTTTAATTCTCTCCTCCCAAATCCCGTGATCTGTATTTGCCATCCCACACCTGAATTAGTTATGGATCATGTATGATACATGAATCCGGCCTATTTTTAAATAATGAAAGACGTTTAAAGTTCTATATTATGAACGAAGGATGTTTCCAATTACGGGGAAAAGACGAAACCAATGCTTAACTCGATATTGTTTTATATTGCAAAAGAATCATCACTTTCGACATGTAAATTGAAAAATAGGAGTAAAAAGGTAAATACAAAGAAAATTGAAGTTTACACAAAAATTATTTCGGAAAGATGCAAAAGATATTAATTAAAAAGAGGGAGCTATGTTTGAAAAGGTGGGAGCTCAGCCACACAAAAGAATTCAAAATTAGGATCTCTGAAACAAACAGCGCCTCCTCTTTCAACCAGGTTTACTGAGGGTGACCGACGCGTTTACACGTCAGAGATTTGCTTCTCGGAAGTTGTCTTAGAGAGAATTAAAGGGTCTGATTTTTTAACAAGAACATTTATTTACAGAGTTGCTCATTAAAGTTAATTTTAGAAAACCTGTTAAATATGTCTTTATCAAAGATCTCATCTGTTTATTGGTAATTAATTTACACTAAATTATTGATCAAATGTCTCTGATAATAATTAAATTCGATTGGCGAATTAAGATTGATTGATTGATTAACGGAATGTTCGTCGGCACGATTTTGAAGTCGCCCAATACTTGCACTTAATGATGAACCCACGCTGAACAGCTTGCTGAAGTTGCGGAACTCCCCCTCTGAATTCAATTCCTGGAGACCGAGCAGCAGCCTTTTCCGGTTATGACAGTACAGGAATAAACCTTGGTCAGTCAGACGCGAGCAGAGCAGCTTCCCGGGAAACGCGTAGGCGTTGACAGCATGGGTTGCGCGCCGGAGGAGGTTGCTTGCGCAAATCACGGTCGAATTGAATGAGTTACTGGTCCCTTGTTGAACTGACTAGTGAATATCCGTGAAATATTATGTTGTTTTCTCAAACCATCACTTATAAATCCTTATAGATGACCAGTGAATAAATATAAATTTAAAAACAACTTTATGAAGGAATTGTCTTTCGCAATCTGGTCAGCGCTCTGTTTAAGCGTATATATTATTGTGAAATTCATAGCAAAGTGTGTTGTTGGTTGCGCGGTGCGCTCGTATTGATTCGCGTGTGCTAACGGATATGGGTAATGTTCGGTTTGCGCGGACACTCCAAGTAGATTAAATTTTTCCAATACGAAGTCTAGTGAATGTGCGATTGGAATGTTTGCTCCAGACATTTACATTCGTGAACGCAGATAATTGGGCATGCGCAACAGCAGGGCCGTTCTAACAGCATTGGGGACACTCGGGCCAATGTTAATTTGGGGGACCCCCATTTTTACATTCACCGATTCCCCCCATTTTGATGCTGAAATTTAAAGAAAATGCTATCGATTCACATTAAATTCTGTATTTTTTTAAAATTTCAAAGTATTTCTCAGTTTCAATTTAACATTATTAAAATACAAAAATTAAACATATGTCTACGTACATAAGAAAAGCATGTGTATAATAACATTGAAAAAAGCACAAATTAAATAGTTTTTATTTTTTATTGAATTGAACTATATAGAATTGAAACCCATCAACCAATAACATTCTTTATTATAAATATAATCCAATGATGCACGACATAACTGACCTGGATGGCCGAGGTGGCTAAGAGCGAGTACCGACTCAGCGCTTCAGTTCGAAGGGTCGCGGGTTCGAGTCCCGCCTCGAGCATTGTTGTTTGTCCCTTGACATTGTATATGCTGTCGCGGAAGGCCTCGCGTTCTGCTGACCCCAGATCAAAGGAGCCCGCAAGTGTGTTGGTGTATAGTATGGTCGAATATGCGTCCCATCGGGACGTAAAGGGTAACCGGCTGTTGGCTGGATAAAAGCCCTAGAAAAAAAATGCGCGACATACCACTGCGTTACTCGAATTGTTTGCGTGTAGTTTAATCGTGCATAATTTTTTACACGTTTTTATTTTTTTTATTTAGTATTAAATATTTTTTAAGAACTATCGGGGGCCCTTGAACATTGGGAGCCCTTGGCCTGGGCCCGTGCGTTAACAGTGCGTCAGTACAATTTACAAAGATGTAGATCGTTCTGGACGAATTTGTGAACGCTTTTCCAGAGAACTTTGATGCATGAGGAGTTAAGTCGAGATACCGAAAACCGAAATTGAGTTAATGGAAATCAAAGTATCGTAAATGAAACAGTTGGCAGTTGTTGCAACACGCGTAGGTTGAAGAGATTCGTGGAGATAAAACGCAATTAAATCATGGAAAGTGTCGGTCATAGCGTGTGGCTGAGTACAGGCAAAATGTGGTCTGGAAATTACACGAAAAGGATAATGCATGAAAAAAATTGAAAGATGAGGATTTGAACAGATGTATCAACTGATCTTCACATGTTCCGTTAAAATTAAAAATTGCAACAGAAGCCGACGACGTGTGTTCAGGGCAAGTTTATTAACCCTGTTGTGCAACGTAGAGGCTCGTATTTGCCCTGCTTGTGAAACGACACAAGCTAAACTGACACGTATCTGAACGTGTGTGAATTAATTTCAGGGTCTCACATTCTCCAGTCACACGACAATTTTACCTTTTACGCAATTGCGTGTTTAACCGCATTTCGAACGCGCAGTCACGTACTATCAAGATACGGGCACATGCGAACAAGTATCCCCAAGTAAATTAGAAGAGTTTTTGTTCGCGGCAGCTTCATCCTTCAGGCTGTGCCCCACGAACACTCGTCCTACAAAGGTGCCTCAGGTCCTTTAATTAACTGAGTAACTCTGACCAGCAGGTCCTAGGGTTCGCGTCGCGATCGTGGCAGGATTTAGCTGCTGCCTGGAGGAGAATTCTAGCGGCCGGCTACTGTGACCAATAGTTTTTCGTGGTTTCTCCGATCAACACCAGGCGAATGCCGGAGCAGTACCCTAAGAAAACCGTTCATGGACCGCGCGAGATTTTTCCTTCCTCTTTGCTGTCCTTTCTTCCCCTTACTTACACAAACACACACAAGCACTACACTACTATACATGTTGGGAGACCAGTCAGGAGCTTAGAGTTTGCCTGCGTTGGGGCGGTGCCACGTTGGTGGGGGATACCTAGTTGAGGATAATTTGAGGATAATTCCTGTAAGCCGACGTAGGTCGGCGCAGGATCTCGCCAGCCAGTGGGGGAAGATCACAGCCACATCCGCGACAAAAACATGCACTACACTAACGGGAGTAATGACCTTATTGACGCGCCCGGAATCGCCTAATTAATCAATCAATCCATATCACATATGAACCCACATCATATATATATATATATATATATATATATATATATATATATATAGTGTGTGTGTGTGTGCGTGTGCGCGTGCGTGCGTGCGTGCGTGCGTGTGTGTGTGTGTGTGTGTGTGTGTGTGTATAAGTTTGCCCGGAGAAGTAGTAGAACAGAACGGACGGGCAAATGTCGCGAACGAGTTTTTGTCTTGAGTTACTTGCCCTGATCAGGCCGCGTCGGCCCAGTGTGCGGCGGTGCGGGATGCAGGAGCTCGCGCCCCGTTCGCCCTCGCCTTCCCCTCTGCTCGCACCCCTTTCGGTCCGCTCCCTTCCGCTCCGGCGGGGCGCGGCGCCAGGAGGAGGGCGAGAAAGCCATCCGCCGCGGGTTAGGCGCGGGCGGCGCGGCGCGGCGGCGAAGGAGGAGGAGTTGGAGACCGCGCGGGCGGCGGCGCCGCGACGCTGCAAGTCGAGTCGCAGCAATCGGAAGCGTGCGAGATTGCAGAGCATGAGAAAGAGGGTAAGGAGATGAAAATGAGTGGAAGGCAAGAACATTTTCAAGGACAAACTAAGCTGATTCTAGAAATCTCGAAGTAGGAATTATATTGTGATTATGCCTGATGTATCATATTTCATATTTTTATGTACGAATGTTTATAGGAGAATGAATTATGTCTAAAATTAATAACTATGATTAAGAAATGGTGAAATGAGAGTGAGAAATGGAAACGGAAAGGAGAGAGAGAGAGAGATAGGGAAGTAATAGAGGAGAAGTATCCAGAAAGTGTCTACGAAGCTAGTGAGCAGAAATATAAAATAGTAGAGAAACTGTAAAAGTAATGATATAAAAGAAAAGGAGTTAAAGAGGATTAAATAACCATAAGGAGGGGAAATCTCGAAAACACAACGACAGGCAATTGGAAGACGCATTGAAAGCTTCGCGAATTAATAACTAGAAACATGAATTATACAGAATTTGAAGACATGCGAAATTTGATTAACGCTTTAAACCAACCAAGAATCCTATCTTCATCATCGTTCCCAACTACTTCTACTCAAAGGAAGAACCCATGTTCATGAATGAGACGTTACTGGCAATATCTCAGACGCGATGAAATGGGACCTGACGGTGCGTCTAGTTCTGCGCCAAATAGACGAACGTCTTCAGAGGCGGAGCGGCTATGAATGTGATTACATCATGCGAAATGCGAGTGAGGTGCAGGAGCCCAGATGAAGAGGCGACTCGGCGGCGGTGGCGGAGCGGGATGGCAATGGCGACGACGCCGTGGAATCGCGGAAGCTGTGGTGACGATCAGAGGTAGTTGCAATGGTTGTGGATAAAGGACATAAGGGTATATAGATGATTAATAAAAACAATTTAAAAAAATAAAATTATTCGGTATCCAAAATGTATTAATTTCTCCAGTTCCGGAGGTGTATTAAAATTATTAGAGCATGGGATATTAAGATATGTACAATTAACATGAGGAATATGACGATAAAAATTTAGATTTTAAAGCCCTTAACTATGTTATGACTTCTGAGATTGCTAAATGGAAATGGTATTATATAAAAATTTAATATTGAAAACGAAACACCAAAATGATGGATATAATTCATTAAAAACTATACAGACTAAACTCGTTCGCCATGGAATCTGTTTTTTTTATTAATTTATTTAGACTGAGTGGGGTTTTGAAGCTCGAATTCATGAACTTTCTGTAATGTAGGAAACCAACGCGGCGGCCTCTCCGCCTGTAGGTCGCTGACATTTAAATTATTAAATCTGTTCCGTTAATTCTTTCCCTCTGAATCGCCGTACGACGGCGCGCGGTGTCAGGGACGGCGCGAGTGTGTGATCGTGGAACTACGAGGCCGACACGAGAGTCGAGGGCGGGGCGCGAGGAGCGGCTGACGGTTGAGGCGACATAAACCTTAACGAAGGTTTGGTTTCCGACTGAGGAACAGTCACGGCGGCATAGGGAAATTAATCTGATGACTCTTTTGTACTGAAATATTTGATCTGAAACTCCCCTTCCTTCTCTCCTCCCAAGTTCACATTGTTATTCATATTGCCATTCCAAGCTTATAACATCCTTTCATGTTCACAAGAAACGCTGCATTTTCAATTTTTGGGATTATCGTTACCTAGATATTACGAGGAGTCAATGCTCTTCATAGATTTACGTTGTGAAATTGGAACACGTAATTGAACATTTACAGATACTCTGATAACAGGTTCGTCGCTGAATCCTGAATCATTTTATAAAACCTATATTTAAAAATCTATATTATATACTTCGATATAAATATGTTGGTTATATGATCTTCATAAGAACCATATCACATCAGATCAATAGACGAGGAACGAGTCTGAAGTGACAAAAGATCTTTGTTTTCGTAAATCTACAATTAGGAGTGGGCATAACTGGGAGCCAGGTAGGACGAGACTCAACTGGAGACTCTCCTCGGAAAAGGCACAACTGAAAACTATCAAAATAAGTTCCCAAAACTTCAGTGGTATGCACCCAAAGCAGGGAGGGAGGGTCGGCTCCTTTCTCGCAGCGAAGTTGCGAGAGCCACACCCCGCCCACGAGTGTTTTCTTTTTCCTTTTTTCTCCAACAACAAAAGAACATGGATAAATGGAAACCGCGTGAATGCACGTATTTAATAGAAATAGTTTAATACTAGTTTCGCGACGGAAGTGAGTCAAGATAAGCCGTGTATCTTGCAGTAAAATAGTTTTTCATTGGCTAGGCTCACGGATTTATATGTTAATCGCGGAAGCCGAGGCCGGTGCCCCGGTGTTGATTACAAAACGCGCAAACGAAGCAAGTCAAATTGCTCGCATTAAATTGGCGATTTTTTCACTAGCTAACTTTAGAGAAGTAGAACTTCATAAATCACCACATATTACTCAGTACATTGCACGCGTAATTCGCTTATCAATGTGCTTTAATGCTCGTTCCCCGCCCCCAGTCCCGGCATCCTCCACTCTGTTGCTACCTTCCACCGAATAATCTGCCCGCGCCAAAAGTTGTTGACTTCCGTGTGGGGTCAACTATGAACGTTAGAACAATTTTTCGAAAATACCGTTTACCATATGACGTGTGTTTGAAGGATTAAATCAAATAATTAAACGTATAGCAGCAACGATAATAATTGAAAAACAATAATTTTCAATTCAAGGCGGAGTTCAGCATCCAGGAGTGGAGTAATTGGACAAATATTGGTGCGCAGTATGTACGTAGGCATTAGAAAGTATTACAGAATTTATTTAAAATGGCATATGCGCAATTAAGTTTTGAAAATTTTGGTTTCAATTCATGAAGTAACTCACGTGTCAAACAGAGAATTTAACAGACTAGTGATTCGTCATGAATGTCGGTACACTTTCATGAGAATGCCAAAAGCCGCGTTCTGACTTTTCTTGCTCGGATATTTCGTTACTTTCTCGCAGCTCCAGAACAACTTCGGAAAAGAACCCTGGGCGAGAGCAGCTCGAGCGGCATCACTTTTTGGGGCGTCACAGCTAGTCGGATAATTTACGCCGTACCGTACCTCATTTCCATAGTTCCGCTCCGACTGTCCGCCACTATTCTAGTTCGTAGTTCCGCCATTTCAAACTTCGCTGCCGGTTTCTTGTTCCTGAGCAGCAGTCGGCAACTAGCAGCATCAACCAAACCGCAACTGCCACGAGCAGAACCGATCCTGACGCCGTCTATCACCGCTACTACATCGCCATTGCCATTACACGCACTTACGCCCCCGCCCCCGCCCATCCATTCTCTTCCACTCCTGCGCTCTTGCCTCCGCCGCTGACGTCGAAATGCCACCCCGCCTACCACCCCCCTCGCCCATGCACCCACCCCCTCTACATCACCATCGCCATTCACATCATCCCTCGAGATGGCTCAGCTCTCGTCTTCCCATCAACCTCCACCATCAAACTTATGCAGTGTCACTGTAAACCGTGTGTCATATGAAACGCGATAGTGCTCAAGATACGAAGAGAATTGTCGGCAATCAATGGACTCAACTGATTTAAGTAACTGACGTTTCAGGGAACGCCAACAGTTTTGCTTATTATTCCCGTATGTGTAGTGAACGTTTTATTCCTCGACGGAGAGAGAGAGAGAGAGAGAGAGAGAGAGAGAGAGAGAGAGAGAGAGAGAGACAGACAGACAGACAGACAGACAGATGGGAGAGAACTGGACAAGGCCGAGGAAGGAAAAATCGCGCGAGGTCCTTGGTTTGTTTGTTAGAGCACTATTCCGGTAGTTGTTTAGTATTAATCGGAGAGGACCCAGAAAACTACCGATCAGATAGCCGCCCGTTAGAATTCTCCTTCAGACGGCGGCTGAACTCGGCCTATCTACCTAGCAAAAATCGTTCTCCTTCACCGTCGGGACTCTAACACTAGGACCTCCCAGCCAGAGTCGCTGCCATGAACACGAAAAGTTCTCAAGATATTCACTATCATTTCCCATTCTTTTTATTTTTGACGTGTACCCTGAACAAGTCATTGCCCTTGTATCAGAATAATGAATTATTTAACAAAAGGGTGGTGATAGTGATGCTTATTTGAAGGATGACTGGATAGTGACGGATCGAGAAGTAGTAAAAATACCAGAAAACTAAGAACACCTTACGTTTTGCGAAACAGAAATTGCACTTTGAACGGGATCTGAACCCCGGAATCCAGACGTGAAATGCTAGCAAGCTTTCTGCCTCCGCCGCCACCGCCGGCGCCAGCACCATCACCGCCGCCGCCTCCTCCACTTCTTGCACACGGCCGTTCTGCTCCCGAAATCCGCTTGGTTCTCGCCAGTCCTCTTTTTTTTCTGCGCCGCCGACCCAGTGCCCATTACGGCCCGGCTGCGAACGGCGCCCCCTCCCATTCTCTTCCTCCACCTCTTCGCCTCCAGCCCCGCCCCCGCAATGGAGCAATTAGCGACGGGGAAGAGAGTATTTTCCTCCGGAGTTTTTTACTCGTAATGATTATCCTCCAAACTCGAGTGGCAAAGTGATTCGAAGTTTATCAATGATTGCAAGAGCCTGTTTCGGAGGCATCCTGGATTATAGCCGCTTTTATTTGTTGGCGCGCGTAGCTTTTCGACTGTTTCATTCCTTGAAAGGATGAGAAAAGTCTTGATTGCGAATCTTTTCATTATTTTTCTGTCTTTAATATACAGGACATTACCCTCAGAATATTTAAAGATTCTTTTGTTTATAAAGAGTAACTTTCTTGGTCCTAAAGTGGATGATTCTACTAATGTTTTCGGAAGGACGAAGTGGTCTGGAAATGAATACGCGAAAAGAATGATATCCAAAGTGAAACGCATAGCAATTGTGATATAAGTAGTACTTATAATTCGCAATTTGCATACATGTGAAATGTGATTTTGAAATTAATTAAACAAATTAAAATGTTTTTTATCCTCTGTACATATACAGCAAACTTTTGTCACAATCTCGAAAATCGGTTTCGAATTCAACGTTGCATTTATGCCAACTTGCATGTATCTCTTAGAGGTTATACATATCTATTTTTTGTCATTCGTTACCAGTGTGAACATTTTCAATAGAATATTGATTGTTGGTGTTTAGCTTTAAATCCGGAGGGTATATCATCCAATTTATAGTAGAATACTTGTTTCACCTGTCCCTTTCGGTAGAATATTGAAAATCTAACTGTTCAGAGTGACAGAGATTGGATCAAAATTTAGATCCTGAGATAAATATTTAAAACTTTTTTTTTGCAAAAAGTTGTTAATAAAGATCACTGTTCTCGTCAGGAAGATTTATCATAAAAAAACTCTAGCCTTAACATCCTCTCTTCTGAGTAGACTTTTCGTAAATATGGTGTTTCCTGAGATGTTTTAAATTGTCCTCGCTTTGCAGACTTGCTTTAGTTTATAATTAATCTCATTTTTGTTGAATGAAACTATCTCCCAATACTTTACATTTTTGAAACATCATATACAATAATATATGTGATTAGTGGTGGAGTGATTTTTATTAAGCTTCTCCAAAAATTATGGTAGTGTAATTATGGCGGATAAAAGTTGATTGACAAATGATTTTTAGATGAGATTCGTGGTTTACATAGGTTGTCAATCAAGGCAAACCGGTGTGAAGCAAACACTCATACCATACGCATGACTCGAACCTGCCACCGTCGTTGTACGTGAACATTGTCTTTGTCCAAGTCCCTACAAAGTAATCATGGAAGTAATTTGAGCAAGTTTGGTTTATTAAGAGCCCCGTCATCATCAATCAGAGGCAAAGGTCGAAAGAAAATGCGCAAGTTGACCAAGATGACTTCTATTATTTCATCAGCCACGCACTGTCTTCGCACTTTCGACACTTTCAGTGAGACCGATGACGGCAAAATCGTCGTAAGCCAATTTGGTTAATAAATCAAAGTTGACAAAGATGATTTCCATTATTTAATTAACCACGCACTGTCTCCCAACTTTTGCCACTTATAACGAGACTGATGTTGACGGGAAAGCCGGCTTTCTGAATAAATCAAAGTTGACAACGATGACTTAGTTGACAAAGATGACTTAGGTGACAGAGATGACTTAGTTGTCAAAGATGACTTAGTTGACAAAGATGACTTAGTTAACAAAGATGACTTAGTTGAGAAAGCAATAACTCAAAGTTGACAGAGGTTCAAATTATCTCATCATTATTGAATAATGTGAACAACACTTCATCAGTAATCCCGCAAGCCCCTACGGCAAGTTGGTCGACTGTCAAAAGCTAATATTAAACAATATTAAAAACCGGCCGCCGGGCTCACAATTTCTATTGTCTTCCGAGCCAGCGGCACCGCAGCGCTCGCGCCCGGGAACTTTCCTCGTGCCACGGCCCACCTCGCATGCGTGGCTCGCAGACCGCAGAGCCGGCTTCGTCCCATCCCGTTCCGTCCCGTCCCGTCCGGCGCGTAACCTCCCCCAGGGGACGCGCCCCCATAACTTTCGAGTCATCTGGGAGCCCGGGTTAGCGCGGCTCAGAGAAAGCTACTGCCCGGAGGCCGGCTCTGCCCTGCGGCGGTGCGCCACCCCGCGCCGCCCCGGCCAGTTTACTGCCCGGCATCGAACCGGAAACTGCGCACCACCCGGGAGAAAATGGCTTCTTTCGTCGGAAAACAAATGTGAATAAATGGCAATATTAAATATTATATAATAGGAGAAATTATAAATATGACAAGGGTGCTGATATTGAAAGAAAAAATGCCATGTTTTTGTGGATCTGATTAAAAAAATAAAAAATGGTTCTAAAAGAAACTCAGACGAAATTTTACTGTGTAACGGCAGATGACACTCAACAGTTTTGAAATCTGAATGTGTGAAAAGATGTTCTCAGGAAGAATACAGGTTCTCGAAAATATATATTTCAGATATTCTGCACCTGTAGAAATGAAGGCGACTCATAAGAACATCGTTTTTTTATGTAGCTGTTAAATAAAAGGCTTCCTGAATACCCTCAAAGTCGTTGAATTGAACTAGATAATATGCCTCGTTTCTAAAATTCCGAAATTTTCAACATTACCTAATATGTGGCCAACAATACAAAACATGCAAATGCATTTTCGCTAAACAAACTTGTTGGTTTATGAAAATTCGATACTAAACAATTTTTGAGCTGTAAAGAATATATTAAATGTGTAATATATTCTGCATATATAATGCAGAAGGTACAAAGTAAACCATAAAGTTAAATCATGCAGGAAATAGGCACCAGGAAATCAGTTTTTAGAAATTGTGATAATGGAAATGGTTACGACAAGCTCATGGGTATAATATTTGCCCCTGGATAGCATTACCACAACATCGAAATCTTATATTACATTCATTGTTTGACGAGAAAAGTGGGAAAACAAAAATAATCATGACATT
Organism: Teleogryllus occipitalis; assembly: GCA_011170035.1. NCBI lineage: Eukaryota > Metazoa > Arthropoda > Insecta > Orthoptera > Gryllidae > Teleogryllus > Teleogryllus occipitalis. Next base: position 10,531 of record BLKR01000600.1, on the reverse strand, counting down.
AGTCTATTACGCTCCACTGATGGCAAAAGTTTTATTGCCAATGCTGGGCACCACCACCACTGGGCAACTGGGTAAATTTCTAATGTATAAGTTGCCATTATAAAATCTATTTTGTGCAACTGACGAATGTCGATTAAACCTTGTTTATTTTTCTCGCTGAATAATATTCATTTTCACACGACGTTACAAAGAACTCAAGATGTCATGAACACCATTGTAAGCTTTGATCCTTCAAATCTTTCCCGCGCACATTAATCTAAAATAGAAGCCCGATTTGAGGCATTTAACGAGAAATTAATGAAGTTTCAAGCTTTGTGCGGAATGCTACAAAAGGTACTAAGCAAAAATGAATGGTTCGATGCCCTCATTCCAATACCACTTCGATAACGCAGTCTCGGCTGCCAGCAGATTCTTCGGGCGACTTTCCTTAATATACCCGGGGGGGATGGTGGAGGCGGTGGTGGCGATGGCGGCGGTGGCAGCGGCAGCGGAGGAGGAAGTGGAGCAGGAGGAGGAGGAGGAGATGGCGGGGGCGTCGGCTTTGGGCGTGTTCGTGTCGGTGTGGTTTGTGGTGGTAGTGGTGGTGATGGTAGTGGTGAAGTGGTGGTGAGGGGAGTGGTGGTAGTGGCAATGGTGGTGGTGGTAGGTAGTGATGAAGATGGTGGGTGGTAGTGGTGATGGTAGTAGTGGTGGTGAGGATGGTAGAGGTGGTGGTATTGGGGGTAGTGGTGGTGATGGTGGTGGTATTGGGGAGTAGTGGTGGTGCTGGTGGTGAGGGTGGTGATGGTGGTGGTGGTGGTGGTGGTGGTGGTGGTTATGGTAGTGGGGGTGGTGTTGGCGGCAGTGGGGCTGGTGGGGTGGTAGTGGGTGAAGTGGTGGTGGCGGGGTTGTGGGTGGCAGTATCGGTGGAGGCAGTGTTGGTGTTGTTGGCGGTGGCGAGGTGGAGTCGGAGGTCGCGGGGTCGAGGCGCGGGCGGCGAAGAGGTGGGCATTAGCTGCATTGAGCGCGGCGTCGCAACCCGGCGCGGGGCGCAGGCTCGCTCATCCATCATCACGCGGCTCCTTAAGAATTAAACCGCCATCTATCAAGTCTCCGAGATATTGCGGGCTACGCCTCCGCTGAGCGCAGGTGACGGAGGGCGAGGCGCAGATCGCGAGAGCAGCCTCCGCTCTACCTAGTTCCTCATGCAATCAAATACGCGCTCCGGAAGGGATGTCAAATTGTGAGCCTCTTTTAGACTCGAGATTTCAATTATTTTTTACATTAACTTCAAATATTTGGTAGATTAATGATACAATCGCACATATTTTTGTGAAGATATGTGAGTATATGCTGCTAAGAACTAGACGTCTGAAGGTGATAAGCTTATTTAAATCTTTGTCGCAATCTGCCTTTACAGTAAAACCGAATTCTGACCGCGAGCAGGTTCTAGTTATTTTAAGGATGAGTTTGGTAAAGAGGCTCCATCTTTACGACCAGTGATTTAGAGAACTAGGGAAAAGAAAAACTACGGAATTTCTCGACTGTTCATAAGAATTATGAATGACCATTATGAATAACCATACACTTATAACTCATCTTTTATAATACTAAACACACATTTTAAAAACAATTTTTGAATTTGATCGATAATAAATTTTTACAATTAACATATTTGTTAACAATATATGTTTATTTTATGAATAATACAGTACACTGCAATATTCAGTAATCAGAATATATTATACGAGCCCATACTCAGAAGTCTGGAGAGGAAACGCATGTATACAAACATGACTTAATAAAAAATGGAAACTTCGTTCTGTATCTACACCACAAGACTCCCAGAGGTGCTGAATCCTCCCCAGCCGCATCGGGGATGAGGCGGCCACGCCGGGGCGGGCGCGTCGCTCGTTATTCGGCGCACCTCCTCGCGTCCACGTCATTACGCGCCGATGGCGGCGGCGGCGGTGGCGGCGCAGGGGTCGATCCGCCAGCGGGCGCGCGAAAAATCTGCGACTCCTCTCGCGGAAAATGAGAGCCCGCGGAGAGCGAACCCGACTTGCCCATTCCACTTCGCCTCGCCTGTTTCTCTCGTCGCCCCGCTCCCATATCTCCATCCCGCCCCTGCCTCCTCCCCCTGCACCTAGCCGCCTCCTCGGCTGTGCTCCCACGATATCCACCCCGCCCCCGTCCATTCTACTCCTCAGCCCCGCTCTTACATCCCCACCCTTCCCCGCCTCCCTCTCCCTCACCCGGCGCCCAGCCACCTCCTCGGCCGTGCTCTCACGATATCCACGCCTCCTCCTCCTCCACCCTCTTCGCCTCGACCCGTTTATCCTTTTCCGCTTTAACCCATCTCTTTTTTCATCCTATCTTTTGCCTCTCCAGCCATCCGTCCTGCGTCCAGCCTACTCAACCCTGCTTCCTTCCCCTCCACCCTTTCCACCTGGACTTGTTTATCCTTTCCCGCTCTCTTTTATCATCCTAGCTTTTGCGCCCTCCCCCCGCCCACGCAGAGCGGCGCGCCACCGCATAAATCCTCGAGGACAAGGCGCGGCGCGGCGCGGCGGCACCACAAAGGCGAGGAGAACTCGTTGGTACAGCCGACAAAAGCAGCGATGTGGGATGTTGCGAAAAGAACGAACATATTGCCAATATCTAAGTTCTGCTTCTTAGCTTTGAACTGCTTCTGTTTCTAAGCTCACATGCAAGATATACCACTGCTGATTTTATTTTATAAACCAACAAATAACAATCAAGGGACTCCAGAGAATCGCAGTTTTTTACGTGTTTAAGCGGATTTTAACCGAATAGATTTTGCATTTACTCTTGACAATTTTAAATGTCGTGTTAAAAGAATTAATGAATAAGTTTCAGATAGTACAATAAAATCTTGAGAGACAGTACTAACCTATAATGCGTGTCTCAATGTTTGGCATCAAGTTATTCCAAAATGCAAGTTAAGATTAATTAACTAATTCGAAGATAAATGTTAGAGAAATTATGTGTGTATGTAAAAGTTTTAATTCATTTCCCCCTCTAAAAATGTGTTTCAAAAGAAAATTTATAAAAACTGTTAGAAACAACAATTGTAACATTGATTAACTAGGAAACAGGATAAATGTACCTGTCGCACACAACATTGAGAACGCTACAATTTTCAATCACCCTTGTAATTCTTCTCATTCGTTAATGTCATGATTCATCAATACTTTCATGCTTTGATGTTTGAGCAAATATTCTTAGGTTTCGAAATTAAAGGATAAAACATAATGATATTTGTTTGTGTAAAATAAAATCCGTTAACGCATTAGGAAGAGTTTATACAGGTTGGTAATAAATAAACAACAGTGGCGTAAACGCCAAATAAACACAATGATCAAAAAATCTACAGAAAGACTGGTTAGAGAAAAGGAGAGATGAGAGGAGTCTTCAGGTTTTATCAAAAAAGTCAAGTTAGAGAGTGAGCGTCCAAGAGAATAATATAGGGAGTAAGCGAAAAGAAAATGTGATGAATGCATTCGAGGATTAGTTTCATTAGAAATATACTACGTCAACAGAAACAGGCCTAAATGCAGAATGTCAGACGGGGAAGAAAACAAGAGCTGATATCGAAAAGATAGAGCGTAAAGTAGATGGCAATTGTTTAAATTGAGGAAAAGAGGCGGAAGAAAATTCAAAGTCGAGGAAGGAGGAGAAAGGTGAAGAGAAAAAGCTGGAGCATACAGCTGAAGTTTGGTTGGTTATTTAGTGATTCTGGGCGCGTCAACAGCTTAGGTCATTAGTCCCACAAGTGAAGTGCATGTTTTTTCCTCGGGAGTTGGCATGGTAAACATGCCCCGCTGGATGTCGAGATCCAGCGCCGACCTACCGTCGGCTAGCGCGGTTTCCCCCTAACAAGACTTTCCCACCAACGGGGCACCGCCCCATCCGGGACCAGCTCTAAGCTCTCGACCGGTCTCCCGGAATATGTGGTAGTGTAGTGCATGTTAGTGTAAGCGTGTGTGTGTGTGTGTGTGTAAGGGGAGAGGATAGGACAAGAAAGAGGAAGGAAAGATCGCGCGCAGTCCGTGGCCCGTTTGTTGGCGTACTGCTCCGGCATTCGCCTTGTGTTGATTGGAGAAACCACGGAAAACTACCTATCAGAGCAGCCGGCCGCAAGAATTCTCCTCCAGACAGCGACTGAATTCAACCAACCAGAAAAGCTAGTGTCGAAAATCCTGCCGCCGTCAAGACTCGAACCCAGGACCTCCCGGTCAGAGGCGCTGCAGTGACATCAGTTGATGCGATGAGCTACCGTTCCCGGTCTGAAGTTGAAGAGAAATTCGTCATAGTCGAAGAATAAATTACGTAATGAAGATACGAGAGAGAGAGAAAAGGGGGAGATGAAACGTAGAGTAGGCGGCACGATCCGAAAGGGCAGTGAGCGCGGAAAGCAAAGGGAGAGTAGGGAGCGCGGAGAAGCGGAAAAGGCACAAGGGTGTCAAGGAGGCGGGAGCCCAACTAGAGCGGCGCCTGGCGGCGTGGTGCACTCAGCGGCGAAGCCACGTCGCTGCCCCCTCCCCCGACGCCCCAGACGGCAGCTGCCTTGGGCTGCGCACCGCACGAGGGCGTGGGCGTTTAGCGGCAGCGAGGCTCAGGCGGGAGGAGAAGACGGGGAGAGTTTCGAGTGGAGGCGGGACGGGACGCAGGCGGGGGAAGAAGAGGCATGGGCACGGAGGGAGGCGGGTCGGGTGCGGGGGTGGATACCGGGAGGAAGCCACTTCGGACGCGAATAGGAAGATAAACCGGGACTGGGGCGGAGACGGACACGGCGAGAGTGACGGTGAAGGTGAGGGTGAAGGTGAGAGCAAAGATGACGGTGACGGTGAGGGGGCGGGACTGTTGCGGTGACTGCGGAGGAGACATTGGTAGTGACTTGCGGGGACTGTGGTGGGACATTGGCCGGTTCTGTTGCGATGACAGTAGTGGCTTGCAGTGACTGGTGGGGACAGTGGCGGGGATTGTTGCAGAGACTGTTGCGGCGACTGCTGCGTGGACTGGTGGGGGGGGGGGGTTGCGATGACTGCTGCGGGACTGTGGTGGGGATGGTTGCGGGTGACTGTTGCAATGACTGTGGTGGGGACTGCAGCGTTGACTGTGGCGGTGACTGATGGGGACGGTTGCGGTGACTGGTGGGGACGGTTGCGATGACTGTGATGGGGACTGCGGTGGAAACGGTCGCGGTGACTGTGATGGGGCCCGTGTCGAGCGGAGACGAGGGGAGGCTGTCGGGATCCCGGCGTTGAGGATGCGCGGGCACTTAGCGGCGCCGGCACCGGCGGAAGCTAATCCCTCTGCGCTTCCGGTCCGCAGGCGCGCCGAGCAGACAGTTGCGCTGCGTTGCGCGTCGACTTCTTCGCGGCGGACGCGGAAACGACGTTCAGGTGGAGCTTAGGTGAGAGCACAACACGCGGACGTACTGCTCTCAAGACAAGTGACAACTGTTTACCTAAGTGTTTTTTAAACCTCCAACAAATGTCTCCTTAGATAGAGAAATTGTAGGGGAAATGTTTTTTTTTATAAACGAGTTAGAGCACTAAAATACCGAATGTATATGATTCATCGACATTGCATTTTATTAAGTCATTCAAAATATTACAAATTGATTTCTTGAGTGATTTGCGCTTTTTCTTCCTTGCGCTTGTTTCAAAGTCTAGAAAAATACCCATTTGACTACTTGTGAGGGTAGCTGAATATGTAACGCTTCCTCTTTAAGCGTGACTTATAGACAAAATACGTTTTAAGATTGAAGTAAACAATCTTAACGAAGAGATGAATTTAAATTGTTGTCTCTATACCTGCTATTGTTTGACTTTAATATGAATACTGGTGACAATAGTCTAGTGGAGCCCCTGTTCGAAGAGATAAAAGGCATCGACTGACTGCGACATTAGGAGATACAACAAATAAGTTAACGGAGGATTACTCCAGTATACATCAAATGTCCATAAAGCGCTAATGAGACGTGTTGCTCAAAAATATGCAACGAATTAAAAAAAACATTATTTGTAGTAATATTGTGTTCTCTCTATTTTCTCAAATACAAAATAGCCTACACATTGAGTAGTGTTGAATTTATTTTTGTCTCAAAGTACGTAATTTTTTTATGTTCTTCTTTATCCGAGAGATCACCAAGGGGAGGTGGAGGATCCATTCGAGTGTGCACGAGAGAAACAAAGAAGGAAACCAGAAAGTTCGCCGACGACAATAGTTCTAGTTGTTGCATGTGTAAACGAAAACTGATTATTAATTTTCAGTGTTAAAATTAGTTTTCTTTCTCAAAACTATGGATATCTTCGTGAAAGTAGAATCTGTGGTTTGTGCTAATTAAATGTAAAGCGAAATGTGATTTGTTGGTGTTATTTCCTAGTGTGTATGTGTTCTCTTATCGGACTTGCGAAACTTCTGCCGGTCTAATTTATGTATTTTGCTTCACAGTTGTTGCAATGTACTTAATATACGGTTGGTTTCATTATGCTTGGGATACGATTTCGGGCCGAGAGCGAGTGTTTGTAGTAGTAAAGTACGAAGTGGGAGATTGCAAAAGTATCTGAGAAATATGAGTGCAACCTTACTTGATTTTTTACCGAAGTACGAAATAGTGCTGTATTTATCTTAACTCTGTGCGGATGGTGTAAATTTAGAGGGTTTATCAATTATTTTATTTTTAATTTTGCGCCGAACAAAAATATATATGCCACTGGTGTGCATTCACTAGATTTGTATTCAATGGTATGTAGATTATAGAACAAGATCATATATGAGTCACGTAAGATTACCATATGTCTATAGTTTTGTCCAGTATTTTGGCCACAAAATGAATAATTTACGGAACAGAATAATTACATAAATAGAAATGTACTGAATTAATAAATTCGTCACCATTATTACATGAAAATCATCTTGCATAACATTATCAAAAGAACATTTTTGAACAGAACTCATCAACAGAAGAAAATAAGTGAGATTGACGTTTATAATATTCATAGAATAATGACAATGTTTTTAATATTGACATAAATAATAAATTTATGATTTAAACATTACCGGATGTGCCGTGTAGATGTCAATATTTTACTAGTTGACCAGTCGTTCATTCAATGACACAAAATCTCGTCAAAATATCAATACCCTAAACAAAAGCAATTTCACACACCAGTTCTAAAAATGCAAACAATTTCTTGTCAACATGTATTGTTTTATGTGATTAATTGAACACTCATACATAACAAATACTGGCAACGGTTTTGAAAGTACGGTTATCATTTATTTTCCAGTTGGTTACCTCACCACGACGTTTACGTATCTGTTATGTTCACGTGTGTCGCAACTGACCTCTACTCCCGGGATCTCCGGGAGTTTTTAGATCAACGGGAGACCAGCCAAATGACGTTGGGGGATTAACCCATTGCTTTGCCCTGAGGATGAAGATGGGAGTAGGAAGATGATAAAAAAGGGAAGGTCGCGATCTCCTCGTGACTTTTTTAAGGTGGAAGATACATCGTACAGCAGTAATTTTTTAAAATAATTTTTCCACTTTTTTTCTCCATTAAAATCATACTTCACAGCAGTGAAAATAAACTGACACAGAAATTCTTTCTTCTGCAAGCAAAAATTTGCTTTTAACTCTTTTTTTGTTGAAAAATCAAAATTCAACCAGTTTTTCACGCACTTAGTATTTCTCTGATAACTCAAATAATTTTAAAGACTTTTACAAATTTCTTCTTTTAATTTGTTGGCAATACTCACAAATACAAAACCATGCTGCTTCATTTAGATCTCTGGATAAAAATATTTTTAATTTGAATCCAAAAGTGACACATTGTTTTAATTATTAATAGTTTTGCAGTTTTATAATTTTTTATCACAAAAACTATTGTTTTAAAGTGTATGATTTAGCATGGTTTTGTAGATAATACTTGGTTAAATGCATCCTAAAATTTCATAGCTTTAAAATGACTAGTTTTTGAGCTAATTCTGGAAAACAAGGAACGAAGTTAGATTCATGACTTTGCTTATCTTACTACTCTAATATATGCATGATGCAGGGACATACCTTTTAAATCATAACTGAAAAACTATTGCAGATATCGAAATATTTTTTTCGGCAAAATATTCCTGAGTAATTAATGCTTACGAAAAAATGTTTTCAAAAATAGGTTGAATCTTTCCCCTTAAGGCACTTCTCCAAAATTCGCCTTCCAATGATCGGGAAATTCACGAAAACTGTGGAATTATCTTCTAGGCAAGACTCGACTGTGGCATAAGAACTTATCTTGAAAACACGCGATGTTGTGTTTCGAACCAATGACCTTCCGGTATACGAAGCTTGATTTCATACTCGGAAATAAATATAAATATTTACAGTCGGTGAACGATAGAATCAGCAACTAGATGGACCCATGCATACATATCGCACATTGCAAATAATATAATTGTTTTAAAAGTGAAAATAGATCCAAACTGAAACCTAACTTTGAAAAACCAGCCTCTGAATTGTGCGTTATGACAGTATACGCTCGGTGCGGACATTAATTTCACAAAAAAATAAAATAGTCACTTCAATTTTATCGTGAAATATGTCTCTATTCCTTTAAAATAATTTTACGTAGGTGTCAAGTTACTGCATTAAGGCCACCCTTATTACGGAGTGGGATCCCCAGAAGAGCAATATCTTAAAAAATGTAATAGAAGGTTAAAAATGTGATTTTTTTATAATGCTGTTTAAAGATATGACCCAGACCTCACGTGCATCTCTGCCCAACGCTATTTCTACACCTAGCCCCACAAAACTTATGTGTCTTCAGAGAAATGAAAACCTTGTTATAGAAGACTAGGTCGCATCTTCTCGCAGATATGCTTAATTCTAATGTATGTGGCAGAAATGTATGTCCTAATCTACAAACTTTTATTTTTTTGTCATAAATCTTATTTATACAAGATTTAGTATCCAGCAGTAACACATGGAAGACAGTGGGATTTTGTGTTGATTCAATTCAATTCCATGATACACAGGCCATCAGGCCTGCTCTTTCGTCTGATCACGCATATTTCGTTATGCTTTTTTCACCATCTAGCAGAGAAAGAAGGTCTCCCTCGGACGACGAAATAGTCTGTTTTAAATTTAACTCAAAGGCTCTTTTTGGGCTTGAGCGTTTACGTGCAGTAAATCTACAACATGGGACAGCCTTCTTTACTTCCCCTCCGAAAGATTTTTTTTCTCACCCTTAGAAATCCACGGGTTCGATCGTGTTTGAAGTGGCCAACTTGGCTATAATAATAAAATAATTGTAGGTGTTGTCATTGCCAATCATATTGTTTAATTGAAAAGCAGCTTTCGATGGCTTAGCCATTATCAACAATTCTAGTTCAAGAAATATAAATAAACGACTTAAAACCTGAGTCAAAAACAAAAACATTAGAATTCATACATTAATAATAATTTCTAAAAACCGAATTAACATTCAAGAAATTAAAGAAAAGAAACAGGGGGTGAAAAATCATTGAATATCACAGTAATTTAGAATCTATGCTAGAAAGTGGATGAAATTGAATTGAACATGTAAAATTTTGTAACAGAAAACATGAAATGTAAGTTGGGCCGTTTCTTACCTGCAGTATGAAAGGCAAGGGCATGGAAGGAACGTTAACTTCCATACAGTAGGTGTAAGAAATGGCTTCTTATAAATAGTAAAAGCTGGCATCTATTCTTAACGAATTATGTAGACATATGGTACTAATTGTGAGGTTCTCGTGAGTATCAACAGACGAGTTCTTCGCCGCTTGTTGACCTCTCGCCTCGAGTCCGGTGGGGGCTAGAGGGGCTTAGCAATGCTGATGACCGGCGCACATGTGGCCGCCCCTGCCGCCTCCCCAACTTGTCTACTCAGCTGCCGCCGCCGCAGACTGCGCCTTCATACATACTGCAAGCGGACTCCGCGCCGCGGCCCGTAAACTTGCGGAATTCAATCTTAGCTCCGAATCAGCACCGGTTTTCACGGTGCTCGAGTTTCTCCGCGGAGTTGACGCGCGGGCGGAAACTACTGTCGCCTATGAATTTCGGGGACTCCCGACTGAAAAAATATTGGGGTCGCCAAGAAGCAAAAGGAAGAAATGGCATAAAAAGTGTAGACTGTTGTGGACCCATCCACAGATTTCAGGCGTGAATACCGTCCTCATACAGGAATTTAAAATGATTAAAATAATGAAAATCGATATTTATTATTTATTTTTACTATTCGATTACTTTGAAAGTGGGTGTAAGTGCAAAATTAAGGAAATTTTCGCATTTTGCCAAATTAAACGCGCTTTCCAGAACATTGTGATGATTATTCTCCAACATAATAATATAGTATAGTTATTACCTTTCGATTGCCTCAAATTATATAGTTCTCTTTCTCTGTCTGCTTCTCTTCCATACCTCTCATTTTCTTCAATATTGCTCCATCCCCACGTCAGGCTCAGACGTTCGCATAACAGCAGTATTACTTGCAAGGATGCACGCGGA
>BLKR01000599.1:359183-457252 GCA_011170035.1 Teleogryllus occipitalis | reverse complement strand
GGGCGTCGACCTCGCCCTGACCAACTCTATTGTCATCCTCGGTTTCTTCCGAAGCGGTTACCTGGAACGCGTCCTGCTCTCGGCCGTTTCCTGTACTCTCGGCAGGCTCTGCCGCCTCTATTGTCTGCGGCGCGTCGCCCGGCGCTTCGTCTCCTGCATTGTCTGCACCCGGGGGCCCCTCTGCCCTTACGCGCTCAGCAACTGCTTGCGCCCTAGTCCGCACAGCGCAGATAGGCTGTGGTTCTAAGAAACCTTGCTTTATTTCCTTCAAAATCGTAGCAGAACGATTACTAAAAATGTAATAAGGCAAGTCGCAGTTCTTCGCGACTGCGGCCTCTGTAACAAGAGTACCGAATGGCCCTACAATCTCTACCTTGGCTACCGGTAGATTTTTCGGCGCTTCGTCCAGGGGCTGCTGAACCCATACGGACTCGCCGGTGTATTGTGTCGGCGTGACGTGCTTTGCGTTGATGACGTCAATCGTCGCCCCCGTGTCACGGAGACAGGTGACTGTTTCGCCGCAAATTTTGGCAAGAAATGTGTGTGGAGACAATAACTCTGGCGCACTAGCGTCGGCCACGTGACACATCTTCTCGCTAGGTTTATTGTTATATTGAGGACAATATTTTTTTATGTGACCGGGTTTTTTACATAAGTAACACGTCTGTTCTTGCGGCTTCTCGAACTCCGCGTTACTAGCTACCTTCGGCACTGCCGTTTTGGAAGTGGTCGGCGCGCTTTCCGTCGCCTTCGGCCATTTCCGTTCGCCTGCCTGCTCTTTATTGCCGAACCGCGAGAAATCCTTCTTATATCCGCTAGCCCGGTTGTTTTCGTAGGTGTCCAGCCTTCGTGCCAAATCTTGGGACGCAGAAACCTCACCCCACACATCAATGAAATGGTCACGCATAACCGCCGGCACCTTTCGCTTCATCTGGTCCGTTACAATGAGATCTAGCAATTGCTCAAATGTTTCTATCTTTAAACCTGAAACCCATTTTTTACAATAACTAGCTAATTCACGTGCATAGACGTTCCAAGTGGTCTTTGCACCTTTTACGTGACTACAAAACATCTGCCGGCACTTTTCTGCCGTGAACTTGTACATATCTAATAATTGTTCTTTAATTAGGTCATAATCTTGATCCGGTGAATCGGATCCTACTACGAGCCAGTTGTTCACCTCATTAGGAAGTAAGCCCATTAAATGGCTTACCCATTCGACCGGCGCAATGCCAAGCTGGCGAGCATGCGCCTCGAAAACACTTAAAAACAACGTAATATCGTCGCCTTCGCCTTTGAATTTGTCCATGACTTGACTAATACGAATATTAGTTCGATTTCCCGTGTCGCTACTACCTATGGAAACACGCGTGGGAGCCTGATTCGTTAGTTTTAACTTTTCAAGTTCAAATTGCCGTTCTTCGCGTATTCTTTCCTGCTCTCTCTCTTCGCGTATTTCTGCAACCTGTTCTTTTTCTTGGTCAGCGAGTTGTTTCACGAATGATTCCTCGTACTGCTCGCTTTCCGTAATGATTGATTTAAGTTTAACAACGGTTTCGTTCCCTTCTAATGTTTCCCCCATCTCCATCGCGACCCTAACAAGCACCTCTTTCCTATAACCCGCTAAGAAAGCCATATTGCCTGAATTGATCTCCGGCCAGAACAAAAAACACACTTACGTTCAGTTGACCTCGGTGTCGCGTGAGCGCCTTCTGGATCCGGTTTGTGGCCTCCTTCCTTCCTCTCGTTCAGGTCAGTCCGTGATGTGTTCTTCCGATGATGCAAATATCAGCAGCTCCAGTTCCAGTGCCAATATCAGCTCGTTCCAGTACCAGTTCCAATTACCAGTACCAAGTTTTAGAAAAGAAAGGTTCCGAGTCGGATTGTACTGCCCCGAAACTACCGTACCGAAACACCGCACTTTTCGGTTTCTCGTGGCGTGCGCGACACTGCCGGCGCCACGTATTTACGACGCGTATGCACGTTTAACTGCGTACACTGTCTTTACGCGTGCTGTTCTGATTAATCAGCGCGCACCGATGGCTCTGATGCTGCACTGATGTCCCCGCGGATGCTGCTGCAGACTTCCGCGTTCCCCGTTCGTTGCGAACGTAGTGACTGCTTCCACAAAGCTGAATGATAGACGTGAGTCTTTAATCTGTTGTAACCAATTATTAACTACAAATGGCACAATCACCCGGTGTGAGTTCTAAGCACCACTGCAACCAATTTTGAACTACAATTGCAACAATTGGCGCAGGCACTCCGGCGTGAATTTACAATAACCGCTGCTACCAATTTTAGACAAGAAAAATGGCAGAATTGGTGCGGGCACACCGACGTGAGTTTACGATAACCGCTGCCACCAGTTTTAGAAAAGAAAGGTTCCGAGTCTGTGACGTACTAGAGTGAAAAACACAGACGACTGTTCTGATTGATATATACAATATATTTACAGAATTTTTACAATTAATGTACAATGATTATGATACAAAAATCTAGCCCCTTGGCAACCTTTCAATTCTCTTAGCCGCAAAACCCCGCGACCGTCCCCTAGGCCTCGCCCAGAACCACTGCTTCGGAAGCAGCAAAAAGCAACGCGAAGTGCGAAGCTGTCGGACATAGAGTCCCGTAACTACACCAGTTACATGGCTTGTTGCCAAACCGATCTTCGACCCGAAGATCATGTGCAAGGATTGCACTGGAGATACCTCTCGTCTTTCGACACCCAGCGTATCCCGCGAGGCTCGTGTCGGCGCGGCCTTAAATATCCGCCGGCTCGCCCCCACCCTACAAGCAGCGGGCGTCATACGGCTCGCTGGCCAGCCTTTCCAGAGCTACAACCGACATCTCTTAAACTCGCATCACGAGCGTCCTTTTGAAGGAAATTCCAGCCGGGATTCCTAAGGGCTTTTCCAACCGGCGCGGGGTGGCGCCGCCACCCTCCACCCCCATCCGGCTTAACTCGGGTTTCCCCGAAGCGGCCCGACGCACCGGCGTCGGACCAGGCGACGCTACAATAGACAGAATTCACGTTTTGAGGGTCCTTCATACGGAAAAATTGGTTTACGGCAAAACGTCAGTGTGTCCGTCCTTCCGTCTACGATATACGCCTGAGCATAAGCTGTTCAGACGATTTTCTCCAAAACTGATATTGACACTGATATCTGGCGAACTAGAGGTCTCGCGAATTTCAAACGGATATTTTGATGCTTAGCAGTACTTATCATGAAACCATAACATTTTAAAATTATCTTAAAAACGGCTCCAAGGTTTTTTTCTTAAAACAGTTTCTCAAATAAAGTACGCTTATAAAAATGGCGCAGATTCCATTTTCGGTGACCTCTGCAGTTTCAAAATTTTAAAAAATAACATTAAAAAAGTACAATATTGATGATAAAGATATTCTTCCTTAATGAAAATAATCTAAACAATTAAATATTTGAGTAATTCCATGTACATTTTTTATAATTGTAGTTTCGAGATAATGTTAAGTTAAAGTGCAGAGATTTCACCAATAGACTTTCTGATAAACTATCTGGGGCCAATCAGGTAGTATAGCAACCATAATAGTATTAAATGTAATTTTAATATGATTACATATAGCCAGGCACGTGTTTCGGGAACACTCTTCCCATCCTCAGTGGTTCCAAGTAACACAGATTAAACGCATAAGCTCATGGAAAGTCGTCAAAGTATGACGCCATTTTGATCGTACGCTGTACGAATGCAGACTGCGGGAAGGTTAGGGAGGGAAAAAATCTATTTTGGTTGGAAACGCTTTTGCATGTTCATGTAGTAGTGTAATGTTACGTAATAACACGAATTTCACATAATTATGAGACGACTTTTTAAATATTAATTTTAGACAAATACGTTTCGTGAATCTCTGATATGACAAAATCTCTTTCTCTCTCTTTCTCTCTCTCTCTCTCTCTCTCTCTCTCTGTCTGCCTCTCTCTGTCTCTCTCTCCTGTACGTAATACATTACTTTCTACTTGCTTAGAGAGAAAGTTATGTAATGCTGGGCGAAAAACGGCGAATATTCAGAATGTTTTTTATTACAGGGCCCTGATTACGAAAAAGTGAATAAATCCCGTTGCTCAATTAAGAAAAAATCCTTTAACACGTGGTGTAGCCAGAATCCATGTTTTGTGGGTCCTTGATACCGAAAAATCGAATGACGGCAAAACGTCTGTCTGTCTGTCCATCTGGGAACAACGCTAGCGGCTAAACCGTTCAGCCGACGTTGACTAAAATTGATATTCCACTATCGATCTGAACGATGCCCCTTCAATTTGAAACCTATATTTTAATTTTTGGGGGCACTTTACATAAAGCCCTGGGACATTTTCAAAGTTTTCAAAAAATGGCTCCATCGAGAGCGTAGGCTAATAATGGCTCCATCGTTTTTGATTAAATTTTGTTGTTGGATAGTGTGAAGAACTTTTTAGAGAATGGTGCAGGTCTCATGTTCGTTGAAAACTGCAAAAGTTCGAAAATTGCAAAAGTTTAAAAATTGTTTGCAGTCATCATACAGCTAAAATATTAAAGAGAGAGATTTCTTCCTTAAATGAAATCTGTTTCGCATAGATAGATTTTTACATGTACCATTTTTCGAAAACTTGAGTACTTTTCTTGTAATTTTGCATGAAATAATGGGCAAGAAAGTATTGGTGATAAATTATACTTTCTGGAATTATTGGGAACGGTTGCGAAAAGTTATAATATTGTAACTTCTATACCACTGACACTTCAGCCATTACTTGAAATTATACCATTATAGAAGAAAAATCGTCAAGAAACTCTTTTGCAGTAACTCTGCGTTTCTCAGCAAAATCTCAC
Source organism: Teleogryllus occipitalis (assembly GCA_011170035.1). Classification (NCBI taxonomy): domain Eukaryota; kingdom Metazoa; phylum Arthropoda; class Insecta; order Orthoptera; family Gryllidae; genus Teleogryllus; species Teleogryllus occipitalis. The sequence goes on along the minus strand of BLKR01000599.1, from coordinate 452,407 downwards.
GACATTTTTTCATCTGACTGAAGAGAAGACGGTGGTGTTTTCACCACAAATAACTCACCTGTATTTACTGTTATTTACCATTGGGACTGTATAATTCTGAACAACCTGTAACAAGTATTGTACCGGAGCTTCTGTGTCAATCACACTCATCTCGATCAGGTTTTTCGTCCAGCATCCCTGATCCTTTAAGTAAATGCTGAGATGGCCCCTTGTTTTGCTTCTGGACATAACTGTTATTTCATTATCTGTGCACGTCTTCTAGAATTCAGTGGGAAATATAATTATTCAAATTATCGTTTCCATGTTCTCGCAGCAGGAAACATTTTTCTTTCACGAAGGACATGATGAGGGATAAGATCACAAATTAATTGCTGATTTACCCTTGAAAATAAATTTTATTATATCAAAGCGAATATATTGTTAACTATCCTTGAAAAACACGCTCATTTTCTTTCTTTATTCAAAATTGAAATAGTATCTGGCTTAGGGTAGGGACAGAATTTTGAAAATTTGCACAGTATTCATTTCAATTTGTTACCTATTTGAAACTTCTGAAATTGTACTATTTATTTTTTCTTTTTTGCAAAGAACATTCGTGTCATCGTCAAACCCTACTTTTCTTCCATTATTAATTGTCGAGGGCATATCATTTACAACATAACGAGAATAGGAACTAAGATCGGACCTTGTAGGACCCCATGTTCAATTGGCAAATAATTGGAAAGATAAGTAAATAACGTCCTTTCGTGCCAGTACGGTATTTCTACTCTTTGAGATCGATGTTTAAGGTACGAAGTTATCCAATCTAGAGCAATACCACGAATTCCATATGAAGGTAATTTTGAAAGCAAGATTTTATTGTTAATGAAACCTTTCGAAAGATCTAAAAATATTCCAATGGTTTCTTCATTTTGTTCCATTGATGAAGCAACATCTTTAAGAAAAGGAAAAATGGCAGTTTCCGTAGATTTTGATGTTCTAAAATCGGTTTGTGAGTCTGAAAATGCCTTGTTTTTCCAGAAAGAAAACTTTCCATTAGCGTATAGAGAAGCCTCTCTAATATTTTTGACAAAACCGGCGAAAGAGAAATTGACCGGTAATTTTGAATTTCATTTTTGTTCCTTTTTTTTTAAAGTGGCTTAATTTTTGCTGTTTTGAAAATATCTGGAAATATTCCTGTGCATAAGGAAGCATTGAGAATGTGTGTTAATGGGTGTATAATGTCAGGTGCACAAGTTTTCAATAAACATTCCGGAAATTCATCTAAGCCACATGAATATTTATTTTTTAGTTTACTGACTATTCTGAGGATTTCGTTGGAAGATGTTTCGAAAATAAACATCGTGCCGAACATGTTTTGGGAAGCGTATGATGTTGAATTTTGTGATTGTAGTCCCTTCGTGAGAACAAGTGCTATTCTAGAAAAGTGTTGGTTAAAGAGATTCGCAACTTTTTTCTGGAATACTTGCTTGTCTTTCATTATCCTTTAAAACAACATTCTCTATGAAGTGTCGTGGTTTTAATTCATAATATCAGAAAGATCAAGTTTATTATGTAAAATATAAAACGGAACATTCATATAAATCATAAAAAAGAAAAATAGGTTTGTTGCCTCAATACACACATATGATTTTCTGTTATTATTTTGATTTAAAAATCAAAATATTTATGTATTGTTTCTCAGAGAAATGTGCACAAACGACGTAAAGTGTATTATATACAATAGCTGTGTATTTCGCTCTTTTTGACAAGCAGGATAAAAATGTTTTTGAGACGTAAATAGTCAAAATTATGATTCTGATATTTTTGTTAGTTAGTAATGTTATGGACAATTATGGCTTTCAATAGTTTAGTTTAGAGCTTGTTTCTTGTTATTTTATGTTTATAACCAGAAAATGTAAAATAGTAGAGTAGCTCTTTTGCGTAGCTGGCCCGTTATCACCCAGTCACAAAATACACAAGGGAATACTATTGTAGTACATAAAACTTCCTGGAAATGTCGCGTCAAACAAGTTTTACTTTCTCGCACTTACTAATGTAAGAAGAGAAAACATTGTAGTTCGCCGGAAACCTGCGAATTTTCAACACAAAAACTCTTATTGCTAGGCCCTGGTAACGAAAAAGTGGATAAATCCAGTTGCTAAATATCGAAAAAAAATCATCTAACACTAATTTAGCCAGAATCCATATTTTCTGCGTCCTTAATACCGAAAAATCGATTAGCGGCAAAACGTGTGTGTCCGTGTGTGCACAACTCCATAGCGCATAAACCATTCAGCCTATTTTCTCCCAAATTGATATTCCCAAATCGATAGGGCTGATCTCGCGATCTCTGGAATTTAAAACCGATATTTTTATTTTGAGGGGTATTGTGACATACCGATATGTCACATAAATATAAACTAACATTTATTTGAAGACAATATGGTGGAATATGCATTAAGAAGTTTAGACGATCGAAAGGTCAGCTACATCAAAATATAACGAACGCATGGATTGGCTGGGTGAGAGAAGGACGGTCAAATGTTATGAAAAAAAAGAAGGTAGTTTAATACGAAGCTTCGAGGGGTGAAGCATGCAGGAAGATTTGATTCTGACCGGCATCGCGTGTCTGAACGGATCGTAGGTCGTGAGAGGGAGCGAGTGGAGTGCAGATAGTCAGAGTCGGGTTTTCAGATCGTGAAAGTTTAAGGACAGTAAATAATATTGCAGATATTGCATGTGGAAGTAATATTGATGCATAAATTGGAACTTTGTCGGGAGTGGTGATTGAGTTATAGGTTTCGGGACTATGTCATAGGACGTAATCGGGACTGATAATTTTGATAGTTTGACACCATCTTGGATAGGAGCAGAAGAGGATTTCTTGGAACTTTGGACTACGGCAAGCTCGCAAGATATTTCGACTGAGAAGTCTTCGAGGGACATCAACGAAGAATAGATAAGTTAACCGCGGTATAAAACTCTAAATTCAAAGATATCTTAATAAAAGGCCTAACATCAAAATCATTATTAAATTCACTATATTGTTTGCAAAAAGGTAACAATAAACTTTGTTAAATTTTGTTCTTTAGAAAAGAAAGTGATCTTTCATTTAGTCAATCCAAACAGTAATGAACTAGGAATTAGAATCATTCTATTTCAGATTCCCAGCAGCGCTGTATAGTCTGCGGATCCTATAATCCCTTATAAAGGTAATAATGATTATAATATATCGTGACCCATTGACCCAGCAAGCCGGACGCTAAGATCTTTGCAAGATATTAAAGTAGAGAGAAAATTTGTATATCTCAGTATGGACAATTTCAAAATTTTCAAAAAAATTGCTCAAAATTGTTTCTTTACATTTTCTCCACACATGTATTAAAGAACGATAAAAAATATGCTGCTAGCCCCATTTTCGGGTATCTCTCGGTTTTTCCAAAATTGTAAAAAAATTTAAATACATAACTGAAGATAGAGATTTTTGCCTCAGACAAAGTCTGCTGTACAAAATTTGCTTTTTAAAAAAAACGTACAATTTTTAAAAAAAACTAGTAGTTTTGCATAATTTGCGCTTGAAATTTAAGCAAATTTGTTTCTCAAAATCACGCTGGTTTTTTTTTAAATTTTCTCCACATATTTAATACCGGAGGGTAAAAAATATGGTGCTAGGCCCATTTTGGGGAATCGCTCGTTTTTTCGAAACTTCAGACACAAATAACGCCAAATTTACTGTTTTTTATGTTTTGAGAAAGTGTACGTGACTCCTTTTTAAACATCTGATTTTTAGAACAGAATTTGTCTAAGGTAAAAATCTCCATCTTCAATTTTGTAGTTTTGAAATACCTTTTTGCAAGTTTTGCAAATACGAGAGTTCGCCGAAAACGGGACTAGTACCACATTTTTTACCAGCCGTTGATACATACGAGAAGAAAATTTAAAGAAAAAAATTGGAACTTTTTAATGTTAAAATTGCCAATATTTCGAGGTGCGTCAAGCTGGAACAGCCAAGTCAGCACACCCACACGAAACATGTCTAATCATTTATTGCTAATTAATTGCCAATTAATTGCCACATTTTTGAATTAATTGCCACGTATTTTCGTGGAGAAAACGGGTGTGTGCTAGCTTGACGTCAAGCCAGCACACACATCAGTTAAATTCGAGCCAGAGCTCAACGGAAACCATCTAATCATTTATTGCTAATTAATTGCCACAATTTGGAATGAATTCGCACGTATTTTCAGTCTAAAATAATAAAAGTAAATGGCAGCAGGCATGACGCAACCCGCAACATAATTTTGAACGTCAAGCCAGCACACACATCAGGTAAATACGAGCCAGATCTCAACGGAAACCATCTAATCAATTATTGCTAATTAATTGCCAATTAATTGCCACAATTTGGAATGAATTCGCACGTATTTTCAGTCTAAAATAATAAAAGTAAATGGCAGCAGGCGTGACGCAACCCGCACCATATTAAAAAATTGGAATATAGAGAATACCAACGAGCACAATCACATAAAATTAACGAGATAGTTTAAACACATATTGAACACTTATTTTACTCTATGCATGATTTAATTACCCCTCTCTTTTATGAGATATTACATTTTATAACTTCGTAGTTTTGCAAACACGTACGACATTCAAATAGATAATGCAAGAGTACCAACGAGTGCGATATATCTATAATAGATTAAATATTTAAATACACATTATATACTAGTTTACTATACTGAAGATAAATTAATCAATGTTGCCGTGGATTATATAAACATTGCTGAAACTGCATCAGATTTATCGAACCAAGCCACTCTTTCAAAATCGAAAATACAGAGAACCAGCAAGCAAAATCACATAAAATTAAAAACATACTTAATAGATGTTTAGAACTAATATTTTACTCTACACACTATTTAATTGCTCTTGTCATTTATTAAATAATAATTTTTTTAAACGTCGTTCTTATGAAACCTCATCGAATTTCGAACAGGAAGTGGGAGAGTACCAACGAGCTCCAATATCTAAATTCTATATAACTATTGAATGCACATTCAATACTAGTTTATTACATGAAAGAAAAATTGATAAATGTTGCCGTGAATTATATAAAAATTATTGATACTGCATGGCAGTTACCGAACCAAGCCAGATATTCAAATTCGAAAATGCAGAGAACCAACGAGCACAATCACATAAAATTAAGAACATAGTTAATAGATATTTAGACCTAATTGTTTGCTCTATACACGATTTAATTGCTCTTGTCATTTAAATAATAATATTTTTTTAAAACTTCTTTGTATTGAAACCTCGAAGACATTCGAACAGGAAATGCGAGAGTACCAACGAGCACTAATAGCTAAAATCTATTTAATAATTGAATGCACGTTCAGTACTAGTATATTACACTAAAGATAAATTGATAAATGTTGCCGTGAAACATATAAACATTTTGAAACTGCATGGGGGTTATCGAATAAAGCCAGATATTCTAATTCGAAAATACAGAGAACCAACGAGCAGAATCTCATTAAATTATGAACATAGTTAATAGACATTCAGAACTAATTGTTTGCTCTATACACGATTTAATTGCTCTCGTCATTTTTTTAAAAAAATAAATTTTTAAAACTTTGTTGTTATGAAACCTCATCGTGATTCGAAGACGAAATGCGAGAGTACCAACGAGCACTAATATCTAAAATCTATTTAATAATTGAATGCACGTTCAATACTAGTATATTACACTAAAGATAAATTGATAAATGTTGCCTTGAATTATATAAATATTTTGAAACTGCATGGGGGTTATCGAACAAAGCCAGACATTGAAATTCAAAAATACAGAGAACCAACAAGCACAATCACATAAAATTAAGAACAAAGTTAATAGATATTTAGACCTAATTGTTTACTCTATACACGATTTAATTGCTCTTGTCATTTATTAAATAATATTTTTTTAAAACTTCTTTGTTATGAAACCTCAAAGACATTCGAACAGGAAATGCTATGGGGAAAAGTGAATTGTGTGCACATTTTCAAAATTCTGTGATCACTACAATAAGTCATATACTACTTAAATTTTAAATTTTGAAAGGGAGAGAAAATACCAAAAAAACTCCCATGTAATAAAATCTATTTTCAAGGATAAATAAGGACTAAATTTTGAATTTTGAAAGGGACAAAAAAAAACAAACAAATAATACTCCCATGTAATAAAATCTATTAATATATATCTATATAGTAAAGTCTATATTCTTTTGTGCTAGATCGTACTCTCTAATTTTCTACCCGATATCGGGCCAGAAAGCATTGCAATGAAGTTATAAAATTATTTATTCCATCAATGGCAGGAAACTTAAATTCTTTTAGAATAGTAAATTAGTATCAAATGTCTGTTAAATTATATTCTTGGTTTCCTATGTTTGTGCTTATTGATTCCCTCTATTTTCAAATTTTAAAATCTCGCATGGTTCGAGTACTCTGTTTCACTTTCACCCTTTTGAAAGGGTAATTTAAAATTTCCCAATTGAAAGTCGTACGTGGTTGCATATTAACGAATTTTTAAAAATTCTTTCCTTCGTAACCCGAATAGCAATTAAATCGCGTGTATATAAAAAATCAGTATTAAATTACTAAACAAAATTTTGTTGGTTATACAATATTGTACTCGTTGGTTCTCTAAATTTTCGAATTTGAATATCTGGCTTGGTTCGATAACTCAGATACGGATTCAACAATGTTTATATCATAAACGGCAAAATTTATTAATTTACCTTTAACCTAATAAACTAGTATCATCTGTGTATTTTATAATTTAAGAGATATTAAGTATTTTTTCTTGTTGGTACTCTCGCATTTCCTATTCGAAAGTCGTACGTAATTGCACAACTACGAATTTAAAAAAATTACTATTCCCCAACGGCAATAGCAATTAAATTGTGTATAGAGTAAAAAATTAGTATTAAATAACTATAAACTATATTGATGGTTATATGTGCTTGTGCTCGTTGGTGTTGGTTATATGTGGTTGTTGGTTATATGTGCTTGTGCTCTATTTCTTCGAATTTGATATTCTGGCTTTGTTCGATAACTCTGATGGAATTTCAATAATATTGATATACTACACGCCAACATTTATTAAGATACCTTTATAATTAAAAAATTAGTATTGAATGTTCATTCAATAATTAAATAGATTTTACATATTAGTGCTCGTTGGTTCTCCCGCTTTTCCTGTTCGACAGTCGATGAGGTTTCATAACAACAAAGTTTTAAAAATTTATTATTTAATAAAGGACAATAGCAATTAAATCGTGTATAGAGTAAGAAATTAGTGCCATATATCCAGTAACTATGCTCCTAATTTTATGTGATTGTGCTCGTTGGTTTTCTGCATTTTCGAATTTGAATATCTGGCTTGGTTCGGTAAATGCCATGCAGTATCAATCATGTTTATATAATTCACGGCTTTATTTATTAATTTATATTTGGTGTAATTATGTACTATTAAATGTGAATTCAATTATTACATAAATTTGAGATATTTGCGCTCGTTGGTGCTAACGCAATTCCAGTTGGAAAGTCAACAAGATTTTACAACAACGAAGTTTTAAAAAATTAATATTTAATAAACGACAAGAGCAATTAAATCGTGTATAGAATAAAAAATTAGTTCTAAGCATCCTTTAACTATGTTTTTAATTTTATGTGATTGTGCTCGTTGCTTCTCTGTATTTTCAAATTTCAATGTCTGGCTTTGTTCGATAACCCCCATGCAGTTTCAAAATGTTTATATAATTCACGGCAACATTTATCAATTTATCTTTAGTGTAATATACTAGTATTGAACGTGCATTAAATTATTAAATAGGTTTTATATATTAGTGCTCGTTGGTACTCTCGCATTTCCTGTTCGAATGTCTTCGAGGTTTCATAACAAAGAAGTTTTAAAAAAAATATTATTTAATAAATGACAAGAGCAATTAAATCGTGTATAGAGTAAACAATTAGTTCTATATATTTATAAAATATGTTCTTAATTTTATGTAAATGTGGTCGTAGGTTCTCTGCATTTTCGAATTTGAATATCACGCTTAATTTGATAACTGCCATGTAGTTTCAATAATGTTTATATAATTCGCGGAAACATTTAACAATTATTCTTTAGTGTAATGTTCTAGCATTGAACATGCATTAAATTATTAAATAGATTTTAGATATTAGTGCTCGTTGGTACTCTCGCATTTCCTCTTCGAAACACGATGAGGATTCATAACAACAAAGTATAAAAAATTATTTTTTTTTTAAATGACAAGAGCAATTAAATCGTGTATAGAGTAAACAATTAGGTCTATATATTTATTAAATATGTTCATAATTTTAGGTGATTGTGCTTGTTGGTTCTCTGCATTTTCGAATTTGAATTTCTCGTTTGATTTGATAACTGCCATGTAGTTTCAATAATGTTTATATATTTCGCGGCAACATTTAACAATTGATCTTTAGTGTAATGTTCTAGCATTGAACGTGCATTCAATTTATAAATAGATTTTAGATATTAGTGCTCGTTGGTACTCTCGCATTTCCTGTTCGAATGTCTTTAAGGTTTCATAACCAAGAAGTTTAAAAAAATATTATTTATAAAATGACAAGAGCAATTAAATCGTGTATAGAGTAAATAATTAGGTCTAAATATCTATTAACTTTGTTCTTAATTTTATGTGATTGTGCTCGTTGGTTCTCTGCATTTTCGAATGTGAATATCTTGTTTGGTTCGGTTACTGCCATGCAGTATCAATAATGTTTATATAATTCACGGCAATATTTATCAATTTATATTTGGTGTAATAATGTACTACTAAATGTGGATTCAATTATTACATAAATTTAAGATAGTAGTGCTCGTTGGTGCTATCGCAATTCGAGTTGGAAAGTCAACAAGCTTTTATAACAACGAAGTTTTAAAAAATTAATATTTAAAAAAGGGCAAGAGCAATTAAATCGTGTATAGAGTAAAAAATTAGTTCTAAGCATCCTTTAACTATGTTCTTAATTTTATGTGATTGTGCTCGTTGGTTCTGTGTATTTTTGAATTTCAATATATGGCTTGGTTAGATAACTCCCATGCAGTTTCAAAATGTTTATATAATTCACGGCAACAATTATCAATTTATCTTTACTCTAATATGCTAGTATTGATCGCGCATTCAAATTTTAAATATATTTTACATATTAGTGCTCGTTGGTACTCTCGCATTTCCTCTTCGAATCACGATGAGGTTTCATAACAACAAAGTTTTAAAAATGTATTTTTTAAAAAATGACAAGAGCAATTAAATCGTGTATAGAGTAAACAATTAGTTCTATATATTTATTAAATATGTTTTTAATTTTATGTGATTGTGCTCGTTGGTTCTCTGCATTTTCGAATTTGAATATCTCGCTTGATTTGATAACTGCCATGTAGTTTCAATAATGTTTATATAATTACCGGCAACATTTAACAATTGATCTTTAGTGTAATGTTCTAGCATTGAACGTGCATTCAATTATTAAATAGATTTTAGATATTAGTGCTCGTTGGTACTCTCGCATTTCGTCTTCGAATCACGATGAGGTTTCATAACAACAAAGTTTTAAAAATTTATTTTTTTAAAAAATGACGAAAGCAATTAAATCGTGTATAGAGCAAACAATTAGTTCTGAATGTTTATTAACTATGTTCATAATTTAATGAGATTCTGCTCGTTGGTTCTCTGTATTTTCGAATTAGAATATCTGGCTTTATTCGATAACCCCCATGCAGTTTCAAAATGTTTATATGTTTCACGGCAACATTTATCAATTTATCTTTAGTGTAATATACTAGTACTGAACGTGCATTCAATTATTAAATAGATTTTAGCTATTAGTGCTCGTTGGTACTCTCGCATTTCCTGTTCGAATGTCTTCGAGGTTTCAATACAAAGAAGTTTTAAAAAAAATATTATTATATAAATGACAAGAGCAATTAAATCGTGTATAGAGCAAACAATTAGGTCTAAATATCTATTAACTATGTTCTTAATTTTATGTGATTGTGCTCGTTGGTTCTCTGCATTTTCGAATTTGAATATCTGGCTTGGTTCGGTAACTGCCATGCAGTATCAATAATTTTTATATAATTCACGGCAACATTTATCAATTTTTCTTTCATGTAATAAACTAGTATTGAATGTGCATTCAATAGTTATATAGAATTTAGATATTGGAGCTCGTTGGTACTCTCCCACTTCCTGTTCGAAATTCGATGAGGTTTCATAAGAACGACGTTTAAAAAAATTATTATTTAATAAATGACAAGAGCAATTAAATAGTGTGTAGAGTAAAATATTAGTTCTAAACATCTATTAAGTATGTTTTTAATTTTATGTGATTGTGCTTGCTGGTTCTCTGTATTTTCGATTTTGAAAGAGTGGCTTGGTTCGATAAATCTGATGCAGTTTCAGCAATGTTTATATAATCCACGGCAACATTGATTAATTTATCTTCAGTATAGTAAACTAGTATATAATGTGTATTTAAATATTTAATCTATTATAGATATATCGCACTCGTTGGTACTCTTGCATTATCTATTTGAATGTCGTACGTGTTTGCAAAACTACGAAGTTATAAAATGTAATATCTCATAAAAGAGAGGGGTAATTAAATCATGCATAGAGTAAAATAAGTGTTCAATATGTGTTTAAACTATCTCGTTAATTTTATGTGATTGTGCTCGTTGGTATTCTCTATATTCCAATTTTTTAATATGGTGCGGGTTGCGTCACGCCTGCTGCCATTTACTTTTATTATTTTAGACTGAAAATACGTGCGAATTCATTCCAAATTGTGGCAATTAATTGGCAATTAATTAGCAATAATTGATTAGATGGTTTCCGTTGAGATCTGGCTCGTATTTACCTGATGTGTGTGCTGGCTTGACGTTCAAAATTATGTTGCGGGTTGCGTCATGCCTGCTGCCATTTACTTTTATTATTTTAGACTGAAAATACGTGCGAATTCATTCCAAATTGTGGCAATTAATTGGCAATTAATTAGCAATAAATGATTAGATGGTTTCCGTTGAGCTCTGGCTCGAATTTAACTGATGTGTGTGCTGGCTTGACGTCAAGCTAGCACACACCCGTTTTCTCCACGAAAATACGTGGCAATTAATTCAAAAATGTGGCAATTAATTGGCAATTAATTAGCAATAAATGATTAGACATGTTTCGTGTGGGTGTGCTGACTTGGCTGTTCCAGCTTGACGCACCTAATATTTCGCGCAAAATTACACGAAAACTACTCATATTTTCGAAAACTTGAACGTGGCTTTATTTCAAGATCTGTCTTTAAAGAATAGATTTCATTAAGGAAAAAATCTATCTTCAATATTGCAGTTAGTAGAATATAGTAACAGTAAATGATAATATAGAAGGAAGACACCAAAAAAAATTGAACATCTTGCAATTTTCGAAATGTCAGGGACTTTACAAATGAGACCTACACCATTCTTTTGAGCGTCCTTTACGCTATCCGAGGACAGTTTAATAATAGAAAAGGTGCCATTTTCTTGCTGGCTCCCGGTCTATGAGTGATATTTAAAAAAATTACACAAGTGTAATTTTTAAAAAACAAAAGAATACAACAAAATTACTTTAATGGTTTACTAGTTCATTACTGTGTGTTTACAGACCCGACAAAATAAGTAATTGTATTGTTAATACCCTTGCGGGCTTTTCTGATTCTTTATGCCCTCAGGCCTTTTGAATACTTTATGGCCCGCTCGAATCTCAACATAACACAAACAACATTTTTTATGAATTCGATTTATTAAAGTTAAGATGCAAGCAAATACAATACATAAATAGTGTAATGCTCCAATTAGTAAAATAACTCTGTTATAAAACTTATTTGATTAATTGATATGAAAATTGCAATTTTGGAATATTCCTGAGAATTTATAATTGTTACCAGTCACTCATATTTCAATGACACGTGTCACCTTTTTTTAGACATGTTTCTTGAGTAGTAATACTAGGCATAGTTATAAGATGTAAAAGGCACATTGGCTAACATCCTCGAAATATTATTTTTTTGATGTTATGTAATATTCTAAATAAATTTTGGCAATATAGGCCAGTAACCTAAAAGTACTGTTTCATCAGCGCAATTCACACAGTTATTCACAATTATATATCTCTCAAATACACCATAAACATTTTTATATATTTCTCAAGATTTTACTGAATTTTTACTGGTCCGTAGCTTTGTTAGCTTTTGCGAGAATTTCCGCAGAACTTCACAATATTCTTTCATTTTGTACGCAAAAATCAGTCCATCAACGATTATGCAACAGTATTATGCAACATACACCCTCTGTTTTTTTTATCTGATTACAATACGTCTTTTCATTTAATCACAAGAAAACAAAATATTTAGAATTTTCGTTTGATTCTGCTACGAACTAGTAAACCATAAAGTTTTGTATGCACCACGGGCGTTACCAGATTCAAAAAACTTATTTTGGTTTAGGACAACTTTTTACTATCTTGTTTGGGGGGACCCTTTGCCCCCCCCCCCCTAATAAATGATCCGAAATCCCGCCTCTGCTTTACTGTATGCAAAAATATATTGTCCTCTCTTTGGACACTTCAGATCACTGTACCGGTGATAGTGCTGAGTTTTGTAACACTGTGATTTCTCATAAAGGTGCGTCCGCACGTGGGGCTTTTCGTTCAATTTTGCGCATGCGTCTAGCGCACGTAGCGCATGCGTTTCGGGAATGCATCCTTTCGTCAAAACGATGGACGCATGCAATAGCGCAAGCTTTCCCAGAGCAGACGGGAATCTCGCACGTCTATCTCGTGCGCTTCCTCCAAAGCATGTGTATTTCATAGCGAAGTCATCCGTAGAAGTTCTTTGAGTTTTCTTTGGTAGTCTTCCGAGGTATTGGGTGGTGTCCGTCTGTGTTTTATTGCGAATTTCTTGCAGATTATTGTTTTCTTTATTTACAGTAATATCAATTTTCAATATATATTTATTTAGCTATATAGTTGAAATTAGTAAAAATGAACTTGTGATTATTTGCATTTCTAGTTCGGAGTATTGTAGTGACAGGAGAAGAATATTTAGTTCTCCTTAATTTGTATTTTATTTTTACGGCAATGCCAATTTTCGATATTTATTTAATAAGTTATATAGCTGAAACAATTACATGCAATAGTTTTCATTCAAGTATAATAGCCTTAAAGGCATTCACGTATAATAGTGTATTTTCCTTGCTTAAAGCATTGTCTCATCCATTCACTACTCTCTCTTTTTCTTTCCTTTCGACTGATTATAAAATAAGCTGCCGAAAGTGCCGCGCAAATAGCTGGAGCCATTGAACAGAGCAGAACTGAAGCACCGCGCAGTGTTGCACCATGTGGACAGGGTAGCGCACGTGCGCTGTGTTGAACGTTCGTCTTTCAACGTTGCGCATGCAATTTTATTCCCTCGATGCACAGAAAAGTGGCATTGTGTGGACGCACGTTAAGAGTGTCACATCCTTTCCCTATGTTCTGCTGCAAGATGACCTTCCAAAGTTCCTATAGAGATATCCACAATGACGTCACAACGTTTGGCGGCAAAGTGTTGGGTGGCAACGTCTGCTGGGTGCGCAAGCGATTCCTAAAGAATTACTAATTTTTCGGCTGTATTATGCGGTTGCCGAGGTGCGTGCGTTTTAACGTATTTGTTATTTACAATATTTACTTTCTTTCGATTTATTTAGGTTCTGGCTGCGAATTTCGTCGATAAATTGGATTCTAAAAAGCACTGTTTTATCGATACCCGTCAAATCGCTACCTTTCCTTCTTGAAAACGGTTCGAAGTAAATATTATCATGACCTTAGCGTTGATGCTAAAGTGCTGCTTTATAATAAAATAAAATGTACGAAATATTTGGTTCCCTTTCATCGGTTATGAAAAGAGCCAACGAATTTCTAACCCCTGTGCTATTGGAGAAGAAGTGACTCCTTCCGTATATTTTTTTTAAACTGCCGACTTTTAAATATTTAGTTTAGAAATTTGTATTAATTATTATCATTTAGATAGATATTACCTGCATTAAACTTAAATAATCGTTTGGGAAAAAAATCCAGAATGTTCATAAACTCAGTCCCAAATATGTTTTTTTACGTATTCTTTCACGGAGTGGAGGAACTTTCAACACCAAGTTAACCATTTAATATAATCCAATTATTAGTTTTCAAAGTTAATTGTAATATATATGGTTATTTAAAAATATATCTCTTGCACTTTTTATCATATTTTTAAAAAATGTTTGCAGTTTCCTATGCTGAAATGTTGATGGTAGAATTGCAATAATCAAGTCACGCGCTTAAAATATTACTTATTATCCCCTGTGTTGTTTAATGTTAACATTTTTTGTGAACCGTATTTTCGACATATTTTGCTTATCAAGTTTTAATGAACATTTCATGCCATTTCTTGCAATGCAACAACTTGATAGTCCTAGTGGCAGAAGAAAACAACTCATTTGATGACCTACGTAATATTTGGGCTTAGCTTTTTCACAAATAAAGTCTTGAGAAGATGCTTTAGCTTTTACACAAATAAAGTCTTGAAGATCCACAAAATTTTAGTGGCTTGATGCTCTGTTTGTACAACAGGTTCAGTAAATGCAAGTAAATGACAACTTATTTATTGATATTTATCATCAGCTTATTTTATGTATCTTATTTATTTATCAACGGCTTATCTTATTTATCAACAGCTCACTACAAGAAATCCACATACAATACATGTACGTTACTTTACAACGCATTGCCAGATGAAATTAAACAATTAAAATCGGTACACAAATTTAAGTTAAAAGTAAAATCTTTTTCAAAGCAAAACTGTTTCTATACAATTAGAGACTATACTAATCGTCAAAAAGAAAAATAATGTTTACTTTAACAAAGCAATGATATAGTACAATGAATTAGTTTACATTTGCATTGTATAATTTTTTTAAAAAAAGACTTAAATGCCTGTAACAAGTAATATACTTCAGCTTCCGGGTCAATGACGCCCATCTCGATCGAGTTTTTGTCCAGTTTCCCTGATCCATTAAGAAATGCTGAGATGGCCCCTTGATTTGCTTCTGGACGTAAATGTAGCTTCACTATGCGCACGTTTTGTTGAGCTTTCCTTTTGCTTGTAGTGGTAGTAGAGCTTAGGGAGAGTTTCTATTTGTTAGCAATAGAGAAAAATCAAATCCGTTCGTTTACCATTACAAATAAGTTTTCTATACTTCGGCAACGAAAATATCTAATTTTTGAAATGTTAATCTCTCACTTTTTTAAATTTATTATTATTATTATTATTATTATTATTATTATTATTATTATTATTATTATTATTATTATTATTATTATTATTATTATTATTATTATTATTACTATTTTTCATCTTTCAACTATTCATAGTTAAATAGTTGGGAAGGGATTCTGAAACTCAAGAAAGCGTGCGCAGATGATTTTCTCCCCCCATACGTCACATAAAATTTTTTGATTGTTTTTGACTAAATAAATAAAAGATAGCTACGTCCTTTAGTGGGTTGTTTATATTATTGCAACAATGTGGAAAATCTACATACGTTTTCACGTGAAACATCTGAGAATGACAGGAAAAGTTTAGACGTGTGAATTGCGAATTACGAAGATGTGCGAAACCTGTAACCTATTATTGTCTTGAAATAACAATCTCACTTTTCTTGCTTCAAAGCAGAAATCTACTTTTGTCTTGTTTGTTCCGAGGGTGTTATAATTTTACATTCCTGATTTTTGGAAACAGTAGGGCATTTAAAAACGCTCTGTCTCTTCTTTTACCCCAGTCCACTATTGGCCACAACTTAGTTATCGTAAAAATACTATTTAATTTTAGAGAAAAAAGAGCATCTCACATCGAGAAAGTGTACCTAAACAAACAACAACGTCTTTAAACCATTATAGCTAGAGGAAAATCTTTAAAGAAGAATGATTACGATGTTTTAAAAGAAAATCGACACTTATGTCGTGTTTTATCCATAAGCTCACAGCTTCTAGCAGCCTGCTGCTTGCCACCTAGAGGTGTCGGTGCTGCCCTCTACTAAATGTCACGTGTTCTGGACATCTCTATTGGGGATATGGGCTTACAAACACGTGGCTGATGCGATTCTAGAAATTCATCTCGTACAAAAGTCTCAGATCCAATAATTTCATTCATTCGCCACCAGGCGCAGTAGCATATGGACTTGGCGGTCGCAGTTCAATTTTTTTTTTACCAGAGCGAGTAAGCAAGACAAGTTGTTAAACATCTCAATTAGTACAATTTTTCTTCAAACTTCTAGTCATTGTAAAGTTCGAAAGTTCTAGAATTATATAGAAAGTAGTTTCAACTGCGAATATAACGAAATGTGATAAATTTTGCAAAACGCTATATTAAAACAATATTTCATTACTAAATTCTAATGTGTATGCAACACTGTTGTACAACTCCGAGATGTGTTCATATGTGACTGTGTGTATGTTGTGCTGCGTGAATAGATGTGTGTGTGACAAAACGGAAGACTGTAATCACGTTTTGTTAAAATTAAGACAAAGCATGGATATACAGTGAAAGTGGCGTGCAGCGTGTCCTTGCAATATACTGCAGTGACGTGTGCGTGGAGCTGCAATAGTGATTCATGCGCAGAAATTTGTGCTGGGCCTGAAACTATACAATAGCGTCTGAGCACCAGGTCCCAGTCAGTAGTGAAGGCAACCAGTGTTCCATTGATACATCTTAGCGACCCCGTTTAGTTCTCTGCCATTCACTGAAAAATTAAGAATAATTAGTGACGGACAACCCAGAGAATTTTTAAACTTGACTACGAAACTAAAATCGTGTGTACGACATTTTAGTAAAATAACTTAAGGCTGAACACTGGATTTGTGGACGCCAGATTTTTAATACACTTTTCTACTGGCCATGTCTGCTGTTTTACAAAGAAAAAACATCTAGTATAATACTGGTTTCGCAGATGTAAACAATGTTTCTAGATCCGCCAAACGGCACAAAGATAGAATAAATCATATTAAGTGTGAAAAACAATTGCATTTAATAAGTTGAAATACCTTACTGGAATGATGGAACATTACGTACGCACCTTTCCGACTCTTTGCCCATTGCACGTGGAGTTCCTCAAGGATCGATTTTAGGTCCTATTCTGTTCCTACTTTACGTAACAAATTAATAGTAAACGAAAAGAAAACGGTTTTAATGCAGTTTTCCATTTCAAATAAACAATTCTGTGCTCCATTGAAAATGAACGGTGTACCATTGACTGATGTTAAGGCAACAAAATTTTTAAGTCTCTCAATTAAGTCAAACCTTAATTGGAACGTCCATTTAAATGAATTGAACACAAAATTAAGTTCATTATGCTACGTGTTCAGAATTCTTTCAAATTCAGTCAGCCTTCACACTGCTCGTTATGTATATTTCGCGAATGTTCATTCCCGCCTGAGATATGGCATAATATTCTGGGGAAATACATCTTATAGCTCCCAGACTTTTAGATTACAAAAACGAATTGTACAAATAATAACCAAATCACACCCACGTGATTCTTGTAAGCCTCTCTTCATTAATCTATGAATTTTACCATTACCGTGTCTGTTTATTTACGAATCAGTGGTTTCTGTCAAAAATGACTTGCTTAAGGGCGGGAATATATTTTCAGAAAATGCCGATGCCTATTACTATAACACTCGACGTAGAAATCATATTCATCAGGTGACAGTATCAACAGCTCATTACAAAAAAATCACATACAATACATGTACATTATTTTACAACACTTTGCCAGATGACATTAAACAATTAAATTCGATAGAAAAGTTTAAATCCAAAGTGAAGTCGTTTCTGCTGCATAACTGTTTCTATACAATTAGAGACTATACTGAGCATCACAAGGAAAGTAACATTAATTTTAACACTGATATTTAATGTATTATTTACCATTGGACTGTATAATTCTAAACAACATGTAACAAGTATTGTATCGCAGCTTCTGGGTCAATGACCCCATCTCGATCAGGTTTTTCGTCCAGTTTCCCTAATCCATTGAGCAAATGCTGAGATGGTCCCTTGTTTTGCTTCTGGACATAAATGTAACTTCATTATCTGTGCATGTCTTCTAGAATTCAGTGGGAAATACAGTTATTCAAATTCTCGTTTCCATGTTGTCGCAGCAGGAAGTGTTACTCCGAAGGACAACATGGATAAGAGCCCAAAATTTATTGCTTATTTATCCTTAAAAATAGATTTTATTACATGGGAGCTTTTTTTTTAATTCAAGTAGTATACGACTTAGTGTAGGGATCACAGAATTTTGAAAATGTGCACACAATTCACTTTTCCCCATAGCACGTCATACGCAGTTTTAACTGTTTTTTTTTACGTAAAATAAATAAATAAATAAATAAATAAATAAATAAATAAATAAATAAATAAATAAATAAATAAATAAATAAATAAATAAATAAATAAATAAATAAATAAATAAATAAATAAATAAATAAATAAATAAATAAATAAATAAATAAATAAATAAATAAATAAATAAATAAATAAATAAATAAATAAATAAATAAATAAATAAATAAATAAATAAATAAATAAATAAATAAATAAATAAATAAATAAATAAATAAATAAATAAATAAATAAATAAATAAATTTATTCGGAAAAAATCAAAGGATTGAATTTTCAGTGAGCGATTATAAAACACAATGAAAAACGTAAAGTAGAACAGAGAAATTATGGGACAATTAATTTCAGTTTGCTGTTTTCTTGGAAAACAAGGTCTTGCCTGCAGAGGGTGTGATGAGAGTGAATTCTCTAACAACAAAGGAAATTTTATAAAATTACTAAGCGAATTTGCTCGGAGATACAATGCATTAAAAATGTATTTAGAACAATCATCTGGGTTCCGAGGAACCTCCCTTCCAATTCAAAATGATTTAATATCCTCTGTTGGTGAAGTCATGATCCAAAAACTTAACGAGATTTTAGATGCTCCATTTGTGGCGTTAATTTTAGACGAAAGAACAGATGTAAGAGTAAAAGCACAACTATCGACTATTTTTAGATACATGTCAAAAGATGGTATTGTTCAAGAACAATTTCTAAATTTCACGGACGTCAACCGAAATAAAAGAACAGAGGCTCTTTCAAATCAAGTTCTTAAAACAATAAATGAATTTGATTGTGAAGAGCAATTAGTAGCTCCAACTTACGGCGGTGCAGCTGTCTTGGCTGGAGAACATAATGGATTACAGGCGAAAATTCGTAATCATTTTCCGTCTGCAGTTGTCATACATTGCTATGCTCACAAGCTTAATCTTGTTTTGCCAGTCAGTTTTATTAAACCAGTCAATGTGTTTTTCATTATTCTTGCTGGATTTCAAATTTTATCTCCAAATCATCAGCCAGAACACATGCTCTAGATTTGGTTGATAAGAGGCGTCTTCCATCAGTTTCAACTACAAGATAGAATTTTCATAGCCGCATTGTCCAAACCGTGTATGTACACAAAGTTGATTTGGAATGTCTGTTTGAATCGATAATAAAAAATGGAATCATGAAATTGTTGTTTGTGCTAGAGGTTCAAAGACTGCTATGCTAAAAGACGTATTTTTTTACTTAACGTTTTCGCTGAAATTTTTCCACAGTCTGACTTGTTATTTCAAATACTTCAGAAAAAAGGCTGATATTGCTTTTTGCGACAAGAAAATTGAAGGATTTAATAAATTTATTCAAGAATTAAAAAAAGGTTACAACAGTGTTTGGAAACGTATGGAAGAATTTGATTGTGAAAATTGCACTCCATTAAAAAGTCGATGACGTGATAAAATTTCCGGGAAAGATAAAAAATGCAAAATGTAAAAGATTGTTCAATGAAATTCTGAATTATATCATGTTTAATGCAGCTCAAAGATTTTTTGGAAGTTCTAAATTAAAGTCCATGTGTTTATTGAATTCGACTCAATTCGCTTATTTCGGCAACTCATTTCCAGAAGACATTCTGTTATCTCTGAACGACAGTTACGGCGCACATTTTGACAATGATCGACTGAAAAATGAATTAATAGTTATATACAAAGATCCAGATACGAAAACTAGTGGTGCTACAAAATGGCATAGACTTCCTCGTAGTAAAGTTTTCTAATTTCCTTGGTGTGAACTGGCTTTACGGTCTTACCCCATCCTATTGCAAGCTGCAATCTTTCGCCGCCCAATGTACATTTTTTTTAAATTTTCACAACTTTTCGGTTTATTAATAAGACAGAAGTAGGAGAGGATCCACCTGTAGAATGGAAGATATCCTACATCTCTTCAATATTTAAGAAGGGAGACAAACGATCATGTGCGAATTAGGGGAATAAGTGTCATGCCGTTAACAGTATGATTGTTTTCTAATATTACGAGTAAAAAACTTGAAGATGTACCTGTACTGAGTGACGAGCAGAGTGGTTTTAGACGAGGACGATCATGCCTAGATAACATACACTGTATCTGACAAGTTATAGAGAAACATAAAATCAGAAATATGAATATTTATGTAACCTACAATAGTGTCCCAAGAAAAAAGATGTGGGAAGCAATAAGAAGGGTTGATGTAAAAGAAAAATTGATCAACCTGGTTAAAAAAATTTACAAAAACACCGAAGCGCAAATTAAAATTGGAGATAAGTTAACTGGAAGCTTTTCGATAAACAAGGGTCTAAAACAATTATCTGGGTTATATCCCATTTTGTACAAATATCTACCTAGAACAAGCCCTCCATGACTGGTACAGGAAATGTTCAAACATGGGAATAAAAATTGGAGACGACACCTTTTATTCCCTTCTATTTGCTGACAACCAGGTTATCCTTGCCCAAGATGAAGAGGATATGGTGTACATGCTAAGAAAGTTAATACAAGAATATAATAAATGAGGATTGGAAATAAATTTTAATAAAACCGAATATAGGTGCATTGGACAAGCAATAACGGATACAGACATGAATAGTAACAAAATTAAAAGCTGTAACACCCTCAAATATCTTGGATCTTTAATAAACAACTCGGATACATGTGCCACTCAAGAATAATTGTGGAGAAGAAAACATCAAAGCTTTACACGGCATATTATGGAATAACAATATTCGCCAAGTTGTCAAAAGAAGGATATTCTATTGTGTAGTAGAAAATATAATACTATATGAAGCGGAAATGTGGCCACAAACACAAAAAATAGAAGATAAGATTAGGAAAGTAAAAATGAACTACATGAGACGATGCCTATAACTTACTCGCAGGGACAGAGTGCGAAACGAAGGAATATGGAGATGGATGAAAATAATTTGTTCTATTACGAAGACCTTGGAAAACAGTACTACAATGGTATGGACATGTTTACAGAATGTCGGAAAACAGATGGTCACACAAGATTTTAAAGAGGCAATACCTGAGAAGAGAAGAGGAAGGCCAGTTTTAGAATGGGAAAAATACATCCAGGAAGCTATGAAGGATAGAGGCCTCAAACCACGAGATTGGGAGGATCGAGAATTGTGGAGGGTGGAAACGGCAAGCTGTTAGGGGAAAATGTCGAAGAAGAAGAATATTAAAGAGTAAAATCTCTTCCTAATTAGCAATTTTCATTGAAAAATTTAGAGCCATGTTTAAGAAAATGGCGTTTAAGCGTTACTGTAAATGCAAAATCTTTCTTTTTCACAAAAAATATTTGAATTTTCGAAAAACTTCATTTAAAGCCATTTGAGGTAGGTACTATAACTCACAAATGCAATAGTGTTTGCAAATCGCTGAAAATGTGCATATTAACAGCGTGAGTGATATTTAAAAAAAACATTTGTGTAATTTTTTAAAGAAAGAAAGAACACCCCAAAATAAAAATTTGTTGTTCATAATTAGTTCATGTACATTTTGTTTTGAAAATTTTAGTATTTTTCCCGCAATATTCTGTGTAATATTTGCAATTTAAAAAAATATAAAATCAAAGGTTTTCTCAAAAACGGCTCCAATTGTTTTCTTTAAACTTTTGTTAGGGATAATGCTAAATGCACTTCATAATGATGACAATGCCATATTGCTCTGTACTATTGTTTTTCCAAAAATTAAAATATTGTATTTTTTTACTTGTCTCTCACGACGTTCTTATTTACATTAGTGGCAATTTGTTCACATTATTTTAGTTATGAGTACATGTGCTTTAAATAATGTCATATAAAGTTTCTCGAAAACTCAATAGGTTTGTATTAAAATGAGCTCAAAATTCCGCATTTCCAGAAACACTCAAACGCCATTTTCTCAAAAAGGCTCCAACTTTTTCTTTAATTTTTACAATGGGTATTGCTAATTGCACTGTTAAAAATGACATAAAGTTCATTTTGGAGTATTCTTCTGATTTTTCAAAAATTACAAAAATGTATTTTTTAAATATCTCACTTGCCATTAATATGCACATTTCCATCGATTTGCAAACACTATTGCATTTGCAAGTTATAGTACCTCAAATGATTTTAAATTAAGTTTTTCGAAAACTCAAATATTTTCTGTGAAATAGAGCTTCAGATTTTGCATTTACAGTAACGCTTAAACGCCATTTTCTTAAAAACGGCTCCACATTTTTCAATTAAAATTATAATTTATGACGAGGTTTTACTCTTCTTTAATATTCTTAAAGTAATATTTCGGTTCTATTATTAGGAAACTGAAAAATTGAGAAAATTTCAAACAAATGTACTTTGCGTGGCGATAGATGGCAGCTTGTACGAGGATGGGGCAAGGCCTTAAAGCCAGTCCACACCAAGGAAATTAGAAAACTTCACTACGAGAAAGTCTGTAACACCACTAGTTCATTTTTGAAACGAATAAAAAATTATCTCCGCAATATCCAAGGACAAGAGAGACTCTCTTCGTTGGCAGAGATGAACATTGAAAGGACTCTCTTGGATGACCTTAGTGACTCCATTTGAAGACGTCATTGACATCTTTGGGAAGAAAAATCGACCTTCATTTGAAACATTAGGTAAGTAAGTATTTGCGAGTTTGTAAAATGTTCTGCACGGTGTCATCGTGAATAGCACTGGTTATGTTCTTCTGGTTATTGCCCATCTTAGGACAAAAATTGATCCACTTGTTCAGCAGGAATGTTGTTGTTGCTTTGGTCTTGCACTTGCGGAAGTCAGGACGCAATGCGTGAGTATTGTTCCTTCATTTAGGATCGCTTTACTAGCCTTGGTCACTGTCGCGCTGTGTACGAGGAGAAAGATGAACGTTAGACGCGATACTATCGCAGGTGGATCGTGCCAAATTGAAACTAGTAAAATTGCGTTTCGGACTATGACTACACCAAAATTGTACGGGTGTTAAATTATTTGCTTCTTTTTATCGCATCCTCTACCCAATCTTTCAGGAGACGCCACTGGTGCTTGCGTGCGCACACCTACGCCAGCGGAAATGTTAATATTTTAATGCTTTTCAATAATCAAATAATTGTGCACAAGCCTTTCGATTCAAAATCTTGTGTACTATGTATATCGATCACTGGCAAATCTTGAAAAATGTAATTTTCTTTATTTTTTAATAAAGAAATCGCATGTTAATAATTTATGAATTAAGGAGTAAGAATTACCAAGAGTTCATACAAGTTCTGTAAAAAATAATAATTATTATAAAAATTATAACACCAATTACAATTCAAAATTCTTATTTTTCGAGTTCTGTCAGTGTGACAAACCAAGACCGCTGACTATAATCTCACTGCACACGCACTGACTCAGTTCCGGAATGTTTCGTTAGTGGCCGCCCTTCCCGTGTGTGGGGCAGCACTGTTGCGGAGCGATGATGTTTTTGCCCTGCACTGGGTGGGTTTCAGCAGGGGGCGACTTACCCCAGGCCCTGACTTAATTCTATCCCAGAACGTTTTTTTTTTTCATTCAAAAGAAATAAAAAAATATGTATCTCTAATCCATATGTAACACTGTAAGTTATTTCTGACACATGGAGAAATGCATTCTGTTTATGAATTGGGAGAGGAGGGAATGTTTTATTTGAAATAGGGGGCCCCGTGGATCAACTGCTTAAGGTTGTTATCCTTAGTTAAAAAGTTATCTTCCTTTAAAACCATTATATTCACAAAATCCTTAAAAGTCATACAGCAATCCTGCAACAAAATCTCCAATACTGAAATGGCTAAAATGATTCAAGAAAAATACTACCACAAATCTGTTGGAAGAAGAATTATCGTTGCTTGGTTTCCACCACAACTTACAATTCCATAGGACATAACGGGAAAACTCTACAACAACGTTAATAGACCTACGGAAGGAGAATAATATTCATAACATCATGCATACATGATAAAATTTAAAGAAAAAACTTGAAGCGATTTTTGAGAAATAAATTACCTATATTTCGCGCAAAATTACACAAAAACTACTCACAGTTTCGAAAACTTGAGCTTCAATGAACTTATTTCAGATTCGTCTCTAAGGAACAGATTTCATTGAGGAGAAAATCTCTCTCATCAGTATTATAACTGTAGGAAGACGCAACAAAACTTTCGCGCTTTTTCAATTTTCATAAAATCTATGTCGTTCCAGTCAGTGAAAACAAACTTTCGGTAAAACCTGTGGCAAATTCAACTGACGTGCCTAGGGAGGGTGTTCTCCAAAAGGCACCTATAACTGAGTAGTCCATCAGCCGCCACGTGAGCAGAGCCGCTGCAACAATTGTTGTGGCGGGTTGCATACTGTCCATTTCAGCTCAGGTGAGTTTTTTAATGATAATTTTTGTTCCTTAAAACATATCATCAAGAAAATTAAATAGCTTCTAGAACATCCTGAATACAATACTAAAGCAGATTGTCGTACATTTAAAAAGGTTGTCTTGCGAGCAATTGCGTTTTAAAGAAGTTTTTTTATAGTTGTATGCCACCAATGACACGATATAAAATTGATATTTAATTTATAATTGTACTACGTATCTTATTTATACTCAAAAATTTTTAGATTTTTTAGAAACATTTACGAGATGAGGGCAAAAAATTAAAGAATATAGGAGTGTTCCCACGAAGTCTTAGATTTTAAGTGTGTATTGTTGCCGAACTATCAGTTAGAAAATTTTAATATTGTACCTCGACGATGTAGACATCATGGACAAGAATATCCCAAAATATTTTCAAATTTGAAGGAGTCGTGTCATAAAATCCCCTTTTTTACATGGAATGGCCCATTCATTTAAAATGATATTTGCTTTTTTTCTGTTTACTTAGGTTCTAGCTGCAAATTTCGTCGGCAAATTGGTAGTGACAGATTTCCAGAGGAGGCGAGGGAGACCAGGCCTCCCTACAAAATTAACAACACTAAAATATACTTATTTTTAACTTAAATATTGTTAGAATTGACTTTGTCTAAAATTGACATATATGTTTACGGTTGGTGAGAAAGAATTTAAAAAAGTCGTTTCTCTTGCTACAAAAATAAGAGTTACAATTCAAGATAGAGCCAAGCAGTTCTATGCGTTACACATAGGTAGAACCACCAAGTACTAGCACTATAGACTATATTATTTATCTATGCTAGCAATGTTTGTGCCTGCAGGATAATGGCGACCCAAGCTGACGCGCGTCTCCCCTGTTGCCATGACAACATCCCTCAACCAATAAGAAAATAGTAGTTTCGTTTAGTCCATGGAGGAAATAACACCTCCATGGTTTTGTCCAGCTTTGTCACGGATGCTCTCGCGCGTCTGGCCTCCGCCTGAAGGTGTGTTGCGGTCATAGACAGTGGGTACTCTGTGGTTGCAATGGATCCAGTGTGGCAGAGCCACTACTTCAGTGGACAAAATAACATCTTTATTGGAAGTACCGTTTTCTCGGAGAAGTGAACCTAAAAGAAGAGAAATTTTACATCTAATTAATTTATTTGGAATGTCGACAATAACAGTTTACGAATAAACCAAAGGTCATTGACTTTCAATTTCACAATATGATTCCGTGCCTGAATTTGTCTGGACCTCCCCAAGTTTTGAACTCACCGTCGCCACTGCAAACTGGATTTTAAAAAGCACTATTTTATCAACACACGTCAAGTCATCCTTTTCTTTTTGAAAACGGTTCACAGTAAATATTACCATGACATGAGCGATGATGCCAAGGTGCTGCTTTATAATAAAATGAAATGTATGAAACATTTGTTTCCATGTGCCCTTTCATCGATTGTGAAAAGTGCCAACGAATTTCGAGCCCCTGTGTCATTAGCGTAGAAGTGACTCCCTCCGTATATTTTTATAAACAGTCGGTATTTTAAATATTTATTTTAGAAATTTGTGTTAATTATGATCGAGAGAAATATTACTTACATTAAATTTCAATAATTGATTGGAAAAAAATCTAGAATGTTCATAAGCACATTTCAAAAAATGTTCGTTATTTTCACGGAGTGGGGAAACTTTCAACTCTAAGATAACCAGAATTTAATATAATTTAACTATTATTTTTTAACGTATTAATTGTAATAAATATATGGTTATTTAAAAATATAAATATTACACTTGTTAACATTTTTAAAAAATGTTTGCAGTTTCCTGTGCTGAATTCAAATTTTGATATCAGTTGCTTGGCAAGTTTTAATGAACATTTGACATGATGACTTGATAGCCCTGGTGGCAGAAGAAAACATCTCATTTGATGACCTACGTAATATTTGGGCTTACCTTTTTCACAAATAAAGTCTTGAAGAAGATGCCTTAGCTTTTACACAAATAAAGTCTTGAAAATCCACAAAATTTTAGTGGCTCGATGCTCTATCTATACAACACGTTCAGGCAATGAAAGTAAATGGCAGCTTATTGATAGCTATGTCCTTTAGTGGGTTGTTTATATTATTGCAAAAATGTGAAAAATCTACATAAGTTTTCACATTTGAAGTGAAACATCTGAGAATGACAGGAAAGTGTTTAGTCACGTGAATTATGAAGATGGGCGGAACCTGTAACCTACTATTGACTGGAAATAACTATCCAACTTTTCTTGCTTCAAAGCAGAAATCTACTTTTGTTCTCTTTATTCCGAGGGTGTTATAATTTTACATTCCTGATTTTTGGGAAGAGAAGGGCATCTAAAAAAGTCTTACTGTCTCTCCTGGGCCCTTTTGCCCCAGTTCACTATTGGACACAATTTGGTTATCGTGAAAATACAACTTTATTTTAGAGAAAAAAATAACATCTCACAGCGAGAAAGTGTACCTAAACAAAACAAAAATGTTTTTAAAACATTATAGGCAGAGAAAGGCGCCTAATGAAGAATGATCACGAGCGGGATGGGGTGGGGGTGGGGGGCTCCTGCGCATCGTATCCGACTTCAGCCAATAAGATTCAGACACGTTACGTCACAATATTAGTGGGAATTTTAAATGCAGCCAGATACAAAATCGCGTCGTTACAAGACATTGAAACAGATTTATGAAGCACCTTTTAAATATTACATCTTGTACGCCTTCATCGCGTTATTTTTGGTTAGTTACCGTTGAAAATTGTGATTTTGTACCACATTTAAAATGTTTCTCACAAGGAGGTTATAATATATGGAGGTGACATCGGCCCCAGAAATTGAAGCCGATCGCTGGTGTGTCCGCCATGTTCTTTTGACCAAAACATCAGTGTGTCTCGGTGTGTTCCGGCTTGCTAGCTAGTTTCTTTCTGTTTATTGCTTTGCGTTCCACCGTACCGCGAGTTATTTATTTTTATTCCTGGGGGGGGGGGGACCTTTAATAAACATTTTTTTGTAAGAAATAAATTGTTTTGAGGTATATTTCTCAAGGTGAGTATCTAATGCAACGGCCACACCTAATTGCACATCGTAAACCAAGGCCTATTTTTATTACATATTAGCAGCTGCTTTTTACCCTTTAGCTTTTTTAAAAGCTTCCAGATATTTTAATAGTATTATTTTGCTTTATTTAATAGTAATGTCACAAATGTAAACATTGAAATAAATCAAACAGTTCATCTACAAAAATAGTTTGTATTATTTGTTTACCTTACTCATGGAAAAATATTAAATGTGTTCCCTCTTTGAATTGCCTATTCCTTAGATGTTAGAAATATGATATTAATTATAAATATTTATGGCTGTTTCAAATACAAAAGTGAATTTTCATTTGAAAAATATTTGTATTAAAAATGTGTTTAAATTAAGTTTTCTGTGGACGATTTTAAAACAGATATAATCATTAAAATATATTTTTTGCGTCCTCACTACAAAACCAGTATTTGGCAGAGCTTTTATACGCCACAAAAGAGAGCTTTGGCGGCCTAGGCCAAGAATGAATTTTAGAGGACGATTGCCGTGGCAACGTCAAGTAAACAAGACAATGTAAAAATGACTGTTGACACATTGGCAAAGAATATTATTTTTTGAATACACAACATTTTTAATTTATTTTTTGTAAACATTTATATTAAAAACACAATTTGATATATTCTGAAATATTATTCCTGGAATTGTTACGTCTTCTGGGCATTGAGCACTCGTGCTACAAGTTTCAACAGAAATTGAAGTAGTCTGAACTGAAAGACAATTTTTGTTTTGCAAGATCATCCTAGCTACTTTGTTTTTATACTCCACCAATTCTTCCAGGTGTCCTTGACTTTCGAACTTGACTTTAACATTGAATATTTGCTCCATAATGTTCCACTGTTTGGAACTATTGTACAAATAAAGTTAGTTAACTTATCCAATTAAATTAGCTTTACTTATGAAAGTATTACTTGTGACCTAGAGATAAGCCAGAATAGCTGTTTCATTTACCACGGTTACACGTTTATCTTTTTTTCCATTTTAAAAAGAGTTCATACTCTCTTACGTATAAATCCTTTGATTTCTGAGGAAGTAAACTCTCAGAAGCAGCTTCAGCTTTCTCAATTATATCTGGAATATCGCACTCCATACTTACGAAGCAAATCGCCAAAACCAGCCACAAATTCTACACGCTCTAACAATTGTGACAACTTCACAGGCGATAATGTAGAAAAATATCTGCATCTATACGACGAATCTGCATGATATAAATAAGATCTCACTAAAAATTTAAACCTAAAATTAGGAGGTGAGTATACTTGTATGCACCTCGGCCGAAATTGATTTTGAACTTTGTTAATTTACCAACCTCAGTTCCGCTACGCCTCTGTTGGTAAACACCTCATCCAAAAATCATTCATTTTTCGGCCTTGAAACATAAATAACTATTGTATTAATGATTTTAGATTTTAATTTTAAATAATTTCTAAAATTACTTAATCAAAACACCAATATACATTAATAACCATTAAATTTTTGGAATACAATTTGTTTTCAACACCAGACACCAGTAGACCTAAAATCTGAAAAGCTGAAATTAAGCCTAGTGGTTTATTTTTCCAGGTGCCCTTGTTCCTCAAAGTGATTCTCCTATAAGTAGAGCTCCCGACATATTGCTGGGAATATTTACTGCTTTTACAAAACAAGCACTTGTAGAATTACATCTTAAAACAATATTTCTACCAACATTTTAATTACTATAATGTTTTAACAAACAAAATCTTTTAAATTCATACTTTTTACACTTTTTAACCATGATTTACCCGATATTGATTAACCCTGATTTGAGTTGTCAAAATGACAAAAGAAAATTATTACCACTGTTTTAGAAGACAAACAATAATACGTATTACAAATTAATTTATTTCAACAGCCATTGAATTGGGTACATGAAATAATAACTGCTTTATTCTACACTGTCAAAATAAGATATACAATGCATTTCCACAATTATCAAACAGTACTTCAGTTTTCATCAAAAACAATAAATATTACAATTTGAATTTACATAGCAAACTCTTGAAATTATATATTGCATAATTGTGATCTAATGACAAAAGTCCATAGTTCAATACAATGCCCATTTTATTTGGCTTCATGCAACGAATATAACAAAAGAATATGAAATGTACACTAATCACAAAATCTCAGTAGCGTTACACACATGACAGACAACAAAACTAAAAAAATATGCATAATTATGCATTACGATTTCAAGATATGATAGTAAAAGGATAAACAAGGGAAAAGGTTTATTTTAAAATCAAGAGGGTCGAGGTGGGGAAATGACATATAAAGTGTGAAAAAACTGATAAACTGCAAATGAAATTATGAAATGATAAATGATGTAAAACAAGTTAAGTTATCAAATAATGTAACCTTTTACAAATGGAATATGAAAATATCTGCTTCACAAGAAAACCAAATATTACTAAGGATAAAATCTAATGAAGTGTTCATATTTCTAAAACTCAACATTTTTCTATTCATATTAAGCAAATTATTGCACAATTAAAAGATTCATAAAAATAAAGTTGCATTTTCAAGAACATTAATATATCAAATCAGTCATCAGATATATCAAATTTATTAAGGACAATACTGTATGCATGGGTTATTTTTATGTAGTAACATACACAGCCATTTCTTAACTGCCTTGGCAAAGAAAATAATTATTGCAATAAATTATCCCTCTTGCAATTTAATTTACAATTTCTGTTTTGACACAAGATCACTTTTCTTAAGGTCATACTATACCATTCCTTTCCACTAAACATTTCCAGCATTTTTTAACCATTGTTAATCACCTGCTAGTCATCAACTTAACAATACTTTCATGGTATGTATGAAAGTGTAAATTATGTTTCTGTGTTCTCATAGAAGTTGAAAAGCTTACCATATTCAGATAAAAATAAACTGGAATATATTTTACAAGTTCAAATCACATTTATTGTTGAATTTTCTAACATGAAACCTCTAAAGATCATTAACTAAATAAGGGTGAATATGTATTAATTTCACCAACACATTCTTTTCTTTATAATTCAAACTTTATACTCAAAAGTTGCCCAAAATTCAAGGGTAGATGGAGGAAAAAAAAAATCTGACTGGATATACATGACATGCATGCTTTGAATCAATTGAATGAGACTGAAGTACCGGCAAAGTAATTGAGACAAGTTTAGCACAACCACAGTGTTATTGTAAAGTCTACACTGTAGAAGTTTGTTTTCATCATGAAATGAAATCAGAATATTAAGCACTGCAGTTATTAAGCAGAGGGAAAAGAACAATAGAGAGATTCTGTAGTAGTGTGCTGCACTTAATAAAATTTAATATACAAAGCTTCTATTTTGTTTATTGTCAACAAAAAACACTACTGGACACCCATAATTAAAATATTCCATTAAAATAAAAAGATTGAAACACATTTTATCTAGAATACAAAAATACATAAATAAACATTCATAGTTAAATGCATATAATTATTTTCTGGCATGCATTTCATAAAATCACCATTTGCAACACAATGATACATCAACATCAAGGCAATGACAATGTTTGCAATAAACCTACACCTAATAACATTTCTGTG
This sequence comes from Teleogryllus occipitalis, assembly GCA_011170035.1. Classification (NCBI taxonomy): domain Eukaryota; kingdom Metazoa; phylum Arthropoda; class Insecta; order Orthoptera; family Gryllidae; genus Teleogryllus; species Teleogryllus occipitalis. The sequence continues at coordinate 420,850 of BLKR01000599.1, read as the reverse complement.
CACCAATGAATAAGAGCCCAAATGAACTCCAATCTCAACTTCACATTTATTCAGTTCAGATTAAAGAGAATGGCAGGTTATGTATATTACTTATACAGAATAACAATTTGCTACACATTTATCAATTTAATCCAAGGAGAATTGCACAGCTCTTCTTCCTCAGTATCAGTGTTTAAAATTCAATAAAAAATAATAAAAACTTTGATGGAAATAATGAATTTTTTTTGCACACAGAAACATTTATGAGCATATTCATTCTTCCACTGTAAACACTGTTGTAACATTTGTCCCACATATAAAAACCATTACAGAACAATTACAATCATACTAGTTTCATCATTCAATCTCTTGCACTTGCTCAGTGCACAGTGAAATTGTGTTTATCTTGCATTACACCCAATTCAATGTTTTTTTTCAGCACCTTCTATATTATACCCCACATTTATACTTCAATGATAATAATTAAATGTTCAGGCCTTATTTTTCTGTTGTGACTTCACTTTATGGGTGAAGAAAATTCAAAATGTGGCCTTCCTCTTCCTTACTCTTAAATATTACTGAATCTGTTACCCATCATATCAGGCACATTCACATCATTGCTTTGGAGTATAATAATTTATCTACTTCCCAGATTCAAGTTATTTAGTACAGTAAACCCTGCTTAGCACAAACTCACTTAACACGAATTTCACCGTAACACAAAGAAAACTTGGGTCACGACAAGGGATTACAGTAATACAGTCATTTATAATAATCAGATAACACACATTTTTACAACACAAACTCCAAATATTTCAGTCCTTTGGAATTTGCGTTAATGAGGGTATACTGTGCAATCAAGAGGAGTTATTTCTCTTTAAGCATGATCATTAAAAGAGGGTTATTTCTTTCATTTATATAACCATGACACCAATTCTGATAGATGCGTGAAAGGATTATTAATTACTCAATCATCCATTGTTTGGGATATTCAAATCTATTCTTATAAATAGGGACAATAATTAAATGTACTTTTCCCTCCCTTCACTTCATATTACTTTGCTTAATCCAACAATGCTTTATTACCATGAAACTTCATTAAGGAAGTTCTTCCCCAAAACAAAGAAGCGAACATGCCTATTCTAGCTTATCCATTTCTGGTAGAGCCTTCTACAACATTTTCTTTGGCTAATGAATGTGAAAAATATTTCACAGGCATCTACAATGCATGATCGTAAATATGAGTACATAAAATTAATCCATTACCAAGGGGCAGCTCATAAATAAAAACATTAATTGGACACTTTTAGTTTTATCTCTCACAAAATGTGTGGAATATTTGTAAATACTGACAGGTCTTGTAAACATGGAAAGAGAGATCAATAAAATGCTATGTTTCTGGTTGAAGAATGCCATATGGTACACAGGATCTGGATTATTTGGTGAAATAATGATAGCTGAGAAATTGCAGTGTACTTTCTACTAGAGCCGAACTGATCTGCCAATTTCAAAATTTTTGGATTGCTGTTGTACATAATCACATGTGTTAAAAAGCCATGAGAGATAGCCTACAGCTGCAATACATAAAAATAATAGAACAATGCAAGTAAAAAAGTTACATTATCTTTGGTGCTTTTCAATGTGCTACTTAACCCTGTACACAGCATCTTCTTACAGCACTCTATTAGCTCTAGCTGTACTTCTATATGCTACGCTTGCACATCTCGCTCACACAGCATAATGTATAATATAATAATTGATGAACAGTTTAAGAGGCCCAAATTACAATTCTGTAGAATTCCAGTTATCCAAATATCCAATTATCTGAATCAATTTTGAAAAGGGGGGGGGGAGGGAAAAAAGGTCAAAATTGGGAAAAGATAGTATGTACCTTACCATGCTGACTTTAGTCATGTGAAATTAATTCTTCAAAGCTCTTTTTTTATACATTTCAACTAAAATTAGAAATGTACATACTTATTGTATTGTTCATGTCTAATGTTAATATATACTTATGGTAAACATAATTAGATTTCATTCATAATTTAAATTATGGTTTATTTTTCATGTAGATCTTACAGTATTTACATTTCTTTGTATCTGATATTTAGTAAACTTCATTTCATTAATCAAAGTAATGAGTTTTCCATGTTTCACAACCTTTTTAAAAAATCCCTGTTTCATTCGGTTAATTGGAATTCTACTTTATTTCAAAAAGCATGACATGAGATAACACATTTTAACAAAAAAGACTGATAATATTATATGCTATTCAAATTTCAAGATTGAGAGTAAAAAAGAAAAACTAATAATGAAAAACAAAACAGAAACAGTAATAATCTTACATTAAAGGAAACAGCTACATTACAAATAATATAGAATTTTTGTTTGTGGACTGCAATATAAAAATGTACAAACTTTGTACAAAATAATGTTGTTTTTATTTTAAAACATTTAATAAAACATGTCAGAAATATTGTACTCTAGTATATAAAATATACTTCAAAATTTGTATTCACTGCATTTACAATTTCACACATGAGAAAATTTAAAAAATTGTACGGTTATAAACGGATACATCACAAAGACAAGTGGACAGGGAAATTATTATGCACTAACTGTATCAGTGAAGGGTTTTTTTCTTCTTTTTTTTCCTTTTTTTCTCACATTAGTATATTTTAAAAAACTATTTACACATCTCAATTCTTACTAGAAAAAAGAAGGAAAGAGGATGAAAGTGATAATGAACAATTGATTCATTGATAATTGATATAGCAGTTCATTTTATCAATACACAGGCCCAGCATAAACACACACACACAAAAAAACATGTGATCATAATCTGAAATAGTAATGAAGGCAGTGAAATCTCCATTTCATAAATATTGACTAGCATGTCAATGTTTTCATTTAGAATAATTAGGCTTAACCAGAATATCAAGCAGAAGAAATACCACCATCATTCCAAATGAAAATAATTTACACAATATAGTGAACATTGTGCAATAACTTCTTAACAATTGCATTTAAAAAAATGTTTGAGCAACAATAATTTATCTACATGAAGAAAATTACTGTTACCAGCTTAACAAAGAAACTTTCTTATTTCAATTTATTCTCAACTACTTAAATGGTCAGAGTAACAGGTTAAAATGTCCAATGCAAAAGACACACATGAAAATGTTCAAACTTCAGAAAAGTCCACTGAAATAAATGTCCAGAGTAAAAAGTCAAACTGAGGTGTTGGATATTACCACTCTCTTCAATGCTTAATGACAGATAGTAAGAAACTTATCTTTAGAGGACAACAAACAAAAAGCACATAAATATTAAGACCCCCATTGCCTATTGACACTTTTCTCGCAATCAAAGTTGCTACACTCTTCACAATCATTAAGCTAAAATGAACTAACTTGTAGCTCCATGTTCTTCACTGTTCTTTTCATTTCTTCATTCAAGTAGTAGTGGGAATTTATCTTATCTAAAATTTACCCTTCAAAGCTAATTGTACACTGGAAAATGTGCTGTTTTTTAGGGATGTAATAACTGCATGATTTTATAGCGATTCCAGAAAAAGTATTCTGCTAACAAAGTTCAGTGTCGAAGAACAAGGGAAGACATCAATGCAGTATTCTGCACACTTGTGGAAAGAAGACTGAAACATCACTTCAATTTTGTATTGCTTCTCCAATGTCAATACAGTTAAACAGTTATATAACACATTTATTCAGATACTGCAAAGCAAAAACAAAAGTTCCCAGGTCCTGACAATTTCAAGTTTTTCAAGCAAGATCAAATTCTGATTTTTCCAAAATTACCCAACCTTCCCTGATTCTTGACCGCTCTTTCACACATATTAAGTGTTTCAACATAAAAGAAATTAATTTGAAAAATATCATGCATTAAAATCAAGAAAAGTGTAAATGTAAAATAATTAATACTGAACAAATTTATAAATATCAGAATTATTTATTGAACTTTAACACTGTTAATTCTCTCAAGAGTAAAATACAAGAGGAAAGCATTTCCTCTATGGTGGAATGAATATTCTCCCAACCTTCATCACTAAACTTTAAAAAATTTATTATGACTTACATGTAGTGTATCTCCCTGTTCCTCCAAATCAATTGTAATTGGCTAATTTCAACAGAAGGTACGAATGTTTACATGTCATTCTGTGTAGAGAAAAACAGATTGAACATTCAAATGCTTTCACACTTCTCTGCACAAAGGAAATTAGGAAGATGTATATGAAAAACTAGTGAAATAAACAGAGTTAGTTTGTTGACATATCTCTGAATATTAAAATTAAAAATATTAATTTTTGAACAATTCAGTCTTAATAAGTGACATCAACTGTTTCTCCAACAAAGGATACAAAAATGACATGGCAACTAAAAGAGAAAACATGGTTTGAGACACTTTCAACATTCATTCGCTAAACTGTTCTAGTAAAAGCTCATCATTGATATGAGCATCAAAGGCTTGCCTGGACCTCTAGAAAATACTTGTCAATTTTGAAAAAAAATTTCAACCATATTCATTTTGGAATATACAAAAAATAAAACTCTTATTATCTCTTGCAGGAAGACAACAACTTCAAGAACTGACTTAACTCAACATATGACCTTGGAGATGTGAAAGAAAAATACACATATTTACCCAAATATAAGACGAGGCTTTTTCCTAAATATATCATTAAAAAAATATGGGTTTGTCTTACATTCACAGATGAAACCAGGTGAGTGGGAGTCTATGCTTTTACAATATCCTTCCATTTCAAGAAATTTGTATGCTGATGTAATAATAAGCTGCAGAGGCAATAAAAAAAACACGCAAATCTCTAATTATATTCATGGATGTGTCTTGGCATCTACTCCAGATTTGTCCAAATTCAGGCCAAAAGTTTTGAACTGGATGTAAAGTGAGAATAGAATTGCAGAGTGAAATGTGGAAATGATTGAAAGTTATTGCTGAGATGCGAATGCAAATGTGTTTTTCCAAAGAGATCAATATTTTATTCGTCCATCCAACAAGACAGATGAAATAATAAAAAAAACATCCCTGCTCTCTCCTGCACTACCCGTGGAACATAAGTCCAGACATTTATGAGTTCACAACTCAATCAGGGAATTGGTGGTGGAGTGGGGGTGAGGGTGAGACCCATCAATTATTATTTATTTTTTTCACAGGTTTCATTGTTGTTAGGAAGCTTAGTGCAATTTATCACAAGTGTTTCTTCCCATTTTTTAGTTATTACAGCATCTTTGAATGTAGGGAAAAAAACATTCCGGACTATTCACCTGAAAACAGAACACTCAGAATACATTTTGAAAACATTTGTCAAACTTTAAGTCTTGGTATAATACAGTTTAATATGTCACTATGTTAAAAAGATACATTGGCCTTTTGTGACATAAAAATGTAATAGGTTTTAGTCATTAAATGCAAATATTGTTGTGAGAGTCAATTTTTTTTTTTTTTAAACCAGAAATTGATTTTTTTTTTCAATTAATGCAAATGTGTATTTTCTTATATCAATTAATTAATTTATCTAAACCAATAAAATCAGAAGTTAAATGGTGGGCTTCGAAGCCTCCCTCCTTAGTAAAGGACAAGGAGGGAGGAGAAGGAGGAGGAGGGAGAAGGGGGAAATAGGAAAAATAATGATGTGTGTGAAGATAATGATGGCTGTGACAAAAATAATGAAAAGAAAATCTTTAGGGAACAAGCATAGCCATATGCATGGGGGGGGGGGGGGGGAATTCTCATGCCCCCCTGAAAATTTTGAAAGGAGGACTATAGCCTCACATAATAAAGCATTTTATTTCCATATATTTCCGGTCCATGATAAATCCCTGATATAAATGGCATATGGAATGTATGGAAACATCTAATTTAGGAATGACAAGCAGATGAACACATTAGTTTATTCTTATATTGTTACCATATCTATGTTTAAATAAGTATTATTGCCTTATAGAGTAGGGATAAAAAATTCGAAAAAATTGGACATTTTACTTGTTTGAGTTGTAAAAAGCAACACTTGTTGTGGTGTAGATGGCCTTTCGTGTTCTGCACTATCCATGCAAGTGGGAATAAGAAACTAGTGATAGCTCATGCAAAAAGTTTTAATCTTCAATTTTCTGGAGTAGACACAAGACAAGTTTCTAGAATAGACAAACTGTGATTTTATTTTGACTGACTAGTAAGAATTGGTTAAAAATGAGAAAAAAAAATTCTCAGGAGCACACATCAACATTAGAGGGTTGTCTTATATTCAAAGTCGCTTTATTTTCAAGTAAACATTATCCCAGTGTCCTCCAAAGTGTAAAATAGGGTTTGTACTCTTGAATTATGACCACTGTGGTAAAACCAATTCAATTCACATGTTTATCTTTCAATTTAAGATTATATATGGGCAAATGTAATTTACTTTTAAGTAAAACATGTTCTGTAAAGGAAAAGTTATAAATATTTTATCAGAAGAATGATTTTGGACATTTCATAATATACTTTCGGGATCAAATGCTTATTTTCAACAACTAACACTCAATTAAAAAAGTCCAAATATTATGAAAATCCTGGAAACCATCTTGAATTCCAGATCCACTCGCCAGTGTATAGTAATCTTTGGAAGATATAGTAAAAGAAATTCATAACATACGAGGTCTTGCTTTAGATCTTACAAACACAAGTTGCCATAAAGCTAGGCAGGATAATGCAGATAATTCAAACAATGAAGTAACCTATCAAACTTACCAAAGCAGCCCTGTGAGGAATAATCATATTTTACTTCGTTTTTCTATTGGGTTTTGTTTTCCTATTGAAAATGTAGTTAATTGAAAATATAAAATTCAACTCTGAAGTCGGTAAATGTCACTACACAAAGTAGTGTTTATATTGTTGCAATCTCTTGCCCCTACTCATCTTAAAATGCTGAGTCAATTGGTTAGGATAGCACTCCTCCTAGGATCAACAGAGCCTAATTGTCAAATCTTGAAGATATTTATGCTGGAGTTAAACAGAAATGAATTTGTCTCATATAGATAGACAAATCCATTTCTTATACTTTTTGAAAATACCTTTTAACTTTATAGTCTGAATATGGAATTATATGTAAAAAGTTAGAGTATCAGATTACTCTAATCCATCACATAATTGTGCTATAAAAAAACATATTTCAGCTGACAGTCTATTTTCAAATATAAAACATACTATATTTACTTTTGTCTGTCATTCGCTTTTTATTTTCACATTTGTTATTGGCCTTCACTTTTTTGACACACAGGTTTAAGTATATATAGTACTTCTGAGAACAATGTGACTAAATAACATGATGTTTCACAATTTTCAAGTTTTAAAAGTGTTAATGTGTTAATTATATACTTAAACCTGTCTATGAAAAAAGTGAAGGTCAATAATCAATGTGAAAATAAAACATAATATCAATACGTTTGTGCAAGCAAAAGCTTTAAATAGAGATTTCACTACATTTCCACAAATAATGAAAAACTCGCTTGACATTCCTAAATCATTCCTCATTAATCCTAATATAAAGTCTAGTGATACAAATTTTTATACAATCTAAGATAATGAAGTATTAAAATAATTAAAAATATTCTTAAAACATTTCCTGCATTGCAGAATCATTCAGGTACATTGTGATCACAAGCAGATTCTGCAGGTTTTGTTCATATTTCTTTTGTCTTCAGTCATAGGAATGATAGAGAAAAATTTGGCATCTAACTTCTAAACTTTATGTCTACAAGCAATTACATTTCAATATACTAGTGTGTACTTTACATTATGAACAGAACACAATGTCATCACATTCCTTCATGAATCCTAATTGCAGAGCATGGGCCATGACAAGCTATTTTGATTCTTAACCCTTCAACATGGGGCCCAGGTTGTTGTTGTTGTTGTTGTTGGGGGGGGGGGAGTATCATTCCAATGGTGTGCTAAAAGGGGGGGCTACATGCTTCAGCACATAGCAGGTTGTGGTAGCTTAGGGCACAACTACAACAACCACTTGTCTCCACCTGGCATACCACTGTACAGACATCCATGAATGGCTCCCCACAAATAGAGATGGAACAAACGTGCCATCTGAAGATGATATTCAGTGTTGAAAGGTTAAAAAACAAATAAAAATAAAAAATGACATACAATGTCATTTAGAATTTAGTAGCATATTATGAACAACCAAAATCAATTGAAAAAAAGAAATCGTGTGAGGCTTCCATTTTCAAATTTTGTTTACCCACCAAAATACACTACTTTTAAAATAATCACATTCAAACTATCTGGATGGTTTTATTGCGAAGGTTTGTCAATTTTAATAATCACTTGGAAATAAATAAGCAAGCACATTTTTCAAATATTCATTACTCTCACCCATGGAATAGTCTTAATCAATGCAATGCACCAGGAAAATCCATATCGAATTGAGTCAGGGCCTCCTACTAAAAATTGCATGAATGTCGGCAGCAACCAGTTCACTGAGAAACAAGTGAAGGGGACAACATTTCTAGCATGTTATGATTGTGGTGAGGATGCTATTTACAGTTTCTTTTGTTACAAGCTGCAGTTTGTGCTACCAACATAATTTCTGTTGCTAGTACTCTCACTAAGCAAGATGCTACTGCGGAGAGACTTTCCTGGTGTACGGTACAATTAATTGGTACCGTACTGGTACCGTATTGGTACTGTGGGGTAATGAGTGGGTTTATTTAGGAATTTTTAAAGCACTCACCGCCCTTGACAAATATTTGTACAAGGGTTTTTGTTTATTTTTTTGTTGCTTTTTTTCCAACAAAATGATAGCAATGGTTAAGTATTGGCAAATTTAAACTTTTTATTTGTCTTTCTTTTAAATGAACGATCAGTTCAAGAGTATAAAAAAACCTGTTAAAATGTGGACATAAAAGTTGCCATTAATATAGGGTTTCAAATGTTTTTATAAAAAATATAAAATCCAAATGCCACTTTTAAAAAACGTCCGCAGACCACAAGCTTTCTTTAAAACATATGTCATAGACAATAAGTTTTGAAATTAGATGCTCTAAAATACTCAAAAATGAAAAAATAGAAATACTACTACCCTTGAAAATTTGATGGGTAATTAGGTGTCTTGTGAAATTCCCTGGATGGTATACTGTCGGATGGCTGAGTATACACATCAAATATTCCACCACCTGTATGCTTTTGAGGCTGGCAACCAACGATCTTTCTCGGTTGTACAGCTTCGTTGTGGTTCTCCGGACCGATGTGCCATTTCTTTGCTAATGCCTGTAGTTGCACTTGAATTTCAGGAGAAACATTAACATATGATAAAGGAACTGGACGAATATTCCAATGAGAAGTACTCACAAGTGGTGTTACAGGTACAGGATTTGTTGGTGGTAAACTCTTGTTCCTCCATGTTGTCCTCCTGGCTTTCTCATGTCTTAGCGGAATCCTCTGTCCATTGGAATCATCTCGAGGCATATTCATTTCCTGCCAACCTACATCATGATTTGGACTTCCTTTGGAACTATTCCTTCCTCTTTCATTTCTAAAAGCATTTCGACTACCAGGTTCATCCAATGCTGGCCAGTTACCAGCATCATTGTTTGAGTTTCCTTTGGTATTACCTTTTCTCATATTATTGTGCTTTGAAGACTTAGGAGATTGAGCATATCTGTCCCTCTGATACTCTTTTGATTCTGAGGAGCCATCTCTCCTTTGCATTCGAGCAGGGCAATCTTTAACAACATGACCAATTCTCTTACAATTATGGCAACCTCTATCAGGAGGTGACCCTTTGACTTTGGATGCTTCAAAATATTTATCCTAAAAAAATTAAAAGGCATAAATGCAAATTGAATCATACCAAATATATACTATATCACAAATTAATTGAATACTAATTTGTAGGTAACTTACAGCTGCTTTTATCAAGGGTTTAATATCTGGCAAATTTTCTACATTGCTGAAGTAAGAACGGCCATTTCTGAATGCTTTCAAAATAAACTGATGCACTAAAAAATCAAGAAAGAAAATGTAAGTATTTAAAACAAAAAAACTATTCATAACACACAATATAATTATGATTAAAAGTGAGCAAAATTTATAATAATTTTTTAAATGTAATAGTAACTATTAGGGGTGAAGGGACTAGAAATGAAATGGTTTACATTTTCGCATTAATAAAAACAAAAAAATCTGAAACGCTCATCTGAAATATTGATAAAAATATATACCCATATTTTAGGCGAAATCAGAGAAAAATACCATGATCAAATGTGCCTTGTAAATTTCAAGCACTAAAAGATCATTACAATTGTTTCTCCATGCAAGATATAATATTGTACACAAGAACAACACTGTACTCATCAACTTTCATCTTAAAAAGGGAAGAAATCTAAAAAGAAGAGAGCATTTGTTAAGGGTCATTTAAGATTGAAATTGCATTTATATATCTGGTCTAATCTTAACTTAATAAATCTGAAAAACTTGAAGTAAACCAAGTTCGACTACCTCCTGCAAAATCTGCTTAGTGTTTTGCGCCCAAACGGAGAATGTGTAAAGAACTAAATAATCTAGAGTCATTATCGGGGAATGATATTACCTGAGACTTGTCAAATGATAAAAATAAATATTCATGTTGCAATTTATGTTTATCTCACAGTTGCAGTACTATCAGTAATAGTAAAGAACACATCTGATTGACAATTCGATTCTGAAAGCAATTAGTCCTGAAGTGTAGTAATAACCATACAATTTTTTGTTCTTTTTTTAATATGCAACATAAAGGATCTTAAATATTGAAGATGTTAAAGATTTCATTTTAACAATTAGGACTTCTCAAGCTTGATAGTATTGCTATTTAAAAATATTCATAATTTATTTAATTTTTATGGAAAAGAGAGCATTATTGATAAATGAAGGGTGGAAGGACAATGCATAACAACGGAAAACAGTCTTCTGAAATAGAGGAATGAATTTTAAAATTTAGATGGATGGAATGTATTTCATGGAACAAATGTCACTTGGTTCGCGGAGTTAATATCCTCTTAGAGTACCTTGTTTCACAAAAAATAATGTGAGGACCTTCTGAAAGATCTGTCATTTGTCAGGGCATTAAGCGTGTTTAAAAAATAACTAAAAAAATATGACATGTACATACAAGGGTCGCTACGAAAGTTTTGAGATACACAAAAACTAAGAGACTTAAAATAATTTTCATTACTATATTTTCTCAAAATACTTGCCACAACATTCTATACATTTTTGCATTCTCGTAAACCAATTTTCAAAACATTCTTTCCACTCATTTTCCTCGAGTGCTAAAAGTTCACTTTTGTAGGCTTCAACAGCTTCTTCAGGACTTGAGAACCTCCTTCCTCGCATGCGATTTTTGACTGTAGGGAACGGAAAATAATCACATGGAGCCAGGTGAGGACTGTAAGGTGGGTGAGTCATTAGTTCAACCTCTGTTGACTCCAGGAACTGAATTGTGAGGTTGGTCGTGTGCGCTGACGCATTGTCATGGTGCAGGATGATTCCCCGCAGTCCTGTCTTCGGTCGTCATTTTTTAAGCTTGGCGAAAACGTTAGGTAGACATATTGTTGTGTACCACAGAGTAGTAACAGTTTTTTGTTCTTCTAGTGGAACAGTTGCGACATGACCGCTTTAGGAAAAGAAAGTTGCAACCATTTTCTTTCCGATGCTTTGAGGCCGCTTAACTTTTGTTGGTGGATGTTCGTTGGGAAAAATCCATACAGTGGACTGGCACTTATTTTCAGGATCGAACTGATACACACATTTCGTCACCAGTAACTATGTCGGAAACACGTCTAGAGTTGCCTCTTTCAAATCTTTTCAACATTTCTTCACACCGTTCCACACGGATGTGCTTCTGTGATTCTGTCGAAGTGTGAGGCACCCATCGAGATGCAACTTTTCTGACTCGAAGATATTCGTGCAGGATTTTGGAAACTGCCGGCGATCCAATCTGTAGGGATCCTTCAATGTCCTGAAATGTCATACGATTGTTTTTGCACGCTAATTTTTCCACAGCAACGAAGTTTTCTTCAGTCACTGCAGTCGCCGGACACCGCTTCTCTCCTTGTCTTTCAACAAAGTTCTGCCTCTTGCAGGAAAGGCCCGCTGCAAACGACTAAGACTCTCAAATTCATTTAAACTGTAAAGTCATAAAGAGTCATTGAGAATTGTAAAGTCATAAAGAATCATTGCACAAAAATGCTCTCTTGTCGGCTCCATTCTGACAACTGAATGCCCCGTCAACAAAAATAATCAAGGTAGGTTTCTTAGGAACAGCGAAAAGCCGAGCAAGTTCCTACTTGCATTCAATACTCCGAAAGGATACTGCTATCGACCCACATTCTTGGAAAGGTAATAATGGAGCGCAACACAGTATATCTAAAAACTTTCATAACGATCTTTATATGGGGTTTGACAAGTAATTTTCATTGGTAATTATGACAGCGATGGAAATCAAATCATAATAAAGTTTCAATGAAATACATCTTTAAATAATTAAATTAAATAGATTGAACTTAAATTACAATATTCGATACTTAAAATTCAACTACAATACATACTTTTAGGGCTGAGACCTATACCAAGGTTATGGTTGACATCAAATGGGTCTTCTATTGCCATAGACTTTGAATTCCATAGCTTTTCAAATCTTGACATTGGTCGTTTTCTTCTAATACTGATGACATATTCTTTGAAATTATAAATTTCTGTGTAATAGCACAAAAACTCAATCCACAATTCTCCAACTGATTTCTCATTTTTTCCATACTCTGGCCAAAAGTATGGCTGAAACAATGAAAAACAAACAATCTGACAGTTGTCTATTACAGCACATATATAAACATAATTAAACCCGTTATGAGTCTCTGAGATAATATTTTCCAGAATATTTTTCAGGTAATTCCATACTTTGTAATAATTTATACTCCCCTCTTATACCACCCTATTAGTTTCAGTCCTCTCTACAAAGATTAGAGCTATACTTCGATTTATTTATAATGGCACTTGAAGTTAAATCAGTCAACCCAATTGGGAGCTTGAATATTACTATATTCGTTGGATGACACCATAAAAGTTGACTTATGTCAAGTGCCACTACAAATAAATTCGCTTATTCAGTGCCAGGTGAAACTTTTGTCAGGTTGTGAACATACCTGTGAAGAATATTCGTTTAGAGTTTTTTTGTTGGGCGAGGAATTGGCACAGGCAGTATTATATTGTAGTCTTGACCATAATTAGTAAAAATACTTTGATATTTGAAGGACTTTGACAACTAAGTTTTGTAATTATAATGTAATAGTAATTGTAATTGAAAACGAAATATTATGTTGCTAAAAATAAAACTCGTTGAATTGTTTTCCATTAACATTATATATACGGGAAATATTGAGTAGTATATTGTTTTACTGCGTATACAGCATATCAAAACTGCCTTCTGATCGTTTTTAATGACATAGATGTTATGATTCAGCTGAACACTCTCGGAGATTGTTTCCGTTTTTATTGGAGAATTTTGTTCTCTACTGAAAGGTGATCAGCGACTGAATTCAGAAGGGCTTCTTCCTTCTAAGAGTGATTCCCAAAATCATCCCACAAAAAAATGCTACAGGAACAACATTTTTCATGTCCTACTTGATTTTCGTAATACTTCATGGCAGACACACCTGGCAGCAGGATTTGTTTAGATATTAGTTAGCTAGTGCTGTGCTTACGCTGTGGAAGCAGCTTCAAGCAAGTGGCATTCACTTGACCAGATTTGATCGGCCTACCGCGATTTCTCTTAGTTGCACTTGTAGACGATATAATGATATTATGTAACCACTTGTCTTGGAGTAAATGCTTTTTATAATTTTAATAATACCGTTGTAAACTCCTATCAGTTTTCTTTCACTAGTGCACGGATGTAAATATTATTGTGCCTAGGTTAGGTTGGTAATTATGAAACATTAGTGGGCTTAATACTCGATTGTGATTTTGTTCTCACGTCTAAGATAGTGTAAATATTATTGTGACTTGTCAGCATGTAATGTGATCTTTGAAATATAGTTATTTGTATAACTAGAACAGAAAGTTAGTCTTTGGCAATCTACGAATGAAATGTTGACGGACTAAGCGATGCTAAGAGCTGAGTCTGGCATCTGAAAATAAGTATGCCAAAGATACTTCTGTTCAAGTTGTATACATTATTTTCAGGATGCCAGATCTGTCCGGAAAATCAATTTTCGAAAAAATCATTCGAACACTGTAGGCACCAGCATTGATCAGACATGCTACATGTAGGAACAAGATTTTTCCACTTTTTCGAAATCAAGACCCACAATACGGGATGTCTGTCAAAAATCGCCAATTTTGCCACAGCATTACAATATTTTTTATTTACTATGTAAGTGCGTGGTGTGATGACAAAGTAAAACAGAAAATATGCAAAAGGAAAACATAGTATTGCTACAACTGTACATACTTTCTCACATTATTTGTAAAAGCTACGCAATATTATACAATACTACATGAACCTGCAAAACTGTTTCCAAACATCTTTCCCTGCACAGGGATTCAAACTTTCGTTCTTAATTAATAGTTACGTCTTCTTAGTCCACATTCATTTCTTAGTAAAAGTTATGTTAACCCTACACTACCAGCCTCACAGCTAAACTCATCCTTCCCAATATTCAAGCCGTTTAAGAGAATTTAAATAAAAAAATAAATTGCTTTAACTTCAAGCAAATAGAGAAATACTTCTTTTTAAGTACATGACCTTACCTAAAGATTTAATTTCTAAGAACAGATTTCATTTAAGAAAAAACTATAATCAATATTGCACTTTTGTGATATTAATTTTTGGCAATTTTCGAAAATGGAGATAGTTTGCTGAAAATGGAACCAACAGTATCATTCTTTACTGTCAATTCCCACATAAGGACAGGAAGAAAAAATTTGGAGCCATTTCTGAGAAAATAATTGTTTCAAAATTCCCTACATTGTACAAGACCTTATTAAAATATTGTTTATTACGAACATATAAAAAAAAATCTGGATTCTGGAGAAAAAAATCTCTTCAATACATAGTAATGTAGCAAACTAGTAGTATAGCACTATAGCAGTATTAGTAGCAGTCGCAGCAGTACAGTAGTAGTGTAGTCGTAGCAGTAGCAGTAGGAGGAGCAGGAGGAGCAGGAGGAGCAGGAAGAGCAGGAGGAGCAGGAGGAGCAGGAGGAGCAGGAGCACTAGTAGTAGCTGTAGCACTAGTAGTAGCTGCAATGTTGTTGATGCAACGCGTCTCTTAAACTTTGTTGGGCGTTGAGCGCTTTCTTCTGGAGTAATCCTCTGTTACTGAGCATACTATACTCATACTCTGTTACTGAGAATAATTTCAAGTCAAGTCTCGTCACGTCGCAGTCAGTGCCTTTTATCCCTTCGGCCAGGGGCTCGACGACATTAGATCCCGGGGTTCCTGGCCGGTCACCCAACCAAGAACCCGCAAGTCTCGAATTTGGCTAGTGCCGCCCAGCTGTAGCACTGTAGCTGTAGCACTAGTAGTAGCTGTAGCACTAGTAGTAGCTGTAGCACTAGTAATAGCTGTAGCACTAGTAATAGCTGTAGCACTAGTAATAGCTGTAGGAGTAGCAGTAGCAGTAGCAGTAGCAGTAGCAGTAGCAGTAGCAGTAGCAGTTGCAGTAGCAGTTGCAGTAGCAGTTGCAGTAGCAGTTGCAGTAGCAGTTGCAGTAGCAGTTGCAGTAGCAGTTGCAGTAGCAGTTGCAGTAGCAGTTGCAGTAGCAGTTGCAGTAGCAGTTGCAGTAGCAGTAGTAGGAGGAGAAGGAGGAGGAGTTTTAATAGTAGGCGCAGTAACCGTAGTCGTCGTATAGTCATAGTCTACGTGGTTTCTGAGAAGCAAGGGCAGAGGGTCAGTTGGAGCGAAGGTCAGGAGGGCATTAACGTGCAGTGTTACATTACTAAGTTTATCAGAAAAATAGATTCCCGGAATATTACTGGGAAATTCGTATTTGATTTTTTTACAAGTTATTTTCGAATGTAATGAAATATGTTAAAAAATAGTGGTAAAAGGTAAAATTTGTACTTATACTCAAATATGTAAAATAAAAATGGTTTCAATTCATTCAGAATGTCTAGGAAACTCTAGAAAACAAATTCAAGGCAGGTACCTTGTTTCCATCAAAACATGTATTTACATGAAAATCCGTTCCCTATTAAACCTATGTGAGACACATGTGCTCTCGCCTCTCTGTAATCGCGCGTTGGAACTTCGGAAGGGCAGTTGCGTCATGCGGTTCGGCATTATTCGCGAAGCAATTGGAGATCCTCGGAACCCCGTAGCTGCTTGGAGCAGAGTTCGCATGGTCTCTTACGGGCGAGCGAAGCCCCGCCCAATAACTGTGATTGATAGCAATGCTAAATGCATAGCAGCTTTAAATTGCAGCATGGAAGCCTCGCAGAGCGCAGCAACGGAAGCCTGGCAAAGCGCTGCGCGCCCCGTTGGATTCGCGAATTAATCGCTCGGAGAGTAAACTTAGAGTATGTGTCATCCAAAATAATAGAAGCTGTCTTTCTAAGGCAAAACCTCTACAAAAAATATTTCGCGGTAGTAGAATACGTGGAGGTTCTGCAGCTCTCATTATAGAGCCACCCCTGACCACGCCATACAGTTTCGGCGTCTCTAAGTAGCCGCTATACTGTACCAAAGACGTACACTTTGTCACTAGGTCAAGTATAATAGGTACACACCCGAGAAAAATATTTTTTCATTGATTTTAATGTCTACACGACAAATCTGTAAGTGCCATACCGAATGGATGTGCCACTCTTATGTTTTTTAGTCTTGTTTAATGTCTGAAATACCGATCAAGTGCTGTACCGATGTCATTTATCTAAGGCAAGGAATAAACCTGAATATTTGTAAAATATTTTTAAAGTATAGAAAACATAATTAAGCTGAAATTGTACAGACTTTTGTACAGGTATTAATATTTGGAAAAGAAAGTTACTACGAAAATTCTATGACAATCAATATTTTAACACGCAGGTATCCTTTTTCTTTTCTTTTAGATCAATGTACGTTTTAAAAAATGTATATGGTACTGTATTCGACTTTGCATATAATATGTATACATCATCAAGTGTGAACATGAAACTAACATTCTTGCCTGTAAATGAAAACAAATTTTGATGATTTCCCACGGCTACACATCAAACAATTGGGGTTTTAGGACCTGTAAAAATGTAAATAATATGTATATTGATATATTTAATCCCAATTTTACTACCTTCATTAAGATTTTGGGAATGGCTATTTTTGATTTCAAATAAATTGATACTTAGCTGTTTCAAGAATTTCTCTATGAATTGTCTCCTGATCCATGTAATTACATCTACTATTATTTTCATTTTTATACCGTATTAATATTGTAAATTTGTGCGCCACCTTTATACATATATATTTTTATAACATTTTGTATTTGGACCAAAAAGAGTCCGTATAGTGAATAAATAAATAAATATTGTTTTGAATGAAAGTATTAAAAATAAAACTTACAGTAATCAGAGATGAAATTATGGAATAAAACAAGTGCAAAGCAGAATCCCAAGGGACCGGAATTTTTTCCGTATTAGACAAGATTCCAATTTATGCAATGTAATACTGTAGAATTTATGATTTGTAGGATAGTGATTTACGTTCACATTAGATTTCTGCATTATACATGCTCCGCATTGAGCAAGTTTTACTCTATAAGTAAAATATATGTAGGAAGTAAAAAAAAAAGTTGTGCGTGCGTGCGTGCGTGCGTGCGCGCGTGCGTGCGCGTACGCGTGCGTGCGCGTACGCGTGCGTGCGCGTGCGTGCGCGTGCGTGCGCGCGTGCGCGTGTATGTATAAGTAGATGGGAAAGAACTTACCAAATTATGTTATTAAAAAAATAAATAAAATTAAAAATATACATTTAAAATAAGATAAATAACAAAGGAAAACGGAACATATCACAAAGTATAAATATGTTTTAGGGCATGCTTATTTCAGACAGAACATTGTCATAAATGTTTGTGAATAAATTCGATTTCAATATGGCATTAATGGTATTGTGTGTTTTGTACATAAAATCTCCAGGATTAATTTTGAATATTTTCTGGGTTAATTGGCAATAAATTGGCATCAAAATGGCAGGGCTGTCAATTGAAATAATGAACATATAAAAGCGATATCGAAAAATTGAGTTTAATTTTGTGCCAGTCTGCTTAATATTATTAACATGTTCTTTAATTCTTTGAGTGAAAACACAATTTGTCTGTTCCCCAAACAGAGAAATCATGACATTTAAGGCAAAAAAAGTACATTTTCTTTGTCTGTTAAAAACATTTTTGACAGCCCTCACATTTTGGATAAACAACCCAGAAAATATTCAAGATTAATCACAGAGACATAACACATAAAACTATCTAAAAGTACTATACAAAAAAACTGTAAAGAATTTCTTTAGTAAATTATATTGATCTTAATACGTCATAAAACGTTGCAAATCAATCATTGACTTCAATTTTTTATTGTTATTAGGATTATACAATTATTTTTCAGTGCTTACCAAGGATTTTATGAAAAATTTGAAAAAAAAACAAAAAACGTTTTTCAGTATTTATCAAAATGGATAACAAGGGTCCTAAAAATGTACCACCATATTTGTACCTATGATATGTAAGTACACGGTCTAATGACAAATTGGACATCTTTGCATTAGTTCCTCATATCACTGGCCAACTTCTCAAAAAGGTTTGGCTTTGAGCTTATCATAAGTGTTTTTTCTTGCTGGCTCCCAGCCAATCATGCCCAAATCAGCATTTTAAGATTAAAACCTTCAATATGAGTAAACTCACCAATCTGCTGACATCTTCAAAAAAGTAGGTGTCACAGTTTTCAAGAATATACTCTTCAGTGGAACATGGCCTGCAAATCTAAAAAAATAAATAAAAATTATAATGTGTAAATTCAGACACATATGTAAAACTGTAACAGTCACTATATGGAGTTCTTTAATTGGATTATAAATCGCCTGCTTGGAACCAGGTTGTTCTAACTTAACTTTTTTATAAAATCTGTTTTACGTTTTCATTGTTGTTCCAAGTCCTTTCCTGTTTCAGTTTTATAATGAAAATAGATGATTTACAATTATAAGGTGATAAAAATTACTGGTACATTTTGTTCTTACTCCATTTCATAGCTTATGGTGCGAGCTAGCTTATGGTCGTTCAGGATCAGCGCAACTCTCTTTACAATGACCTCACTTAAGAGGAGCTTCATGAAATCCTCAGCGAAGAAAACCTCGAATGTAATGATAAAGTAGCGGAAGCGGAACTCCGTCAACTTCAATGTCAAAACTGTAAATAGCGTTCTAAAACTTCAGCAAGCTCTGGTGGAAAGGTGACCCGAACATGGAAATAGCTTCGAAATTTAAGAGAGAAATTGAAGCAGCAACTCTTCCATATTTGGATATTAGAACGAGGAGAGTGATGAAACAAAAAAAATTACTAAATTTTGTATCCAATCACTTTCAACTTCGAAAACTTTCAAATATTGTAATATTGTTTCTCTTTGGGATGTTAATTGTGAATTCTGTTTGTAATAGCGCCTACTCAGTTCTACTGATTTCTGATTTTTTTACTTTTTTAAACAGTTTTTCGATATCAAGGAACCTAATCCTCCTTTCTTAATTAAAAAAGACTCAACATTCGCGATGCTTCTTTGGGAACCTAACTCTCACGAATGTTGAGGGATTACTATAATTATTATTTGCCGTCACGCACAGGAAGTTACTGGGAGGAAAAAGGAGTTGCCATGACGTTTGCCCTACCCTTCGTAGATGTATCTAAATCTCAAGATATAAAGTCCCGATATAAATATTTTTCAGGTGTGGACAAAATATTTTGGGAGTCAGTGCTAAAAAATTAGATTCCTATGCATAATTTCTTTACAAGGCAGATCTTAAGGAGTTATAACATTACATTGTTAAAATCTGTATCATCGTTCTACCTCCAAACATTTTCCCTTAATTTTCTCATATATAGAAATAAATAACATTATCGTTTAATGAAGTAAGCATTTTGAAAAGCCTATTTCTTTCATTGAAAACCTTTATCTTAACAGCAATGGTATGTATTAAGATTTGTTTAGTCCTTAAAATTCACAGCGCCCTCTGAAAAACAATTCCAAAAATGGAGTTGGAACAACATGGTTCTTAACAAGCGAAATCAAGGCATCCTCCTGATGATAAATTATAGTTTTTCTTCACAAAAATCCTTTTATAGAAACAAATATTTGCGCTTTAAAACGCCGGCTATCTCCATTACTGTGTTTGGTAGCTCTATGTATACTTATTGCAATTAATCTCAGGGCCATTCCATTTATGTTGGCCAAGGAAAATAGAAGGAAAAGAAAAAATTTAAACGACAACTTGGCCAGGAAATTATTATATAGGAGAGAATTAATGGATTTTACTACTACCAATATGCCATTCAAACAAACTGCATAGCAACAATGGTGTCATGCTATGTGTTTATTTATAATAACTTTTGCCAAATATCTTGTGATCATGACACTGCACATTTAAACAAACAGAATACAAACAAATAATACTCTTCCTTAAAAACTACTATTTACAATAAAAACACATTCAGAAGATAATAACGTACATTCATACTTCATACTCTATTAATAACTCTTATGGATACAAATTAATGGCCATTATCATTTATTTTACTTTCTTGGTCAATCAAAAAGTAATGCCTCCTATTTTTTTCTACTTAAATAAAATTAGGTAAGAGAAAAATTTGGATTTGGCACTATTCCTCAAACCACCTTCTACAATCCTCCACAGTAGAGACTTTCTGCGTCAACACGGGACAGCATAGCAGTCGTCTGAAAAAATGGCAGACATCGATGTTCATAAGATGTTGTGTGATTGAATTCTTGACTGCAGAAGGTGAAGTGAGACATGATTGTGTCATATTATCTCCCTCACTTCTGCAGTCACCCAGCGGTCACCGCGACCATTGACTTGGTGAATGTTGTATGAAGTGACTGTAATCACCAACCTGCCACTCCGCTTTTCGTCAGCTAGCTGGGTTTGCCCTTCAGCTTCGTTTCAGCGACAAACACATTGTCTAACAGTGCTGACATCCACTGTTGCCATACATATTTTCAGTTTTTCCTCAATGCGAATGGGCATTTCACTTTCTGCATTCAAGAATTCAATAACACAACGCAGTCTCTAACGAACATCAATGTTGGCCATTTTGCAAATGACTGCTGTGCTGCCATATGTTTTGTTTTTTGTTTTATTTTGCGTCCAAAACAGTTAAAAACTGTGAGTGACGTGTTATGGCGAGAAGTGAATTCTGTGCACGTTTTCATAATTCCCAACCCTAAGCCATAAATAAACTACTTGAATTTTGAATACACAAAGTAATGACCGTTTTTTTGTAAGGATTGTTAACAAAATATTTTCAAGGGTAAATCAACAATAAATTTGGGCTCTTAGCTATTATGTTCTTCGTGACAGAATAATACTTCCTGACGCGACAACGTAGAGAACGATAATTTGAATAACTATATTTCCCACTGAATTCTAGAAGACGTGCACAGATCATGAAATTACATTTACGTCCAGAAGCAAAACAAGGAACCATCTCAGAATTTGCTCAAAGGATCAGGGAAACTGGACGAAAAACCTGATCGAGATAAGTGTGATAGGCCCAGAAGCTCCAATACAATACTTGTTACAGGTTGTTGAGAATCATACAGTCCAAATGGTAAATAATACATTAAATATCACTGTTAAAATTAATGTTACTTTCCTTTTGATGATTAGTATAGTCTCTAATTGTATAGAAACAGCTATGCAGCAGAAACGATTTTACTTGGAATTTGAACTTTTCTACCAAATTTAATCATTTAATATCATCTGGAAAAGTGTTGTCAAATAATGTACATGTATTGTATGTGCTTTTTTTTAAATAAACTGTTGATACTGTCACCTGATGAATAAGATTACTACGTCAAGTATTACAGTTATATATTTCAGTGTTTTCTGAAAATATATTTCCGCCCTTAAGCAAGTCATTTTTGACAAAAAAACACTGAATGATAAAATTCCTAGATTAATAAAAAGATAATGTTAATATGTTGTAAAGGTTGTCTTTTATATAGGATTTATAGACAAAAAAAGCTTCAATTTATTATAGACAACGTATCACATTTTGTTTTATTAATGGACTTCAATGCGACATTTCGAAATCATCCCTTGATTTCTTCTTCAGGCTAATACAACCTACAGACAAAATGCAATATGCTACAATCATTGCTTAAATTTATAATTACATTTATAAAATAACCTCATAACAATAATATAAAACATTATATTTTTAAAGGGGTGTCAAAGTCATCAAGTGATACCCAAGTTTGTTGAACATAAATTCAGTGCGTGTGTGTTTGGTAGCAACAGTATTCAGCGTAAATTTGATAGATTACGCAAGAAGACATGTAATCAAATTTTGAAATTTGTTATTAATGATAAATATTGTGTTAAATGTAGATTGAATAGAGATCTGTTAAGCTTGGAGGCATTTATGGCAGACAATGTTGAATATGATACTTTATGTAGTTTTTATGACTCACAATGGATTAGGTTACGAAACATTTTTTGTAAGGCGTTGAGCAAAAAAGAGAAAAAATTAGAGGTGCGTGTAGCTAGTAGGGATCATAACAATATTGACACTAGTTACCAAGGGGAAATGTTAGATAAATGGAAAGATAAAAAGGTTTGGAACCTTACAGAGATTAATATTCCAGATGGTGTTAGGAGAAATTTAATGTTGGGTCAGAAGTTTGCATATCCTGTGTCACAAAATGATAAGTTGAAAGTCACTTTGGCTTCGATTAGTAGTTTTGAAAGTGAAATATGGAAAGTACCTGAGGAGAATAGAGATGAAACAAGGAACAATTTTAGTAATGCGGTAAATTGGTTTGTGAATAATCATGTTGATCATAAACTAGGTACGAATAAAATATTAAAAGATTACTTTGACACTAAGAGGTTTATGAAACTGAATCCTGACCTGTCAGTTGTGGGTTGTGATAAAGGAGGTGGTGTAGCTCTTGTCAATACTATTCAACACAAATCTAAAGTCGAAAATGTTTTTAAAACTGACAGTAATTATACAATATTAAAGAAAGACAATTCTAATAGGATCATGATAGAGGTTAGAAAAATCTTACTTAGATGGAAAAAGTCAGGTTATATATCTAGCAAAATATACCAACAGTTACATCCTTCCAGTGCTTGTGTTCCTAGAGCTTATGGGTTAGTTAAAGTTCACAAGAAAGATAATCCTATTAGGCCAGTTGTGTCTTCAGTAAATGCTGCCACATATGAGCTCAGTAAATTCATTAATAGTATACTTAAGAAGCTTGTTACCAATGACTATCAGTATGGTGTAAAGAATAGTGCCAGTGTTAAGCAAAAACTTATGCGTATAAATTTAGAGGAAAATAATAGGGTTATGACATTAGATGATATCGTAGGCTTCCGCGGCCAGAGTCATGATCTGGGCTGTCCGGGTGACGCCTTCGACGCGGCGTCACCCGGACAGCCCAGATTATGACATTAGATGTTGAATCGATGTATCCTTGAATCCCCCACGAATTGATTTTTGATGTATTGGATAAAAAGTTAAGTGGGATTGACTCATATGAAGGTCTTCCATGTGATGAACTTATACTGGCCATTAGATTCATATTAAAAAACAATATATTTTTACATAACAATGTCGTATATAAGCAATTAGATGGGTTACCTATAGGAGGTGTGTTAAGTAGCATTTTAGCTGAATTAGTTATGCGAGAGTTAGAGACAGATGTTTTACAAGGATATGAAGTTAAATTATATTTAAGATATGTAGATGATACCCTATTGATTGTTAAAAATATATGGTTCAGATGATTCTACACAGTTTTAACTCCTATGATCCTAGGATAAAATTTACATTGGAAGAAGAAAACTATGGTGTTATAAATTTTTTGGATTTGAAAATTATGAGGATAGGTAATAAGATTTCTACTGATTGGTATCATAAAGAAGTGTATGCAGGTGTTTTGTTGAATTATAGGTCTTTACATCCAAAAAAGGTCAAGATAGGTGTAGTTTTAGGGTTAGTGGATAAAATAGTAAAGTTGTCTGATAAGTGTTATTACGAAAAGAACTTGGAGTTGATATTTAATTTGTTGTTATGTAATAATTATCCTATAAAATTCATTTCTAAATATGTGAATCAAAGGTTGAATAGATATGTATATATGAATAGTCTAGACAATAAGAACAAAACTTCTGAGATAAGTTACAAAGAATGTGTAAATATGGTTCTACCGTATGTACCATGTATTAAGAATAGGATAATTAACATCTTTAAGAATAAGTACAATGTTAACATTATAGACAGGGTAGTGAATCAAAAACATGTTATAACTAAGTTAAAAGATCATGTTAATAAGCTTGACCAACAGAATGTTGTTTATAAGATTCCTTGCCAATCGTGTAACAAATGCTATGTAGGACAAACCTGCAGAAAATTAAAAACACGACTTAGTGAACACAAAAACAATATAAAAAAATGTAGTCATAATTATAATTCGGTTTCCAATCATGTCATTAGTACTCAACATCGGTTTAATACGGTTTGATACATCAGATGAATACTGAGGTTATATGTATAGAACAGAATAAGAAGAAAAAATTGATTTTAGAAACTTTACATATAAAAAATAATAAAACTGTAAATTCCATGATAGAGTCAAATAAGTTTACAAGATGTTATGATAGTATTGTACAATCACTGAGTGAAACATAGAGTGCATGTTCTTTGGAAGTAGACTGTATTATACGAGGTTAATGGTTTCCAAGTTATTAGTTTTCCACCACCCTGCTGGTGTGATGGGGAAAACTAGTTTTCAATGTATGTTTATTTGGATGTTATATTATGTTGACAAAGGCATATTTTAGCCCAAAGATGTGTTTTACTTATATTTATTTTTCAATTATTGACATGTAATTACCAAGGTTTGGTAAGTTTCAATTTTATTATAATGATGAATTATGTAGTTTGTTTTTTTTTACTGTAAAGTTTAGTAATTTTTATATTATTGTTATGAGGTTATTTTATAAATGTAATTATAAATTTAAGCAATGATTGTAGCATATTGCATTTTGTCTGTATGTTGTATTAGACTGAAGAAGAAATCAAGGGATGATTTCGAAACGTCGCATTGAAGTCCATTAATAAAACAAAATGTGATACGTTGTCTATAATAAATTGAAGCTGTTTTTGTCTATTAATAAAAAGAGGCTTACAAGAATCACGTGGGTGGGATTTGCTTATTATTCGTACAATTCTTTTTTGTAATCTAAAAGTCTGGGAGCTATAATATGTATTTCCCCACAATATTATACCATATCTAAGGCGGGAATGAACATACGCGAAATATACACAACAAACAACACAAAGGCTGACTAAATTTGAAAGAATTCTGAACGTGTAGTTACTACTGTGGTGGACTGTAGAAGGGTTGAGTAATAGTGCCAAATTGAAACAGTTCATTTAACTAATTTTATATAAGTAGAAAAAAAGAGATATTACTTTCTGACTGACCTACGTAGCAATCTAGGGCCTTCTACATTTTTAAGTGTTTTTAAAGTTGGTAACTTTCCTTTCGTCGAAATACTGCATTCTTGGACGACGAAAGTCCTCGACCAATGGTACCAATTACCGCGCTTTCTCCAGCTGCTTGACGTTTCCAGCGACGACTCGTCCACATTCGTGGTAGGTAGCTCGTGGCTTAGAGCGAAGTCACGTTCCTTTCACAAAGGAGGTCAGGGCTTCGATCTTCGACAATCTCATGTGAAATTTGTTCTGACATAACGAGTTTGCCTGCTTCACAGGAGCTAGTCCAACCCCTGTAAAGCGTCCTAAACCCTACCCCTATCCTAAGTTCTTCCCAATTTTGGCCGCTGGGTAGTGACGCAGGAGCGCGTGGTGGAAGAGGCACGTACGCGGAGATGCTACCTGGCGGTCCTCTTCACGACTCCTGACATGGCTTACGGACTACTGACTTCTAATACTATAATATAAAAAAGTATAGTTTAACGGAAGATTACTCCATAAAGGCGTTCTACGCCAAGTTCTTGGCTTAGAGGAACGTTGTCACACAAATCAAGAGACAGAATGTTTAAAAAAAATTTCTAAATTTTTCTAAAATTTCTCGAAATGCAACACTTAAAATTTACTTCCAAATTCGTATCATACTTTTAGTTCCTATGGCGATAAATGTTCAACATTCTAATCAACCCTTTTAAAGTGTCATTTAAAATTCTAAATTAAAAATAATTAAGTAATAAAAAACATTGAATCTCATTACGACACGTCCTCACTCTGTTTGTTTTTCTTGATTGATCGATTGATTGATTGATTGATCCTACATACCCAAATTAAATTACTATGTCCTTAGGACATAGTAATTCCCACACTAAAGATCATGGGAATGTAAATAACTATCTATTTATTATTTCCTGTGCCCCGTCTCGTTTCATGTACGTCTTTACTATATGTTCCTGTTCTATGGCAATGCCACTTATATCGTAGATCTATTGGTTTTATTTGTTACGCTTTTTTTTTTTTTTTTTTCTTTTTTCTTTCAAATCTCAATGTATTTTTCCTATATTCAAATTTAATGATATTTAAGATTGAATTTGGACATGCACAAATGCCCAAACGAGACCACGAATCTTGAATGAAACCTTTTTAATTTTACTTTTATGCATGAGAAAAATAGACGTTCTCTAACCTTATGTAACACAATAGATGCACATTATGAATTATTTCACAAATGAAAAAACATTGATGTACTAATCGTCATTTTAATGAATTAAAGCTGCACTAAAGAAAATACTGAAGTACAATGTACCTTTATCAAAGAGACCTTGAATATATACAGGTGTCCAGACTTATCCGCGCCAAAGAGCAATGACTGCACCTTTTGAAGTCGAACAAGAACAAATAAAATGCTTGGGCAAAAGCTTAATCATAACGCACAAAACGCTATTGTCTTCCACGAAATCGTGCACATGTTTATTATCCAGCACTGTAGCATAGCTGAGCACAAGAAGAGAACTTTTGCATTCGGCGGTGTGTTTCACGCTAATTGCTGCGTGCTTTGACGCGCCGGTACGCGGCATCCGCTCTTGCTGAGGTCACTTTAGTATTTGTCAATACACGCAGCGGACTCCATTTTCGCGACCTTGCAGTAGGCTGAGGTTTATCGGTACAGAGAAGAGTGCGGGGGCCGTGACGGTGGTACAGACAACAACAAAACAAAATACAAACATTTCCTCGCCGCGAAGCTGGCGACAATTGGGCACAATTGTCGAACATCAATTGCGACAATTTCTGAACACTTGAAAGCAGGCATGTCCAAGGTTGCAGGCAAGGTGACAATCTTACTAGAGCTCGCAGGCACTGCATCCAGAGAAATTAAATTTAAAAGTAATAGAGCGTGAGAGCGTGCGATTTAAAAGTAAGGGTTGTACAAATTCCTTCGGATTGGCGGTATGTCATTGGATACTTGGACCATGACAGTCTTTGAGAGAAGATTTTGTCACAAAGTTAGCTATAGTAATTCACACTTTCTCTTTGAGGCAAAGAAATGATCCATTAAAATTAAATAATACATCAGTCCAATTTCAAATTCTCAATTGAAAATTAAATTTCTCTTTTAATTCTCAATAAAAAAAAAACTGAATCAAAAGAATCTTGACTTTATAATCTTATTACTTAAGAGTGACATGAAAGCATCAACTTTTTACGTTCAATTCAGAACGTTTAACAGACAAATTTTCTTGACTGTTAAAAGCGCTGTCTGTCCGTAAGCGAGAATTGTTAATTTACAGAGACTCATTAATTTATTTCACATTATTGCAAAATACAATAATTAACTAAATGATTTAATAAGGCAACCCAAAATGAAAGCAAGGAAAGAATTTGCCTTTCAAACATATTTCTCTCACTTAGCCAAGATGTTTATATAAGGGACAATTTAGTAACAAAATAAACATCAAATAGTAATAAGTAGTGGAGAGTATAAACATAATTCTTGGTTATTTGATAGAAAAAAAATGGCAAACATATTTTCGAATGAAACCACTATTCACTGCCTCAAGTAACTTCAGCTTGCACATGTACACCCCTTTCTGAATTTTAAGGGGAAATGAGTTCAGAGTCAGGGAAATTTGCCCGTGCCCACTGGAGCGCCTGGCTCCCCAGGTGGGCAAGTAGCTCATGCAGGCGTGATTTGCCGTGCCTGCTTTAAGTGAGAAACCCAAGAGGACCTCCCTGCTCGGCCTGGCACAGCCTGGCAAGGCAAGGCAAGGCGCCGCTCGACTTGGCCTGCCAGTCACCCGTTCTGAAGGGCCCGGCACGGATAGGAACAGCACAGGGCGCCACTTGTTCCAGTAGCAATGAAGAGTTTAATACTTTCGATGGAGGAATTGGTGATATTAGCTGTGGAGGAAGAAGAGCAAGAGCAAGGAGGACAATGTATTCAGAAAGAGGACAGCAGAAACACAAATTCTGTATTATACAATATTACTCCAAAATCGTCAGGATCTTTTCCAAAACCAATATAAAATCCATTTGATTTTGCTCAACTTCAGGCCCCACGGTTTTAAAGGATTTTTTTTTATATTTAAGGGGTATTTTATAAAAAGCTCATACCCAACTACTAATTATATCACATTTAACGTAAGACATCTTGTACATATCAATTATTGTAAGCCTAAGTACTCGTATTATAAATTTCCTTGGTTGAATATTGGAAGAAACAATGCGTATCAACTCTCTTTTTATCTCTCCCTTGATATACATTGTGAATCATTAAGTATTTGTAATGCTGATAGAATTTATCACTTTAAATTTAAAGTGCCGGGCTGGCCGGTCACATTGGGTGGCGTCTAACTGAATAACATGCGAAACATTTGGGCCGGGACTGGGCTGTGCCACACAGGGCTGCTCCGTGCCGTGTCGGCCGCTCCAAATGGATTCCCTCCTTTTAAGTTTCCAAGCGCAGGAAGTGATAATGGGCGGAGGATGTCCGCCTCTTGCTGAATTTATTAACGTGAGCTCGCCAAGGAAGCTTTTAACAGGAGTAATTGCAAAAATTGTATAACTCTTAATCTAGTGCGTTGAACAATCCGTAGTTTCAATTTGGTGCAGTTAAGTCTGGACACCAGTATGTATGGTTTTCTTAGACATCTAATGATGAAATTGAAATTAGATCTATTACCAGATCTAGACCAGATTAGAATATAGATAATAAATTGACTACTTAATAATTATTTTCACTCTAGAAAATGCAAATTACCTCTTGAAGCACAGGTAATACAGGTGGATTACACTGCTGAAGAAAATGTATCATCATCAAAATATAGGCATATGATGATAAGCTGCCTTTAGATGCATCACATATATTGCAAATTTTTGCAAAACGTTTGAGGACATAACCCAGAATCTAGAATTAAAAAAATATAATGTTAAAAAGTTTCCAACCATCAGAAACTGACACAATCTATACTGATACAATTTATACTATCAAATAATCATTTTATATTGCAGTGTAACCGAAACAACCAAGTATAATTCACACACCACATGACTTATGAGGAAAAACTTCTTTATTGCACAATTAAACTTAAATTTTGACTGTACAGATGATGTGAGTTATAATTAGCTATCAATAGCCCTGATTAAGGCTAAGTAAATCAGATCAAACCTTTGCATTTGTATATCTAAAAATTATTTTATTGATATAAACTAGAGAACACTACATCAATTATCATTTCGAGGTCAAGCAGTTAAACTTCCTTAGTCCCTTTATCACACACATTTGCAATCCTTTGTTCATTAATTTGTTTGAGTGTTACAACCAGCAAGAAAGCATCATTAGCAAATAAGAGACATATTTGTTAAAATAAACAGTGAAGTTCCATGAGCACATGCATTTGAGCAGTTTTGTATAGAAACGTCACAAGAATAATTGATATTCAACATCATTCAATGATCTAAAGATATCATTCATTCACAATATTTTTAAAATTTGAATGCATGTAATTCAAGATGACGTGATCTATGTGACATGATTAAAGTTTTATTGCTATGGTTATGTACAACATCATGCTATACTGGCAACTAGGAACTAGGGCCTACTGTATTAAGAACAACTACAATACATCAGACCATAATGTATGTGCTGATATTTCACTAAATGGCTACCATCATAAGGCAGTCTATAAAGCATGCTGGATACACATTATAATGTTTACATGAGGTTTGGCTTAGGCAAACATTACAATTAGTGGTAAGCTCCAATTTGTGCATGTTGTACATACAGTAATGACAGCATATAAGCAATTCTGACAGTTCAATGTACTGTTGCCTCACATTACTACACACACAGCACCACCTTCATCACAGATAATTAAATATTAAAATCTTAATGCTTACTGACAGGCCATGACACGTTTTAATATCATGTTCATAACTTTCGCTAAAGTCGAACCTTATTGTTTCCATGTCTTCGTGCTGAGTCTGATAAGCAGCAACAGTGAATCCTATGAGAAAGTAAGCAAATCTTCGCAAGCTGATTGTTCCAGATTACATGACGTACCACAGCATGAGATGAGAGAACTGTCAGTCGCTTATACATTGCCGGCACTCAAGGTTCAAATTTCCTGTGAGTGATCGTTATGTAAGTGTGTTTATCTTAATATTTTTGTTGAATTTGTGAGATAAATCAAACTAATGGTGCTACCAAAGCACATACTTTCTCGCATTGTTTCTAAATGCTCCGCAATATTATACTATTATACATAATTATACATTATAATATACATAATTATACATAATTATACATTATACTATTATACATAAACCAGCAAACGTTTTCAACCAGCAAAATTTTCAAAAAATGCCCGATTCATGTAAAATAACCATCAACAATCAAAATCAAAATATCCACTAGAAACTCCTAAAGCCTCCAGTACACTCAGATCAATTAGGGAATATCAATTTTGGAAAAAATCAGTTGAACAGTTTAGACGCCACAGTTGCCCACAGACGGACTGATAGATGTTACTTTGATAGTTGATTGTGATTCCGAGCGGGTCAATTGCAAATGTCAAGTCCTGTAAGTGTAGTACATGCTTTTGCTCGGAAGGAAGCGGTGATCTTCCCCCGGATAGCTAAATCCGGCGCCGATCTTTCTTCAACTAGCAGGGTTTTGCAGGGTTAGTCGGGACAAGCTCTAAGTTCCCGACCGTTTTCCTGTCATGTCTGGTAGTGTGATGTGTATGTGCGCGTTCGTGTGTGTATATATATGCACACACATACATATACATATATATATATATATATATATATATATATATATATATATATATATTTTATTTCAATTTCATGTCGATAGATTGATTTTATTTAAATCGGTTCATACAGATCACAAAAAGACAACAATTGATTTGACATGACATACATTTTACAAATCGAAAGAGTTTAGGAAATTTTCAAAAGA
This sequence comes from Teleogryllus occipitalis, assembly GCA_011170035.1. Taxonomy (NCBI): domain Eukaryota; kingdom Metazoa; phylum Arthropoda; class Insecta; order Orthoptera; family Gryllidae; genus Teleogryllus; species Teleogryllus occipitalis. Next base: position 389,152 of record BLKR01000599.1, on the reverse strand, counting down.
TGCAAATTTGAAAAGGACGGACAGAACCGTCCAGTTTCCTTATATGTATTGACTGTATTTGTGAGTAGAAATGCTTCAAATGATTTTCAATAAAGTTTCTTGAACACTCAATAATTTTCAGCAACAACATATGCATCAAATAAAAAACCCTGCCTGGGATTCGATCTCGGTTCCTATTGACCCAAAGCGCTCAATCCATACAAGCCTTAACCAGCTCGGCCATCCGAGCCAGTTATAGGCGGTATACTTCTATATTAGTCAAGAGATAATTGTATCAGTTCTAGTATTAGGGAGATGAGTAATTGAGAAAATGTAAGAAAAGGATTTTTGGGCCACAAAAGAAGGCAGCCGTGAAAAAGAGTAAAGCCTACCCGAAAAGCTAGTACAGATTAAAGAGATTAGAAAACTGACGTGGGAGAAAGTCTGTGCCATTCTGTAGCACCACTGGTTTATTTACCTTACGTTGTTACATACGAGGAGAAATATTAATGAAAGTATATTGTACGGATTTTCAGAAAATATATTTTTTAAATGCCTCAATTTCAGACTAATTAGGCGAAATCAGCTTGTTTTTTTGCTTTTTTTGTTTTTTTAAAATTGGGTATAACCTTTTTTAAAGAGCTGATTTTTTACCACAGACTTTGTTTAATGAAAAAATCGCTATCAACAATAGTTTTCAAATGTTCAATTTTTGGGATTTTCGAAGAAAGAAAAAAAAACGGAACAATAGTTGAAAATGGGACTAGCCCCATATTATTTTACCGTAATTTACTACACGAGGAGAAAATTTAAAGAAAAAAATTGGAGCGGTTTTTGAGAGAAAAAAATGCCTATATTTTGTGCAAAATTACATGGAAACTACTCATATTTTCGAAAAATCGAACATGAACTTATTTAAAGACCTGCCTTTAAGAAACAAATTTCATTCAGAAAAAAATCAATCAATTTTATAGTAGTAGGAAGACGCTCCAGAAAATTGCACGTTTTCAATTTTCAAAAAATCTGTGATACCAACGATCACGAGAACACGACCGTTCTCTTAAGCATCCTTTACACTATCCAAAGACAAAGTTTGATCAAAACATTTGGTGCAGTTTTTGAGAAAATGTTGAAAATGTTTTTGAGGTTTCATGTAAAGTAACCACAAAAACCAAAATTTCCGTTCGAAACTCCCAAAGCCACGAGTTCATTCAAATCGATTGGGGAACATCAATTTTGAAGAAAATCGGCTGAATGGTTTAGGCGCTAGCGTTGACTACAGATGGACAGACGGACGTTTTGCTGTCAATCGATTTTTCGATGTCAAGAACCAAATACACGACATGTTAAGAGGATTTTTTTCTAAATTGAGCAACAGGATTTAACTACTTTTTTATTACCAGAGCCCAGCAATAAGAGTTTTTTGTGGCGAAAATTCCCCGTTTTCCGACGCACGATTACATAACTTTTTCTTACGAAGTATTCGTTAGGTACGAAAGTAAAAATTGTGGTTACCCGATAGGTCGGCCGATTATGTATGTGAAAAGACGCCCACGAGCAATCGGAGGTAGAAAGATCACCACTAATCAACCTCGCAAATGTATAAAGTTTTCAATGACGAACTACATAGAAATAGATGAACAAATAATTCCCATTAAATTTGTAAATATTCGGATAAACAATATCTCAAATTGCAGCAAAGCTGAGGATAAGTTGTATTATATTACGAAACATTTTAAGTGTGAAGAACTGCGTTTTATAGTGTATGGAGGAAACATTGTACATTGTGTATACAGGAAGAATTTGAAAAATTATGAAATTAAAAATGATTGTATTCATCCAGCCTGAGATTACTTCTCTCGCCATTACGCACCTAGGGGACACCAGCAACCTGTCCTATCTAGTCATCAATTCAGAACTTACTGAACTTATTTGGAAGGCGCATGTAGATTATACAGATCGCTAAATAGAGATGTCCACAACACATGGCTGGGAAGGCTAGCAAGGGCATCACTATTGTCTTTGGGTGGCAAGTGTCAACAGAGGCGAGATTCAGGTGTGGGGGGGGGGGGGTAAGAGGGGACAATTCCCCTCCTAATGTTGGGAGAAATTTTAAAAAAATATATTTAGACATTTCATTTCGCGAATCTTCAAATTTACATTATAAAATATTTACTTTTTTCTGCATTTTGAGAAGAAATTCAATAATAATTAAGCAAACAAGAATTTTATTAAATTGAGCTAATAACATACATTAACTAGTGGTGCTGCAAGAAGGCACAGATTTTCTCGTATTAACTTATTTTCTTTGGTCTGGGCTAGCTATTTGGACTTGCCACATACCATTGCCAGGTGCCATCTATCACATCCCAAAGTACATTTTCTTTTTTAATTTCTCAAATTTTTGGTTTCCAAATAGTAGAAATGGCATATTACTTCAAGAATATTAAAGAACAGTAAAAACCTTGTCCTAAATGGCAAAAATTTGGAGCCATTTTTAAGAAAATGGTGTATAAGCGTTACTGTAAATGCAAAATTTGAAGCCCTTTTCGCAGGAATCTTTTAGTTTTTGAAAAGTTTCATTAGAAATCATTTAAAACTCTTCCACTCACAAGACTTGTTTTGTTGGAACAAATCTCATGTGAACTTTGTTCCAACAAAACTAGTTTGGCTGCTTCACAAGGGCTAGTCCAACCCCTGTGAAGTGTCCTAAACCCTACCCCTATCCTTATTCCTTCCCAATTCTGGCCGCTGGGTAGTGACGCAGGAGCGTGTAGCAGGAGACGTGTACGCGGAGATGCTAACTGGCGGTCCTCTTGACCATTGACAGCGATGTGACATAAATTAATAGAGGATTACTCCCCAAGCACGCAAGTCAATAGAGGATGACTCCCCAGCGCACAGCGCTCAACGCCAGACGCGTTGCCTCAATTTGTAGATGCAACAAATTAAAAGTGCAATAATGAATACAAATTGCTGGAAATATTCATATTAACGGCTTTTTATTTGTTGCAGCTACAACTCCCCCCCCACGCGTGCACGCGCTCGCACCCCCCCACACACACACACACACACAGAGTTTGAAGGTCGGCCTGACCGGTACATCCTGCATGGTAGAAAGCAACTAGTCAAGAATTGAAGTAGTAACTCTGTCATATGCGCGGAGGCGGTAGCCCACAGGGGAGAGTGTTCACACTGGCTGAAGGCAGTCCTGAGCACTGCTCAACAGGTTGAGTGATCGCTCAGAGTGAGTCTTGAGTTGGAATAAGTGGTCAGAGTTTGAAAGATCGGTCAATTGTAAGCGACTCCGGGATGTATAGCACGCTGACATCGACCATTGTGCATGGCTGAGTGGAAGTGGATGTTTAGTTGGGCATTGATGGTTGACTAACTTTCTTGCCCTGTTTCTATTTAGTGGGAATTATTTTCTCGCATTGGAAGGGCGTTGTCTCCTCAGTGAAGTACCTGCCAATGCCAGGAGACACCTGTCAACATAAGTGCATCACCGAGGGCGCAGCAGGTGAGGTTTGGCAACTTGATGTTGCTTCAGCCGTCTTGGTCACGGCACTGAAGAAAGACCGAGAGAGATCAATAGGGTTTTTCACCAAGTACCAACGTTTAGCTTCAGGAAAGGGCAACTCAGTGACTCGAATCTTCTGAAATTCCCTCGGTTTTTAGAAATGTAGGGCACTTGCTGGAGTAGTCCTTCACAGTTCATACAGTGCAGTGGTATATTACAGGGCTCTGCTTCGTGAATTTATTTGTTACATATAGTGTGATATGCATTCATTGTTATGCTATCATACGTCACATTCCTTTCTCAAGAATGCGAAGAGAATTCATTGGGGTCATTGCTCAAACCTGTAAATCTGCCCACCTTGACCACAAGGTGCTCGAACTTACGGAGCTCAAGGCACGCTGTTAACACACTAACGAGTGTGAGCAGGAAAATGGTACGCTTTGCAATCCATCCACAGTAGGCTCCCAGCACCACACGCTCAAAAGACTATATGGAACGTGAAGGATCGCTGAGAAGAGAGCTAATAACGCTGTGAATTTCTTCAGATGTTCCCACTGCAGTATCTCTATAGTATTGCAAGCCATACGAGTTACAGCGGCATCTCATGCACTCCATGATGGAAAAACATGGATGAACTATTGCACATCCTATCCAACTTCAACCAATGAGCTTCTTGGATCAGTTTGCATTACAATATTAGTGGGAATCTTACATGCTGCCAGATACCAAAATTATCACCTTGTTACAAATCATTGAAATAAATACACAAAACATTTTTTAAATATTGCATGCATATTGCATTTTATTTGAAATACACCTTCCTTGTCTTATTTTGCATTGAAAATTGTCACTTTATGCCACTTTAAAAATGTTTCTGAACACTTCTCGCTCTCCATGCAATATGGCAGACAGGGCCTATTCTGGCATTTCAAACGAAGTGCCCATGTTGTGGTAACGTAGGTTGTGACGTAAACCGGTGCTGCGCAGAACAAGCAAAAATCGGTCCCCCGGACTAACCCACATATCTCCATCATGGTGCACTCTCTACTTTAACTCCTGCTATATTTGTTTCATGACGTGTAAGCAAAATTTTAAAATTTTAACATTAACTTATTTTAAATGTATGACACACTTAATTACCTTGGCTCTTGCATCGATGTTACTGTATGTCCGTATCAGTTTTGTATTTTTCAGAGCTAATGTGTTGTGGAAACTGATATCACCATCTAATTTGGACTTGCAATGAAAAAACTTCAAAATTGGAACTTTAGCAGTAGTGATAGGTACGAGGTTACTAAATGGAGAATATTTTTTAAGGAGACCATACAGATCCTGAATCAGTTTAGCAAAGTCTAGTTCCTGAAAAAGATAAATGCTCTAGTAAAAGCATAATATACAAGTTTTGTAAATATCTACAAATGTCTAAAAATTAACTAAAATTCTAGACAGAACATAGAAATAAATTAAAGAACATTATTATAGCCCGAAAAGAAAAAATTAAATAATTATTTTAAGAAATAGAGAACACCTGAACCATACCTCCTCAGGAGGACACGTTGTGAATGTAAAACATATATCAATATCAGAGCGCTTAAGACCAAATCCATTGCAAGATGAACCAAATAATGTTAATGCAACATCTGGGAATTTTTTATTCAAAAACTGCAGAAGATGAGAGACAATATTTTCTCGATCTTCAAGTTCTGATGGGGTCAAAGCCCACATTTCTGAAAAACAAATAATTAAGAATATGTGAATACAACAGCATGACATTCATGAATCAAAGACCTGCAGCAGATTAGAACTAACAATAACTATCAAAACACCACTAATACATTTCATTACTACCTCTAAACAACTGACAATGAGAAAACATTAAAATAAAATCATGCAATCACCAGCACAAAATTTTATTGCTCGTAACTCTGAAACTCTTATGACTACTATTCCGTCACTAACAATTTCATTTGCAAGGTGAATATTTACATGCCTGCATGAGTTTACTGTAAAGTAAACCACCCCACATTACCAAGGGCATCAGCAAGGAGCAAGTCAATGAATAAGCTGCGTGGCACATAGCGAAGTCACTAGCCTTTCACCACTGAGGTCCGGGTTCGCTTCCCATCGAATCTCATGTGAAATTTGTTCCAACAAAACGAGTTTGGCTGCTTCACAAGGGTTAGTCCAACCCTTGTGAAATGTCCTAAGCCCTGCCCCTATCCTTGTTCCTTCTGGCGACGCAGGAGTGACGCAGGTAGTGACGCAGGAGCGCGCAGTAGGAGGCGCGTACACGGAGATGCTACCTGGTGGTCCTCTTAACAACTGACTGCGACGTGACGCGACGTGACGCGACATGACAGGAAGTTATAACGGAGAATTACTCCACAAGCGTGTAATGTAATGGAGGATTACTCCACAGCGCACACCGCTCAACGACCCTTAAGGGTCTCGGAGACATGTTGCGTCAAAATGGTAGACGCAACAAATTAAATTAAATTAATTAAATTAAATTAAAACAAGTTAAATTAAAAATTTTAAAAAAAGTTTCCAAGAGAAATGTTATAATTATTATCATTCTAAGCCCTGGATTCTTAGGTTCTGACCAATTTTATTCCTGGCCTCTTAATCTCCAAATTTCGCTTTATTCTAATGTTTTAGGTACCAATGAGTACTATACTTCAATTTGATGAAGCCTAAATTGATCTAATTTTGTTAGGACCTACCATATTTACCGGCATATAAGACAAAGTTTTTTCCAAAATTCTTCGTTCGAAAAATGGGGGGTCGTCTTATATTCACAGATTAAGCTTGAGCGGGTGAGAATCACTGTGTCCCAACCGAAAAATTCGTACGCTGACGAAACAATACGCTACAAAGGCGATAATAAGCCATGCTCATTTATCCCCGCAGTTCACGCGCCACGGAATTGTCAAATCACTGCAGTTTTGCGCGATGTTAGATTTCTGAGTGTGTCGGGATAGCAAATGGAATGTAAAAGGCCGCATGCCAATAGCCTTGCGGATAGCTGTCGAGACGCGCGTCCTGAATGCACTCTTTATCTCCCGTTTCTCAACACTCATGCCATCAAAAAGGCGGACCGGAGTTGTCACGAGATACATTAGCGATGAAAACTGAAATGATTCCCTGTCCTGAGGCATGCGGACTCGCAGTCCATACCCGGATTAGTCGTTAATTATTTAATGTATTGGGCAATTGGCTGTTTAAAATGGAATAAATAAATAAATAAATCTTCTGGCATTATACTTGCAACAATAAACTGTAACTAAAAAGTCCACCTTCAGTTAACATCATTTTACTAATTTAGGCTATTGCTGAATGAGGTTGTCAGTGGCAAATAAAATTTCCGAAAACATGTTATGCCTCAACCATAAGTTAAAACGTGATGCAAACATTTTATCGTGCTATTGGGGATAGTTGCCCCACACTGGTTTGACATGCTTTGTTCCCCGCAGCTGTCATATTAAATTATCTTTAAATACAAATATTCTGGCTACCATGATAAAACTGATCATTGTGATGTAATATCAGCTTTTATATAAATGGACAATGCGATATCAGAACGTGTTTATAGTATGTATTATTGCATCTTTCCTTATAGGATGTTCCAAGAATTAAAATATATTTTAAAAGCAAGTGGCAAAATATCCAGTCTTCTCACAACCAGTGACATAAGCAGTTATCGCACCATGACCAAAAGCGAATCATCAAGAAGTGCTCTGCTTCACAAGTGGATCCTGATCGACAAGAACTTTTCCACGGATGGAAAGGTTATTTATTGTCATGCATGTCAGGAGCAGGTAGGAATCGTTTCTTGTACTTTTTGATTTTGATAATTCTTCACTCTGTGATTTTTATTAAATAATATTGGAATGCAGCTTGAAGTATGCTCTCTTTGGACTCCATCATGTATTCAAAATTAATTTTCACATCATTACTTGGTGTTTGGTATATTAAGTGACTAATTTTCTTATTTACATTTAATTAATAGATACCAGTGAAAAAATGTTCTCACTTGGTGCAACATCAACAATCAGCAACTCATTCCACAAATGCTGTTAGGGATGAATCTAAAAATTTAAAAAAAAAATTTAAAAAAAAAAGTTTTTTTAAGAATGAGAAAGCTATTGAAGATGTAAAGGCAGACATCACTGACAACAATATTTGGTTAAGTGTGGACAAAACAACAGATGCCTGTGGTAAATAATTGCCACCATAGTTGTGAGCAAAGTGAATGCTGAGGAACCCTGTACACTCCTTGTCATCCTATGCAAAGAACTTCAACAAACCAACCACTTGACAAATATCAATTGCAGTGAGGGATGCTTTAAAAGCCCTATGACCAGACGGAGAAGAGGAGAATAAATTGTGATTGTTAGTGACAGACAGAGCAGCTTACATGCTGAAAGTGGGCGAATGTCTAAAGACTTTTCATTCTCATCTGTTCTATGTCACCTGTCTCGCACATAGCACCTAGACGCCACCAGATAGCTGAAAAGATTCAGAAGGAACATCCTAGTCAACAAGATCATTTCTTCAGTGAAGGTCTTCTTGAAAGCACCAAGTCGAGTGGTTATATTCAGAGGGAAACGTCCTTTGATGTGGCATGGTCGGATAGGGGGCTATCAGCAGGAATGTATTGTACAGAAAACTACACCAGCGTCATAGAGGCAATTGATTCATTAAATGAACATGATTCAACTGCCATTGTAAGTGCATAAAAAACATTGCACTGAGAGCCTGCAATACAGGAGTTGAGCTATATCAAGGCAAACTGTTCTCACTTGAAAGTGCAATTAAAAAAGCAGAAGTATCAACTCTCCCCGCAACAGAAGCGTTGCAAGTCATAAAGGGGTTAAGAAATAAAATGCTACCTGGACCAAGGGGAGAATCTATCAGAAAAATGTTAGAAGCTATTTTAGTCCGCAGTCCAGATTTCAAGGTCATAGCAATATCGGTTGATTTCTCTGTAGAGAAATAGTGAAAGGATCTTGAACCCTAATGAAATCATCACAAAGAAATTTCCTCCTGTTCCTTCATGTGAAGTGGAATGCAGTTTCTCCGTTTTCAAGCACATTTTAGTGGAAGAGAAAAGAGGATTTATGCCTGAGAATTTTACTTCAATGTTCAGTGTCATACTAGGAGTGCAAAATGAGTACTGGTCAGTGTAATTCATACAAATATATATTCCAAAAAGTACAAATTCCTAAATGGAACATATAAGATCCTATAAAAACCTAACACACTGATAGAGAGAACCTAATTTTTAAAATCTAAAAATCTGGAGCTTAATCATTACTGTTTGCAATCTATGCAAAACCACCATAAGTCTGCTGCAATTGTACCATCATTTGCTCTTTGTCAGCAACTGGTGAAACCTAAATTCTCAAGCCAAAGTAGGGGGATTGTTAATTACAAATTGGAGCTTTCATTATTTGGCCAGACATAGCCCTTTAAAGACGTGATTTTGAAGAACGGATTTCATTAAGGAAAAAAATCCCTACCTTCAATGTTGTAGTTATAGGTTGATACCAAATAGGATGAAAAAAAATGATCTTTTGTAAATGTTGAATACTCAGTGTTCAACGAAAATGAGACCTGCATCATTTTTATATGCACACTTTGCTCTGTTTGAGAAAATAATAAGCCAAAATTTGAAGCCATTTTCGGTAAAATTTTGAAAATGTCATGGAGTCTTCGTGTAAAATATTCCCAAAATAAAAATATATACTTCTAAAATTTGCCATGGCTGAACACTTCCCAATGGAACTGCTACAGAGGGACAGCTGTGGCAGAATGTGTGGTGCACTGTATAACTTTCCATTCAATAGTCCCCCCAACACTTTCAGTAAGAAATTCCTATTCAGTAAGCAAAATGCACATCACAGTGACACCCAGTTGCAGTTGGCTCTCAAACACTGCTATCTCTCCCAGCATGCAGAATTCGACAACTCAGAATTCAAATGTTGATTCCAGAGTATAACAAATGTCAATTCTGGTGGTGAATGTGTGGAAAACTAATTCAAAACAAGTGCTATAACAGCTTACACACTTCTACTTTCTGGATGTGTTTCATACTAACTTGTTTCATTCAATTTTTTTAAATAAACTTGAGCAAATTTCTTCTTAAAAATAAAATTATTAAAAAAATTTCAATTTCTTATATATTCCCTACAAAATTAGTATTCATGACAAACATTTAGTTTCTGTAAGATGTACTGTTACAATGGGTAACTGTGCAATCCCAAAATATGAGGATACGTCATAAAGTATCTGCAATTTCGTTCTAATTGTCTGTAGGTTGACTGTATAGCTTGCATGCTGCTTGGATGAAGGATGCAACCTACTAGCTTGTTTGGCCACTGCTTTTGCACTGGTTCTCTGTTTGCACTGGTTCAATGCACTGGTAAAATCTCTGCCAAGAAAAGACACTGCACACACATTGGGCTGCTAGATTTCTAAGGTTTTCAACTTTTGGTACACATTCAGTTCACAAAAAACAGATTAAGAAAGCTTGTTTTTGGTGCAAGAAATGAAGTAGCCATGTTTACGCAGCAACAAGTTAACAACTCAAGTGAACATTACTGAAACATTCCATACGCAAAGTAAATGTTGTCATCTTCAAGCTGATAAGAGCACAAAGCTGCATAGGCAACCTACAGACTATTAGAACGAAAGTGGAGATATGTATTGACTTATCCTGTATTTTATGTCAAGGACCTATTGCATCTCTTCACACAATTGAAACGAGAAAATGTTTGCTCTACATAAAATGAAATCAATAGTGCATACTTCATAGATCCACTCCTTGGTCTCCAAGGTAATTCTCGAGATTTTTCTTCTCTTAGAAGATCCTGTTTGTATCTCATCTTTGCGTAATCATGATTACATTGAATTTTCTACAGCTTTAATGGAAACACATCACCTACAGTCCCCTGGTAATTCATTTCATGAAACTGCTTAAATGATGTTCATCACTTTGTTGAGAAAAAGATATGAACTTCATTTTTAGCAGGAAATTAGTATAATCTAATTAGTGCCATTCAAGTTAGCTACTTTAGATGCTGAGTCCTGGTCATCGTAAAATTCTGATCAACCCAAACGAAGAAAGTCGTTGTTTTTTCAATCAAACTTTGAATTATTTCTTTATATATTCTGATTTAGCCTGTTTTGGGATCATAATTCATTTTAGTAATTTCAGAATCTCTTGGATTCATGCATTTGGCTCAGAAATTATTGAAACAGATATTTATACGTACTGAAATAATGACATTCAGAAGCAAGGAATAAAATACGTTAAAACCATAGAATCCGAGCTCTAAACATAACAACTACACGTGATCATTCATCCATTTCTGCCTCCAGCAATAACAGTGAATTTCTACAATATTGTCTGGAAAAATGAAGTGAAGAGAGAAAAGGCTCACACCTTTCACACCACATTCACAGAATGATTTTAATTTAGTCCTCAATCAATTTAGTCCTAAACAAAGTTTGAGGGATTCACAAAGATCACATTGATATCAACAAAAAAATTACTATTAATATGACTATTAAATTACTTAATGGGCTAATCATAGAACCTTAAGTTTTTTATATGACCCTCTGATATTCGAGAAACAGTTTCCTAAATAAAAGTTTTTAATTTATATTAATTTTAATATACAATTTTTTTTAAATTTTATAATCATATTTATATAGTTATTTTGTTATATCAAAGTAACTAGTAAAATTCTAAATTCATTACTTATATTGGTGTTTTAGACTTCAAAATATATTTCTATATCTAGTATCTACTTCGAAATTGTACAAGTTTTTAAATGCAATTGCTGTAACACCACTGAAGCTGGGAAAATTCTTCCTGAAGAAGATTGAACATAGATTGTAAACCTACATTTAATAAAATCTTTATCACATTGCGGTTAAGATTATTTCTACAAATTAATCTTTAATAAGATCTCAGTTGAAACTACGAAGTTATTACAATAGTTTTTTATATTAATAAGAACTCGCACAGTCATCTGCCTTATACTAGTAAAAAGCAGTTAAAAATAAGGAAGATTATTCTCATGCTTTTCCAAGTAGTAAATAATTATTTTGTATAGCAGTAAATTTGTCATAATTCAAATTCATACCATATATTGTTTCACACATTGAGCTCAAGTTATTCAAATAGCTTTTGGGCAAATTAGGTAGCTTTTCCAAAGGTGGAAGAGAATCCTCTGGGCATTTCTCCTTTGTATGCCCTTCTTCACGACAGTAAGTACACACAACTGGCAGGTTCTGCGAAAATTACAGAAAGCCACATTACTTATTTTCAAAATTTGTACACAAGACTAATGGTTTTCTGTTTACAATGCTTGACACACAAAAAGACAGTATAGAACATAATATTAACTATTATTAAAATTAAAGGTTTTGGGACAAAATAGTGCTAACTCACATTTCTGTAATTTTTTCAGCGAAAGGGGAAACAAAGTTTTTGTAAATCCAGACATGTCATAGTTTAGTGAGAATGTTACAGATTAAGTCTGAAATATGGTAGGAAATGGAGTGGAATTCACATATATCCGAAATATGGTTAATGTTAGGATAAGTTCGTTGATTCACACATTAGTCACACAATAAGTGTGGATGAAGCTATATGAATGATGAAGAACAGGAAACTGCATCTGGCTAATGATAGAATTAGTCATGAGGCATTACCTAATCTAAGGTGATAGTCCAAGCAAGAGGACTCTTGTGTGTTTAAGAACAAAAAATTGTTGGAAATTATGTTTTGCACAGACTCACGGTTGTTTTATGTTAACTCTAAGATGGAAGCCTCATCACCAACTGAAAACGTGTAGCATCAATTGAGGTAAATAGTGCAGTTAGATGAGGTATCACGTAAATAGAAATTTATGACTAACACAGGAGATCTCCAAACTGCACACCGAATCTCTCACTAGCCTTATAAACTTCCCGCCAGCAGTCTGTTCCCCTTTTTCATAAATCTGTAATTCTTCCTCACCCTACTTCATCTGCCTAAACCATCTTGTGTTGCCTAATGTCAACTTCATTTGACTCAAATCCAAAGAATGCTTTGGACTTTAAACACATTTTGGTGCTTGTGTGGGGAAACAAGGTAATGGTACACCTCATGCAAAATAATATAATGAAATTGCGTGCATAATGTGAAAATGTTAAAGTAGTAGATCATTATTTTAGTCTTAATATAATTTTCAATATATTACCTTTCCACCAACAAATGACTGCTTTGAAAATTGGTAAACCAAGTATTTAGGATTGAATTTTTGGAACAATAACTGAGCTTGTTCAGGAGTAACAATGAACTGGCCAATATTCTTGAAGTTTGGATCACCAGAATCTATTACTTGATTTGGACTCTTCTCTTTAAGTTGTTGATCAGTAAGAAAGCAAGGATGGCATCTACAAATGAAACTCAAGAACTGTTCCCGTTCTATTAGAAGTTGTCTCATCTCTGTCATACCAGGTGGAAGCTTCTGTACTCTACGAAATATGGGCCCCACTTGCATTTGTGGCGTAGCAAAATACATAAGTGATGTACGTATGCACGACATGAAATAATAAAATAATTTTGTATTTACTAAAGTTTTTGCTACATTTCGAATGGGAGCCACAGGATCTGAAACAAAAAGATAGCTAATTGAAATATCTTTAATTTTATTATATACAAATACTATTTACATAAATGACATCAGATTCATCTTCAAAGATATGGCAAAGCTTCTATTCTTGTTTAAAGTGCAAGTTATTCCATTTGAATGAAATGGATAATCTCAGGATAGGAGTACAACAAAGTACATTTACGCTCACAATATTCTGAAACAAGACATTAGTTAAACTCTAGGAATCCCTAAGGATAGACACTCCCAAACATGACGATTGAAAGAATAAACACAAAGTAATAAGGTATTCTCTAGGAGACACTCCTACAATTAATGGCACTGATAGTGACACAATGTGTTAGGCTATTAAATTTCATGAAAAAGTCAGGAAATTTCAGTTGAATTTGTTAATAGTATCCACTACTTCAGCTACAAAATTTCTCCTTTGCCAACACTCCAGCCGTTTTGAACAGTAGTAAATTAATTTAGAGAGAGGTATTAAATAAAAGTTTTAACACTGAAGATCAAGAAATATATGACCCTGGTCTACCAAAGTACAGAAAATCACAAAAAAATTATTATTAAATTTAAGAAAATTTAATCACTGTGCTTTATAAGATTGATTCATAAAATTATAAGAAAGAAAAAATTATTTAAGTTTCCTTCAGGGATGAAACAATAAAAACAATGTTACACATATGATGTCTGTCCCTGATTGATAAGGCAACTCATTGTACGCTGGTGGTTGGTAGGAACACATTCCAAATGCAGTCAAAAGATTTCATCTGACTGGCTTAGGTTGCTTAGGGCTTCAATTGATGTCACTGCAGAGCCTCTGACAGGGAGGTCCTTGGGTTCAAGTCCTGAGGATTTTCAACACTACCTAGATTGCTAGGTGGAATTCAGCTGCTGTTTAGAGGAGAATTCTGCTGCTATCTAGAGGAGAATTCTAGCAACCAGCTGCTATAATCAGTAGTTTTCTGTGGTTTCTCCAATCCACAGGCGAACACTGCAGCAGTGCCTAACAAACGAGACACAGGCCGCGCACGATATTTCCTTCCTCTTCTTCCTCGACCTACCCCCACCTCTCACTTACACACACATACACTTTACTTGCACTACTCTACCACAAATGTGAGGAGCTTCGGGCAATGCCCCACTGGTGGGAGATACCTGATTAGAGAAAACCCTACAAGCCAACGTGTAGGTCATCACCAGATCTCACCATCCAGCAGGGGAAGATTTCCATCACCTCCCGTGATAAAATCTTGACAGTGGCATAACATTTGGGCCCACAATGCGTGCGAGCCCAGGTAAAAGAGGGCCCAATTTTAGGCTGGAGGTTTAGCAATTGTAAGAAATATTAATTACTTGATACTTTCTCTGATACTTTGCGATAGTTGATACAATAAAAGATTAAAAATAGCATCTTCCAGAAGAACTATTTCTTCTGCTTCGGTAGCTTATGAAACCCATCTAAATAAATTTCTAAATAAATAAATATAAACACTTCATTAAGGTTTTATAACTGTCTTGATTTCACAAAATAAAGGCAGATTTTTCACTATTGCTTACACACACTTTACCATTGTTAATAATAAACATGACACACCAATTGTCTTTCAATTGTTGTTGTTGTTGTTGTAGTAGGAAAATCACGGGATCGGTCAATTAATGGATTACACTAGTTTGCCAATGTTTCGGAATATTTTATTCGAAAGTTTATTCGAAAGAAAGTGACTTTCTTTCGGGCCGTGGCCATGGTCGGACCTGCTATGGACGTGGGTGCTTCAGCAACTCTGTATTGGAGTTGTGCTGTGGAGAAACATTATGGTTGACCATTATATCTATTAGTAAGCCCTGATGATGGAATAAAATATTCCGAAACGTTGGCAAACTAGTGTAATCCATTAATTGACCGATCCCGTGATTTTCCTACTACTTATTAACGGTCGTGATTTCTACAATGGTTGTTGTTGTTGTTGTTTAGGTTTGAAGCTTAACATCTTATGTGATAACACTCAGACGACAGTGTTGCCAACAATGCTTTCCAATTACAGCAGTTAGAATTAGGGGGTTGATAGCATCATGTTGACTTGAACCACCTTGTTTAAGGCTTCAGTTAATTAGACTTGCAGGAGATTATGCGTCTCTGAAGTATTATGTGAGTGTGTAAAGAAAATTAATATTGTGGATATTTTTTAAAGAAAGGGCCTGGATAAAAGGGTTCTTTAAAAAATCTTTAAAACATTCACAATATTTTTATTTTATAAAGAGGATCCAGATAAAAGTTTTGGGGACAGGCCAGCACTAATTTTGGTACGCTACTGAACCATGCACTACACTTATGGGATTAATAACCATAGCAGTTGATGCACCCGGAAACACAAAATAACCAATCAAAACATTCTGTGAAACTGACAAGCATCAGTGCAGGATGAGTTATCTAACAATCAGGGGCCCACGGCACATGTGCAACTTCTAACAAGGGAATGGTAACCTTTGTCATGTGGAAAGCACACCTGATTTTTTTTTTTTTAAGTAAATATTATTTAAAAGCTGTTCATACATTTTTAGCTGCCAAATTTGTCTGGAAGCATTTTTTTAAAAAATATGAAAACTGATGATTTTTCGTTTGGCACATCAGTTAAAATACTGGGCAACCCTTGGGACGGATGCGTCAGCGCTGTGTGAAACAACTGCCTCCGCGCCGCGCCGCGCCTCGCCTCGGCTCGGCCCGCCACCGTGGGCCGAACGGTCGGGGGTCGGGGTCCCCCTCCTCTTTACGGACGACTGAAATGCGATGGCCAGTATAGCGCGAAACACCCAAATGCAGAAGTGATTGTGAGACTTTTCTTTGGAACGGTCCCAGTGTGTGTGTGTTATTAACTTTAGTGCTATGTGGAACCCTGTGAACGTTTTGCGTCTTGCCTTGCAAGTGTATGAAGATAGGAAATTGCCTGCTTCATCAATTAGTCGTGAAGATGGCTTAATGTGCGACACCATTGTGAATATTTTGGATAAACATTCAAGGGAAGAAACTGTTGCAGTAGAAACAATTGATACCCTCGACTTTATCGAAAATGAAAATAAGTGCGGTGATGAAAATATTCAAAACGAAATGACGAATGAAAGTGGTGAAAGTGGTTCGGAGTATCATCCATCTCCGAAGAAGCCGAAAGTCGCAATTTCTTTTGCGAAGAGGAAGGAAGCAGTTGCCTACTGGATGAACGAGGGCGGAAAGAAACGCCGTCGTTTAAGTTCGTACAAAAGAACGTCCGCTTTGTTAAATCAGAACGGGAATTATACAGATGGAAAATGAAGTAACCGAAAATCAAAACGAAAAAATAAGTTCGTTGAGTAGCAAACTCCTGAACTGTTTTACTAAAGCCAGAGAGAATGGGTCCAGTATAAGCGACAACCAGCTGCGATCGTGGGCATTTGACTTCGCTTCTGAAATGGGACTAACAAGGTTCAATGCATCTGCAAGTTGGATTACCGGTTTTAAACAAACAAATAGAATTGGATCTAGAAAAATTACGAAATTCACTTCTAAAAAGCATCTGGAGAGAGAAATTACTTCCCAAAAAAGTATTACAGACTTTCTGACTGCGGCAAAAATTATGATATCAGAGTATCCAGAAATAGCTGTTTACAATGCCGATCAATCTGGACTTGAAAAAGAAATGCGTGCAAAACGAACGCTGTCTTTCGTAAGTGAAAAGCACACGGACTCATTCGCGCAATCTCTGTCTGATTTAACCCATTCTTACACAATAATGCCTGTGGTAAGTTTGGCTGAGACACTTCTGTCACAACTCTATGTATGTCTGCAGGAAGCAAACGGAGAATTCGGGCCGCGAGTGAGAAGCACAATGTTCAGCGCCGAAAATCTCGCAATAGACTGTTCCGCATCCGGGAAAATGGGAAAAAGAAATGTCACGTTCTTTATCAAGAATGTTGTTTTCCCTTCATGCGAGAAAACATCTCTTCTTTTGTTAGACTCGTGGTCTGGCCACACTAATATTGAAAGTTTGGATGCTTACAATCAAATTGCAACAGATATACAAATTCTGAAAATTCCGGCTGGAACTACTAGTCTAATACAACCTTTGGATAAAGAGTTCTTCCGACAATGGAAATCCCTTTATCGCAAAATTACAGAGAACATAATCGTTTCGCGGCGAGCAGATTTTCACCTCTACCAAAGGGATAGTATCTTAAAATTACAAACCTTCATCCATTACCAATTTTCATCCCCAAGATTTAGGAACCTCATTAAATATGCATGGTACGCCGCTCAGTACGTCGATGAAAGACCTGCATCCTTTGTGACACCTGAACAATACTGCTGCCACATCACAGAATCATTATGTGCAATTGATTTATGCGAATCATCTTCATTTATTGTATGTGCGTGGTGCAAGAAAACTATATGTTTAAATCACAGCATTATTGAGTCACACTTTTGTGAAACATACAATGAATGAAATTTTAATTTTCAAATGAATGTGATGTGGACAATACTGTCGTGTTCATTCGCAAGACACCACCGCAAGCATCTGCAAACGTTTGGGCTGAGGTGACGAAAGCACTAGTTTCCTGCCCTCGGAGCACATTGGGGAAAAAGCCCGAAAAGCTGGCCAAAAGTCCAAAACATGAATTTCTACATATGTACTTGTGTCATATATCATTTAAAAGAGGACAAAATTCTGCATTGAATGCCGTTAATTTCGAAAACGTAAGTTTACTAACTGTGTTTTGACATCGTTTCAAAGTTACATAAAATATACCTCTCTTGGGTGTGATCTTGAAGGCTGTTTGCAAGCGCGCGCTCTATCACGCGTAACTTTGCTCAGTGATCATATAATGACATTTGGGAAAGTTTATGTTATTCTTGTAGGTGTTATCGGTATGGTATGGTGAGCCATTTGCTTTGTTTGATTTGGTCATGAGAAATTTATATTCAAAAATTGCGATTTCTCGTTGAATTTTTATATTTTTTTTTTATTTCACAGGATAAAAGTTAGGACTTGCACGTACTAGCACCGTCTTTCATATTTTAAAATATCAACTAGTATGTTCTTTAGTGATATTCATTACAATTAGCTGCTAATATCTGCTAATAAAGTTGTGGGGCAATAAAAAACATTTCAAAGCAGATGTGCGGTGGAAGTTACATTGGCGTATCAATACGCGGCACCCATCTTAACTTTGTTCCAAAAGTCTATAATTATATCTTGAAATATTATATTGTTCTTAAAGATATGATCGATATTATTATTAATTATTACTGAATTTGTTTAAATTTATAATATGTTAATTGGCTAATATTGGTTAATATTCAAATGGCTCTCATTTTATTTACATTACAATTTGATGTTCTAAGAGGATACAAATTAAGACTAGAGCCTTCTACCGCAGTTTTTCGGTGTTTAAAATATTATTTTTTATATTTTTTAATAGAATCCGTACCAATTACTTGATAATATCTGCTAATACATTTGTAGAACTATAAATAATATTACAAATAAGATGTTCATCGGAAAACGAGCGTATGGAAACTTCGCAAAAAAAAAAAAACTTCGCAAATTACAAAGCATTAATATGATTAGTAAAAATTTGTTATAATAATTTATTATATTAATTTATTCTTCCAAATATTGTGGTTTTTTAAAAGTAAGTCAAAACTTCATTATTTTACTAGCATAAAACCAAAGTTTTTACGTCCGTCAGTGCCACTGTGTCTGCTACAGCCACATTCAGCATTGAATGAAGTTGATGAATATTCTGAATACTAACGAATGGTATGGCAAATAATATAAACAAAAGTATCTTAAATATTATGTTTTTCAAACCATTAGATTTTATTCAATAACTACACATAAAAGGATATTCTTTTCAAGTGTATTTGCAATAAAAGTGTAGGTGTAACAATTTCAAACATCCTCAGTTTTCTGATACGAGGAATACAAACAAATTAAAACACTAATCAAAACAAAAAACGTTAGAATTAATAGATTACTAATAGCACATGGCTATAAAATATATAATTTTAGAAATAGAATTAACATTTTAAAAAACGAAAGAAAGAAAAGGAGGGTTAAATCATTAAATATTGTGGTAATTTTGTGAATCTATGCAAGAAATTAATGAAATGGAATTTAACAATTTTTTAACAGAAAACATGGAATGTAAGTTGAGCCGTTTCTGTCTTGCTGTTTGGAAGCCACGAAACGACTACGTGGGTTCAGGCGGCCCAAGGGGCTTCAGTACCGGGCTGCGGGGTGGAGGATGAGGGTTAATGGCCTGGGTGTGGTGCCCTGTCTATTGCGCCGCCCTAAAAGAGTATTTGCTAGCTGCCAGTACTAAGTCTCCCGCACTGTAGTGAAATCATTGTGTGTGTCTACAGTTTTAGAGAGTGCGTTTTACTGCCGTGTGTTGTGGTTTTGTTAAAAATGTAGTATAGCTCTTCTGTTATTCACCTACATACACTTCGTGTTTAACTGGGATATGAATCGTCATTGTTCATTAAATAAAGTGGAAGCTGTTCCTGGTGGTGCGTAAAATACTGATACAGATAAAATAAGAATCTAAAAAAATATAGAATTACATTATCCAGGCGTGTCAAAAAGGTATTAGCATGTTAATTGAAATTAAATAAAAAGAAATGAGTTATCTGCACGGCTTAGTACGGTATTGTTGTGAAGTGCACTGATTGTTGTTTCAGGCTCTCACGATGAAGTAATATTACATACGCAGAAGGAAATATTTCTGTTGCTACTGAGATGTTTAAGTTCCAATTTCAATGAACAAGTGAATTTTCTCGAAACTGAGTTGTTGAAAAAGAATGGTTGTTGCGTCAGAATTAGCAATGTTTCAAAAACAGACATTACCTTGTGTGAATTTGAGGTGTGGGAAAAGGTGGCAAGCAGCATCTAGATATAGGATTTTGTTTTCTTAAAAACACGAGACTGAATGATTTATAAATCAATTTTCTGATGTATTATTGTCTCTATTTATTCCAGTTTTTAAATAATTGCAAATATAACTTCAGATTCGGATTCAGTGACCCCAAAATCCCAAGATAAAATGTTTTATACGCGATTAGCACCTTATTTGACTTTTGGCCAGCTTTTCGGGCTTTTTTCCCAATGTGCGGAGCTATGCACGTGGCGGCTGGGGTGAGGCACTGCCGCGCGGCCGACCTTGAGACGTATCGTGTTCCAAGGATGTACATTGGCCTATTTGGAGAGAAAAAACATGGCCAAAAACACGTAAGTTTATTATTTTTTTAAAAATGCTTCCAGGAAAATTTGGCAGCTAAAATCTTGCATCTACCCTTCTTTTGATCCGAACTTCAAGTAGAAAAATAATGAGGTACGGTTTCGACATGACAAAGTTAAGCATTCCCTTGTACGAACATTAGTTGGCAATTGCGAAACTGGAAACATACTTCAACGCTACTGTTAAACTTGCAACTGTGACCAAGTGTGAAATGTAAATTGTAACCGTCACGGGGACTTGTAACTCCTTAAAGGCAGGGCCGTGGTAACGTATGGGCCCAAAGGGCCCGGACCCAGGGCCCCCGACAGTTCTTAAAAAACTTATTTAATACTAAATTTTTCAAAAAATGAAATTTAGAAATTGCATGAAATGTAATGTATGACGCAAAAAATTGGCATATAGTTTAAGTGATGTGTCACGCATCATTGGATAACATTTATAATATGGAATGTTGCTGGTTGATGTGAGAATGTTACTCAGTGATGAGAAGTTAAAAAAAATTAACAAGATTTGCCTTTAAATTGTGGAGGGGGGAGATCGGAGAAAGTAAGAGTAGGGTGGCCCCAAATTAACATAGGCCTAAGGGCGCCCCAAGCTGTTAAAACGGTCCCGCTTAAAGGCTATTAGGAGAGCTGGGTGTCTCAGTAGCTCAAGAGGTTAGAGCAACTGGGGGTTGAGCAACTGGGTTTGATTCCCGGCGCGGGGCAGTCAACTTTTTTAACAAACTCTTTTTAAAAATTATTATTATTATTATTATTATTATTATTATTATTATTATTATTATTATTATTATTATTAATGGAGGGAGAAATCTTTTACAGATACCGGCGAAGCCGGTTATGTCGGACTCTCCATCATGGCCTACCGACTAAAACCTAACCTCCATTCTTTTGTGCCCTGAGTTTCCCTCCATGGAACCGTCGTCAGACATTACTTCATGGAGGGAGCAGGCAGGTGGCTGAGTTGTTTTTAAAGCTCAAGCCGCTTCACGGGCGGAGTCGTTCTTCTTTCCTTTTCATGATGAACGTCACGAACCCTTGTATGAGGCACCACTCTTTCTCAGACTTCAGCATGTGCTGCACCATGTTATTTGGCGAGATGTCCTGGTCTAACTCACTGTTTAGCTGAATCCTCCGACTATCCCATGCTCCGCACTCGAATATCGTGTGCCTTGCGTCGTCGTTTACTTGTCCGCAAAACACGCAATTCGAGTCGTTTGCTCTTCTGAATCTGAACAGGTAGGACTTGAAGCAGCCGTGCCCAGAGAGCGCCTGTGTGAGGTAGAAGTTTACCTCCCCATGACCTCTATTGAACCATGGTTCGATGTGTGGTATTAGTTCAAATGTCCATCTACCATTTGTTTCTTTCTCCCATCTCTCCTGCCATGCTGACAGGAGAGACGTGCGTGCCCTCTCTTTTATGTCTTCTTTCAGCTTGCGTAGAGGTCCCGTGCAGATGTCAGTGACTCTCTTCGCTTCGTTATAAACGACCTTCCTTCTCTTACCAGAAGGTCCATAGGAGGAACTCTGGCCCCCTACAGCGCTGTCGGAGACCGTGCGGTAGGCTGACGTTATTCTTAATGCTACCCTTATTTGTGCTTGTGCGACCTTGCATCTCATGGAGGCTTTCGCGAGTCTGTCCGCCCACACTGGGGCTGCATACAGCATTTGTGATTGGACAGCACAAGCAATCAGCCTCCGTTTCGCCTCTCGAGGGCCTCCCACGTTTGGCATTAGCCTGGAGATATTGGCCCCAGTCCTCATTGCCTTATCGGCGATCTTGTTGATGTGAGGCCCAAAGTTGAGCCTGTGGTCAAGTTCGATTCCCAGATATGTTATCTGTCGTCTCCAGGTAATGTTCGCCTCCCCCAGCCTAATATTGGGGGTACGAAATGCTCTGCGGTCCATAACCAGTACTGCCTCTGTTTTCTCTACAGCCATGTGTAGGAGTCTCCTGTCCAGCCATCTTTTTACCCTGAAGAGGGTTTCGTTCACTTTCCTTTCGAGCAGGTCGACTTTGTTGCTCGTGCAGATGATCAGAGTGTCGTCTGCGTACCCAATAAGGTGGGTATCTGGCGGGGTGTCTATGTGTAGCAGCTTATCATACATTACGTTCCATAGGAATGGTCCCAATCTCGAACTTGGGGCACGCCACACGTCACGTCTTTCCCCATTGCGAAGAGGTCCGTATAGACTATACCTCTCGTGAAGATAGTCTTCAACCATTCTCAGGAGGTATTCAGGGACTTTCTTATCTATCAGAGCCTCCATGATGTCCTTCCATCTGGCGCTAATGAACGCGTTCCTGATGTCTATGGCCACCAGAGCACAGAATCCTTTCTTCTTCCCGTCACCCCTTTTGGCCTGTTCCGCAATCCTGACCACTTCGAGAATGGCGTCAGTTGTCCACCCCTTCCAGAAGCCATACTGTTTAGGGGATAGGTCTGATAGGTATACCTCCAGCCTTGATATAATTAGTCCCTCTAGTAGCTTTCCCATGGTGTCCAGGAGGCAAAGCGGTCTAAAAGACGAGGTCTTGTCAAGCGGTATATTACCCTTCCGGAGAAGGATGAGTTTCTGCCTCTTCCATCTTCTGAGGAATATTCCATTCCTGAGACAGGAGTTAAGCACGGATAGCAGACAGTCGGGATGTTGCTCTGCAACAATCTTGAGCATTTCGCTCGGAATCCCATCCAATCCCGGAGCTTTCCCACATTTAAGGCTATTTGCAGCCCTCCGTAGTTCGTCCGTCGTGAACAGGACTCCCTCGTCAAAAGAAAAGACGCCCGGCCTTTGTCTTGTCCAGCACTCTCTAATGGGGAATAGGTCACTTATGACTTTCCTCACCCAGTCTGGATCGCTCAGTCCAGGCGTCCTCCCCTCCATTCTAAGCTTTTTGGTCACAATTTTGTAGGCAATGCCCCACGGGTCACTTTCGACCTCTTCGGTGAGCCTCTTTCAACATCTGATCTTACTTTTTTTAATCTCTTTCTTGAGGAGTTTGCGAGTCGTCTTGTACTGCTCTTTAAATATGGGATTCGTCTTAGCTCTCGTCGCTTGCCTTCCCGCCTTGATGCATTTCTTACATATTTCTGCTATTTCCTGTGTCCACCAATAGACCTGCTGTTTGCGTCTAGGGCCACGACGTCTAGGCATCGAGGCATCGCATGCAGCTACTACTGTCTCGATTGTTGTTTTTGTAATTTCGTCGAGTGTTTCTGCTTTTTTTGTCCAGTCCAGGCTATTCAACAACTCTGATTCTTCCAAGGACGTTTTTGCCTTGTCCACATCCATTTTCTTAGGATTCCAGGGTGGTCGTTTATTGTTCCTGGGTAGTCGCTTGTCGTTTTGTACCCGCTCTGTTTCAACTGAGGACACTATATATAGGTGGTCACTTAGTGTTTCCTCCGCTAATATTTCCCAGCTCTTTCCATATCTAGCGAGGCTAGTTGAGCATATTGTCAGGTCTAGAATGGAGGAGGCGTTCCCTCGTTGGAAGGTTCTCCCAGCCCCCGAGTTTAAAATGATAAGATCATTTCTTGCCGCGAACTCACTAACAATAGCTCCTCTTCTATCGGAGCGTGTCTCACCCCATTCCGGAGATTTACCGTTGAAGTCGTCGGCAAGTAATCTCTTTGATTTGGCTGTCTGTAGACTAGTGTCTAGTTCGTCAATTTCGGCTATAAATGTGTCGTTGGTATCGTTCGGAGAGAAGTAGCAACTGTATATTCTTATGTTACTAACTTCTACCCAGACGAACCCGTACTTCGTCACCTTGTACTTCTGTACGCCAAGGTTACCATTTACAACTTTAATACCAGCTCTTCTCTGCACATCCTGATACCACGTAGAGTCGTCAGAAGGCTGTTCACAAAATAATATCAGGTCTATCTTCTTTTCGGTAGCTACCTGCAGTGCCAAGTCGCGTGCCTGTTTGCTTCTGCCTAGATTAATGTGTAGCAATCGGAGCATATCTGGCGCGGTTGTCCTTTTTACATGCCGCAGAGAACGACTCACATCTACTGCCTCCCAGGGCATGGTCGTCGCTTTTGTTCTTGTCTTTGCAGAGAATGCACTGGGTTTTCCCCCTGCAATCTTTTGCATTGTATCCTGCTTTGCCACATTTGTAACAAATGTTTCTCCTGTCGGGGCCCTTGCAGGAGGTTGATATGTGCCCGAAATCAAGACATCTGTAGCATCTTATTACCTGCCTCTCTTCGCTAATCTGGCAGTTAACCCATCCAATTTTGAGTTTTTTCATTTTTAAAAGCTCTTGGGCTTGTTCAGCTGGTAGCAGTAGTGTCGCTGTTTGCACGCTACCGTATCCCTTCCGCATTCTACAGGAGATTTCCAGAGTATCTGCTTTTATCCCCTGGGCAACCGCCTCGACAACCTCTTCGACTACTACAGTCTCGTCGATGTCCCTTATTTTGATAAGTCGCTTTGGCACCAGCGCTTTTACTGTGGCTTGCGTGCCTACAGCCTCCTCTACTGCCTTGTTCAAGGAGTCAATATCACCGGTCTTCCGGATGACGATTAGCAGCTCCTTTTTTTGCGTTCTGCGGATCTTCAGGATCTCTGCCCCGTGTGCCTTAGGGTCTACCGACTCCTTCATTTTTTTTTGATATCCGCGTAGGATTCACCATCTTTGGCCGCTACTTTAATCGCCTGATTCTGTATACCGGGGCGGTTCTTGGGTCTTCCCGACTCTGTTGCCTTCTTGCTTTCTTTCTTCTTGGTCGACTTTGCGTACAACCATGTCTGTTCGCCGTCGCCCACCGTGACCTCTGGTTTCACTACTTCAATTTGCTTCCCTTTCACGGCATTGTCCGCCGTTACCTCTCCTTCCGTCACTTCTGTCACCTTCCTCTTGTCCAATCTGGTGGTTTCCGCCGGGGGCTGGGAGATTATTATTATTATTATTATTATTATTATTATTATTATTATTATTATTATTATTATGAGTGATCCTCCGTTACTTTTTTTATACGGTCATTTATTACCACTAGCAGTAATCCTCCATGCTTATTATATAGTCCATAAGTCGTCAAGAGGACCGCCAGGTAGCATCTCCGCGTATGCGCCTCTCTTACGCGCTCCTGCGTCACTACCCAGCGACCAGAATTGGGAAGGAATTAGGATAGAAGTAGGGTTTAAGACAATTCACAGGGGTTGGACTACCTCTAGTGAAGCAGCTAAACTCGTTTTGTCGAAACAAATTTCACATGAGATTGTCCGGGAATCGAACCCGGACCCTCCTTGGTGAAAGGCAAGCGACTTCGTTCTGAGCCACGAGACAGCCATTTACAATACTTCTGCTAAGTAGGTATGGGGTCATAACGGTTAATTGGCAATTGCAAACCGAAAACATATTCCTACGCTATTCCCAAGGCGAAAAACAATGCGATTTCTATACAAAGCAATTTGATATTCAGGCAGTGAGGGGGGATCAAAGAAAGTGTATTTTTGCACTCCCTTCACACCCTGATTCGCGTGATGACAGAGCCAAGCGTGCTGTTTTAAGCTTCAATCCTAGATTTGTTATTTTTTAGTAATCTTTCATAAACGGGCAAGTTTTTTGTAATATTTAGGACAATTCAGAAAAGTAAGTTTAGAAGAACAAATTTCTGTAGTGCAGAAAGGACATCCAACTCCGAAACCCCTTTTTTTAAGCGGTACCAGCGAGAAAGGGAAACTAGTTTTCCATGCCGTGGTATGATAAAGTACTCTGGTTAATAGTGGGCAAACAAAGACAAATATGCCTGCATTTCCCATGCGTTTTATTTTCTATTCAAGATATGTTTGGTTGTGTACTCTTTTCGGTGATATTAAAAATTTTGGCCGTGGAATTCGGAGGCACAAAAATCACGAGAACGTTCGCTAATAGTAATACTTTTTGGCGTTTAAGTTTACGTGCAAAGAACAATGAACGGTTAAGCAAAATTGACATGTTTTGTCCAGCTTAGTTGACAAAGTATTTAGATTTGAATTACATAAATGACACATACCACTAATTTATCGTGTTATTTAATGAAGTAGTATTTGCAATTGAAATATTTCCTCCTCTTAAAGAATGCACACGAGCCGCCACTGAATTGAATAATTATTCTAATTAAACCAGCAAACGTGTTTCCACATCACATCGATATTTACCTGAGCTGGAATTAGAACCTAGGCGAACAGGTTCTGACGCAAGAAACCAACTTCACCACTAAACAATGAGGCTGTTTGCTTACAAACAACGCTCCTGATGTACCTAAAAGAATTTTTGCAATTTCTGAAATTTCAGAGGTTTTATTGAAAATTGGATCAGGGTTATTGTTATAAGCATAATTTACTCTATTCAAACAAAAATATTTAAGGAAAAATTTGAAGCATTTTGGAAAATTTTGAAAACATGCTAGGGTTTTCAAGAAAAAAATATACCCCCTTCAAAAAGTTTATATTACGAATTCGAGGGGGACACTACATCACACAGATCCATCGGAGAACACCAATTTTGGTGAAAATACTGTAAAGCTTTAGTAGAAATAGAAAAAAACAACACTTTTCAAAATAAAGCAAGGACCTAACCAGATATTTCAAGGAGGGGAGGGGGACTGATGTAGAGTAACGATAATATAAATATGTACTATGTTTATGGGCAATTCCATTTCATTACTTTCTTTTCACAACACATGCACATTTAACGTACTGTTTCATTGCAACTTTTTGAAATTTCAACATACAATTACAAGAAATTCAGAATAAAATCAATTATTTGGAGAATGAAAACAATTACACTTCTATATGCGTTCTTGGTTTCAATGCCCTACAAAACATGGATTCTGACTACCTTACCAAATAAAAAAAGTAACTGATTACAATAAGTCAGAAAATACACTTATTTGGTGTCAGGGACCCACAAAATGTATTTTTCTATCAAAGAATCGGGACTTATCCTGCAACATTACACAATCTTATCTTTCTACTGAGCAGATGCAAGAAAGTAAAAAGCTCAATGAGAAGGACGAACATTTCACAGCTTAGCAGGTGAAGAAAAATTCAAAATTAATTGTGTCCAGTATCCAAGTAATGATGGAACACATTGCTAAACCTGAACTGTCAAACCACACAAATCAAAGAGTGCTATGGAAGTATCACAATCATTGTACATAGAAAGGCATGGTTCATGGAAGAAGTCAATCATCAGTAGAAAACAGACTTGTTAGAATTAAATTGTGCAGAGCGCACTAAAATAGATACACAATGTCATGGAATCATGTTCTTTGGTCGGGTGAAATCAAAACTTGGTAATTTACAAATGTTTTCATCTCCTTTTCCTCTAAATTCATAATTTAATTTTTTTTGGTATTGTACAAATAAGACTGTTGCACAATAAAACTGTTTCTGTTCTTAAATTATTTATTTTCATTTTCATTTGAAGGCAAATGAACTGTTTGATGATTGTTTCTGTTCCTTAAAATTTATAAAAAGGCAAAAAATTAAAGACTCGAGAAAAAATACAAAATAGTGTAAATATCTACTTTTTAGATACAATAACTAAGAGTAGAAACAAGATACATTACATACAATATATCTCTTTGTAGCACATACCTTCGATTCCCAGTCTTTTGGCACTCCATTTTTTTGATGCTTGGAGCACAGGTTCTTTTGTCTTTATTGAAATTACTCTCTCTTGAATATCAATATCTACTACATAAAACTTGAAAAGGCCTATCCACAGTTCTCCCAAACTCATTTTGTTTTTAGTTTCCCATTTATTATTCCTTGGAACAGAAGGATCTGAAAAAAATGTACATGAACATATTTATCATGGAATTCAGTCTTTCCTAGAAAACAAAAAAGCTAGTATGCAATTTAATAATTTAAATATAAATGTTATGAGAATATGTACACACATACACACACACTTGTACATACACACATTTAGAACAACACAATATTGTCAATAAAATATAATCTCCTCAACCACACTAAGATCATAGATAAATGATGAAAGGAACTGAAAATGTGAACCCTTCCAAATTCTCCGTTCAAAAAATATTACAGTAATAGTATCTCTGCAAATAACATGTTTGAAAAGATCAGCCAATCAATTTCTGAAGTGTAGCACAGGAAATTAATTAGTTAGTTCAGAAGTAGATGAAATTACATGAACACTTGATTTAGCTTACTAGTAATCAAATGAAAATAATAAATAATTTGTATGCTAGAAAAAGTTGCTTTTTCTGTCCCAAACACAATATTTCAGTCATAAGTCTACTAGACACACTCAACCACCAATAACAATCTGTTCATAGATCCATCTATTCATTCATCCCACTGTACAATGACACACATGTACAAACATTCAATGAAGTTTCATAAAAAAAAAAATGCTCAAGGACAATTTCCACCACAAGGATCAAGCAGTATTAATTGTCTGCTCATGATTAAAACCATCTTATTGTAAGTTACAGGGAATTGAAGTTCTTAAGTATGCTGAACGTTGTAAAGGTGTTCACTCATATTCTGAAATATTACAATATTGATGAACATAAATGTTGTATTGAAAAGTTAAAGTGAATATTACAATGTCCCTTATTCTGGGGAGTGGAATTTAAACATATAAACATTTTTAACATTTGGATGTTTTGATATGTTGACTGACGTTGGCTAATAAATTTCCAAATTGTTCCAAATTTTGTGTGAATATCTAAAGTTGTGAATATTTAAAAAAACATCTCGCTGAAAGATTATTATCTATTTATTAATTTATTTACCTACCTATCTATTTACTTATTTATATTTGTTTAATTTTATATATATATATATATATATATATATATATATATATATATATATATAAGAAAGTCGTGTTAGTTACACTATTTATTACTCAAGAACGGCTGTACCGATTTGGCTGAAAATTGGTGAGCAGGAAGCTTAGAGCCAGGAGACGGACATAGGATACTGTTTATCCCGTTCGACAGTGTTCCTGTGTGAGAACGCACGTTTTTGCACGTTTTCGCACATTTGCGCGTGATTTCGCATGTTTTCGCGTGATTTCGCACGTTTTCGCGTGATTTCGCGGGTTTTCGCACCTTTTCGAGGGTTTTCGCACGTTTTCATGCGTTTTCGCACGTTTTCACGCGTTTTCGTATGTTTTCGCGCCTTTTCGCCTAAGTTTTCTGTGCAGAAGCGTTCTGCAGCGGAGAACAAGCAAGCAATCAAGCAAAGATACAAATGAAGCTAATAAAAGCGTGTTAAAAAGTGAAGTGAAGTATAATTAGATAGATTTTTTAATTATCTATTTAATATCAGAGCGTTTTTTAAATTCTTCTTTGTTTGAGAGAAAAACACAAATCTGCAATTGCTTTATTATCACGAGTGCAACAAGGATAGTACGGTTTCTCACAGTGAGTGCGACGCGAGAAAAAGATGGGACCGGCTGTTAAGGCGGAACAGAGTTCGCCGGGTCAGCTAGTATATATATATATATATATATATATATATATATATATATATATATATATATATATATATATATAT